>OY728122.1:1603760287-1604340287 GCA_963277665.1 Viscum album
TATACAATGATATAATTATTTCATACTTTTATTTATATGATGTCTAAATTTTATTTATACATTCATGGGTGAGGTTATGGTTCATTTGGCTGATTTACTATTCATAAGGGTATATTACTATTCACAAGAGTACATTACTATTTATAAGGGTAAGTTACTATTCATAAAAAATTAATTTGATTCTATCAAACTCCAAATATCTTACTGAACGTAACTGTGTATGTTAGTTTTTAAAATTCAAATCACAAAAGTGGAAAAATTATGTTTATTGGCTAGGTTATAATAAAGTGTTATTTCATAGAGACTCAATGATTCATGCACTCAATATTAAATTTATTTTTATAATCCTTGGGGTGTTACATTATCCCCCCTTACAAAATGGTCATCCTAAAAATTCCTAGATGTTACCTCAAAAAATGTTTTGGTAGTTATTCATCATAAGCTCCTCAGACTCCCATGTCGCTTCTACAATTTTATGATTTTTTCAAAGTACCTTTACCAATTGATTCGTTCGATTACTAAAAACCTATTACTTAGTGTCCAGAATCCTGGTAGGATCTTTACAGTAAGATAATTCAGGTTCCAATTCTATACCTTTATAAGTGAGTATATGTGTTGGGTTTGGCATGTACTTCCTTAACAATGAGAGATGGAACACATTGTGTACCATTGAAAGGCTATGCAGTATTACCGAATGATAATACATAGCTCCAATTCTCTCCATAATTTCCAAAGGACAAATGTACCTAGGGCTTATTTTTCCTTTCTTACCAAATATTATAACATCATTCCTTGATAATTCCCATATCCATCCTTCTCAATGCATTATCTTCCTTATTTTCTTTTAATCAACATAAACCATTTCTAAATTGTCACTTTCCAAACATGTGAATAACTCCATCATTTGACCTCTTGAAATATGGTAATAACTTTAATTACCATAAAACATTATTGGAAACATTCATTCATCCTTTCACATGTTATTGGATATATTCCTTATATCCAAAAATGTTGCAAACTCCATAAATGATATCATAGACCACTTTTCAACATGTCACTAATCAGTTCCAAGGTAGTCAATGCTTATCCAAACCAATAATTTCTTCATAATTACCTCAACATAAAGAATATTTTTAGGGCATTATTTCCCTCAATCATGAATTTTCAAAAAAAAAATAACTCCCCACTAAATATCTTTTCTTGGTATCATTCAACTTATGGTCTCAAATACTTAATGAAAAATTATTTTAGTACAATCCTTATATATTCCATAATTTCTCTAACCACTACATTGCTGATAAAAAAATCAAAGGACATGATTATTGACTAGGCATATTAATCATTCCACTTAATTTGTGGTAGTATCATAACTTGATCATTATCTAGTAACATCATTTGGGGTATATTCATTTGACTCTTAGGAAATTGATTCGCATAGTGTACCATCTCCTTGCAGTTGAACCATTGTACATTAGAAACCTTTTTCTTACTCTTTCCTTCATGAAATTGGTGTCCTTTTTCTCCACATTTACAATAAACTCTCATAGTGTCCCTTCAATCATTTACCATGGTGATACTTTCCACAGTTATAACATGTGGGCCTTTATCCTTATTTTTCTCCACCATCCTCTTCTTCTCTTACTTCCCTTCAAAGCTAAAGGATTTAGAGATTTCATTACACATCTTTTTAACACGTGATAAAATTTCATCATATGATAAGGATACTTGGGAGACTATCTTCCTTCAAAATGATAGCTTAGGACCATAATAGATATGATCCTTCTTACTATTTTTATCACATGCTTTGGTGTAGTTTTTATTCCTTCTACTAGGTTCCATTTCTAATCAATTCCATATAATATATTAGCTCATAAAATTAACTCTATACATGGTTTAGAACATAATATAAATTTATCCATCATAAATCCTATAACCATATACTTTGGTTATATTGGGGGAATAAGTCCTTTAAAAATGCTTGTAATGAAAACGTGAATTATCCTAAGAATATCCCTCTAGAGTGTCAAACCTAGTGTGGAGTATGGTCCTTTTTCGTGTACCAGGTTTTTCCCAAGTCAGGCCTGAAACACCTTGTCAGAGTTGTTACTCCTAGGTACATCTGTTCCAGAACCACTTCCAACTGTAGAATCCAAGGAAAGATGTATTTTCTAGAAGGATCCACACAATTTGTTCCTTACTAAACTTTTAGAATGTTCATGTATGTTCATCCTCAAATCCTATCTTAGGGTTATGTTCCCTAATATACATTTTCTAAATCTGGTTTCCAAGTTTCTACTAAACATCCTTTCATACCAACTGTAACTCCCCAACCCCAGCAGCCCAGATCCTGTGTATTATTTATTATTTTGGTATGATTACAAGGAATTAAATCCCAAAGGACTGATCAGTTTAGCAGTCTTGGAAAACTATATTACATTAATGATACTCATATTACATTGTCAAATGAAAATAAAACATGATACATAATGAAATGAAATAAAATTTATTCCTTGAAAGTTTATTCAAGGTTTTCTTCTTCATAACCTGGGGAAATAAAACATAAGAAAGTGTTGAGATCAGATGCTTAGTAATGGAAAGTAATACAACAGAAGATATCAAAAATGTAAACATTAGGCATGGTGTATTACTAATAACACATTCCTTTAAAAATAAAATTGAGTATAGCATGGTAGGAATAAGAGATGAATAAATAATGACATAATAAAACATAACCATGAGTGTTCAACTAGTCGAATAACCACATGGACTATTAATTAAATGTTTCATAATGTGGGAATTCATAGTTCCGAACATCATAACCATACCGTCAAGGAGTCCTTCCAAGACCATAAATAACCATACTATCAAGGTCTCATACCAGGAAACTAGTTTGTCTCATGAGACCTACTGATGCATTGAGGGGATATTGCAGGCTCCACACATCCCTTACTAAATCCAATACATTACACTTTTTAAAATGGTGATACATATAAATCATAAACATTCTTATTGAAAACTAGCAAAAAATGTGAATACTACAACTGTAACCCATAAATGGTATCAAATTAGCACATCCATAGTCAAACTAATTAGAAACCCTTCAAAAACGTATTTTAGATGATATAATAAGAGATAAAACTCAATGAATTAAAATATTAAACAAAGGATGTTGAAATATATTAGGATAATTTTAAATGATATCATTGATAAATTCTTGAGGAAGTAATCCTTAAACATTCCAAAGTGTCCCATACCACCTTGAAACATTCAAAAAATAATACCTTAGAATATCATGAGAATAATGAGACTCTTAATATGATATACCAAATGTAATTACATACACCACATGCAAGTAATAAGTGGTTATCAAGGCATATATCTCATAAAAGTTAATGTGAGATGAGAGAAATCCTTTTTTACTTTGGAAAGAAGAGTTCTTTTGGAAAATCATTTGTATTTTTCATGAAATTAGATTGTAAAAATGTATATCCTAGATAATAAATTGTATATTCATTTAAATTATATTTTAGGAATACATTTTCTCCCACTGAAGTGAAATCATGTAAAAATAATTTTTAAAGAATCTTTAAAACATTTTAGTGTTGTTTAAGGAAAATATTAATGAGATTTTAAAGAGAAAATGAATGTTTGATTTCATAAAACCAGAAATGAACCAATATAGTTTTTAATGTTAAAATTTTTGATTTTATAAAGATAATTATTTATTAAAATATATTGTAGAGTGCACATAAAAATAGGTAATAAATTGAGAAGTTCCCTTTAATCGGATTTGTATTTTAGAATGATTTTTTAAAGATTCTTTTAAAATATGTATATGACCATAAAAGAAAGAAGTATTATAATTTTAACACGTATATAGAAAATTATAAAATAATATATGTATGGTAAATAATAATAATTTATAATTTCATTGACGTAAGTAGAGAAAAAGAGTAACCCAAAAGAAAATGGAGGTTCGGGTAGAAAATGATTACCACGTTGTAATCAATCGAATAATATTCCCTAAAATTAATAATCATAAAATGATACATTTAATACTTTGAAAATAAATAGATTCATGATATGATACACCAATGGGTAGAATACATACATCATACACACGTAATAGTAGTGAATAAGGAATATCTCACAAAAATGGAAGTGAGATGAGGAAACAAATACCTTATGTCCAAATGTATTATGCTCTCGACCTTAAGGTCCAAGAATATGAAATTATACTCATTAATAACATAATTGAGAACATATTAGACATTAATTTATTTTATAATGATTTTATTAATTTCATTTATTTCCTTATTTATAATTTATATGATTGAATTCCATTGTTCTGGAGTGTTCATTTTCGTGGTTTTCATAATCGGTTTACTTGTTTATGTGTAATGGAGTTCGTTTGGAATGGATATAATTTTCCAAAATAGATTTTAGATGATACTAATGAAAATAAGAAAAATTAAATGGTCATATAATTCATTTTTTTATATGGTATGAGGATGAATTATTAGATGAAACATTAATGAAAATCATTTAGATTATTTTGGAGGAATTTTGATTATTTCGAACTAGTTTGTTGTATAAATTAATATTATGTATATATACTGGTTATAAAACATTAAATAGGTTATAATTCATATATTATAGTTTTTTCTACCATAAAAATTATTTCATGACCGTAATTGAAGTATAAATTGAAGAACTAAGGCTTGTCGTCCACGAAGGCTCTAAATCGCTCCCTCCTGGACGATGATTTTGTTTTTTAAATAAAAGAGATAGAGTAAGAATATTTTTGATAGATGTTCAATTAACATGATATAATTTCTATATATATATGATAACATAGTTATAATTTTCATTTTTATAGAGTAGGTGTGGATATAATAATAAAAGAAGAAACTTAAAAAAGAAATTTAATGGGAAAAAGGAAGAGGATTTTAACTCTTGAGTACTCCTCCTTAAGAACCTTCTTAAGGGAAGGGGTTTTAGTCTTTTGGAAATTCCAAGAGCTACTGGACGTGGTTCGGGATAAAGTAATATTATTTAGAAAGAAATTTTAGAAGCTTAAATTCTTAGAGTGAATAGAATAGGGAGTGTGGGGTGGTTTTTATAGTGGAGAAGAGGAGTGATTTTTGAATATCTTATTCATTATTTTATTATTTTTCTCAAGACTAATAATAGTTCTTGATTCTTGAGAACAAAAATAATAATAGGAGCATTTGATTTCTAGAAAAGTTTTCTTACATCATCCATGATGTCAGGAACAGTGTATTTAACTTATAATGTATATATATGGTAAATTACTGTATTTCCCTATTCTCAAAAAATTCAAGTATTTCTGAAAAATCCAAAAAAAATCACCCTAACAATTTTTTGATGTGGATAATTAAAATATGGACTCCATTTTATCAAAATAATTTTCTAAATATGTGAAATTTAATTTTTAAATAAAATCATCATTTACTCAAAAAATATAGATTTAAATTTAAAACAAATTTTATAACACTCTACAAAAATTAACAAAGGTCTCATAAAATTACCCTAAAATCATTGGACAACAAAATATTTGTTTTGGTATACATTTTATGAAAATAAATTTTCTTTTGAATAATTATATTAATAATTTAATTAATAATTTCAAAAAAAACTTATTTATTTATATTATGATATAATTATATCAAAATTTATTTTATAAGATGTCCAAAATTTATTTATACATTCATGGGTGAGGTTACTATTAATTTGGTCGTATTACTATTCATAAGGGTATATAACTATTCACAAGGGTACATTACTATTAATAAGGGTAGGTTATTATTCACTAAAAAATATGTTGATTCCATCAGAGTCCAAATATATTACTGAACACAATCGTGTATATCAGTTTTTTAAAATTCAAAACAGATAAGTTGTAAAATTATGTTTATTGGCTAGTTTATAACAAAGCTTTATTTCGTAGATACTCAGTGCTTCATGAATTCAATATTAAATTTATTTGTATAATCCTTGGGGTGTTATACCCCACATCCAGGAGCTTTTGGTCTCAATAAAATACCAAACTCAAGTTCCACAAAGAGGTTCTCAAAGATAAGAATTCAAGATGTAAAAACCCTCATTCTTTTTCTTTTAATTTATTTTCAATTTATTTTACTTTCATTTCATCTCCTAACCTACCCTTATCCAAGTTACATGATAACTCCAGTTTCTTTTATATACTGAAATTTTATTTTTTTTTAATGGAACAACCCATCATCATTTATTTTCCCTCTTCTTTTATTCTAAAAATGAAAATAACATCTGTGAGGCGTCGAATTACTGGATTCATGGATGATGATTTTTCATTTTTCAATTACTCATTCCAGGCTTCTCATAAAAAATATTTTTAGTTAAACCAGATTGTACTATATATTACAGAAAATTTAATGTTCTATAACCATTATATATACATAATATAAATTAATAAAACAAAACTCGTTCGTGATGATGAAAAAACACCAAAATAATCTAAATGGTTATCATTAATGTTTTATCTAATGATTCTTCCTCATACCATATAAAAAATTAAATATATAACCATTTAATATTATCTATGTTCATTAATAACATATAATTTCAATTATAGACAACTATTTTCATTTTACATGATCTTCCATACATCTATACAAGTGAACCGATCATGAAAACCAAGGAAATAAACACTCCTGAACGATGAAATTGTATCTTATAACTCACCAAAAAGGCCATAAATGAACTTAGTAAAATTATACTAAAAAAATACATGTGTAAAAGGTTGTAAATTATTTAATTAATGGATTTAATTTTATTATCCATGACATTAAGTAAAATTACTTAAAACTTTCGGACATAAGGTATGGGATTCTTTTTGAACCTCCATTTTTTCCTTTGGGTTACGCTTTCTCTAGCTTTACCCAAATGAAATTCTTCTTTCATTTTATGTAATTATTATAAATTTTTTGTATATGATCAAAAATCATGTATCTAGATCATATCATTCTTATTTTACAAGGAAATACATGTTTTAAAAAGGTTCACTTCTCAATTATTCACAATAAGTAAGCCCGGTTGAAGGGAACTTCCTGATTTCTTATCCATTTTCAAGTGCACTATTGTAATGACCCTCCAATTCTCATTGGATTGAGAGCTAAACGAGTCATTACTAGGACTTAAGCGACATCCCCAAAACACCAAAGGCTGGCAATAAATGCCAAAGGGTTTCAAATACAAGTTGGGGGACGATTTACCCATTAAGAAATAAACCAAATAACCAACCAACCAAAGGATCCACTAACAACAACTACATGATGCATGTCAACGAAACAAACAAATCATCCATTACCAAAAGGGAAACACACTATTCCACAATAAAACCCATAAACCAATACAACCAACACAAAATCAGACTGCTATTCGAAAGAGTAAACAAAAGACCCAAAGTCAACTAAGTCACACTCCACGGATCTACACCAAGCTTCGTGCTCCAAGCACCACCACTTCTTGCAAGCATCACTACAAAACACTAGCAATGAGATGCCTTACTTTTACCTATGTCTTGGAATATGACATCTAAAAAATCACTAAAGTTCCAAAGTAGGGGTGAGTATAAAACTCAGTAAGGTTTCCCCCAATGACTTCCCTACTCATGCCACTAGGATAGAAGAGTTAGCCACATTTATATAAAAACAGTTTATATAAAAAAAATTCTCAAAAGAAGTTTATAACTAAATATAAACAAGTTTCCAATACCATTCATAACCAAAGGCATTCCAAGAGAATTTGAAACCAATTTTCCAACAAGTTATTTTTCTAAGAAAAATAACCAAACACTCTTAAGAACAATTTCACAAACATTTATTTTTGGCATACCCAACCATTTTCCAACCCATTCTACCAACTACACATGATTCATTATGATAGTTCCATACTCATGAGCGGTTTCTCGTCGATCTACCAAGTCGTAAAAAGTTAATTGTTTCCCATGTGCCATTACACCTTTGGCACCGAGCACAAGGTCATATTTCAACCAAGAATCGTACATATAGTTACCATGTGCCATTAAATGTTTGGCATCAAGCACAAGGTCATATTTCAACCAAGCCTCGTACAAGCAATATGAACAAACACCACATATTCCCATCAATCATACCAAAACACAATTTTAATAAAAACACCTTTATATTGAAATCCATTTCCATTAAAACCATTTTAATGCCAAACCATTTCAATTCCAAACCATTTCAATAAAACTCCCTTTTTATTGAAAACCAATTCCATCAAATTCATTTAAATCTCAAACCATTTCAATAAAACACCCTTTTATGGAAAAGACACTTTTCATCAAACCATTTACAATTTCAGAAAATCCATAATTTTAAATCATCATTTTAAATTCAACAAGCCAAATCACTTTTCACAACAATTCAGCAAGATTTCACAATCTCATCAAAACCATAAGTCATCACTAATTAAGATTTATTCTATGCTTTTCACAATCAAATCCATTCAAATAAACCAATTTTAATCTAATCCAATCAATTATAGTAAGAGGAGTTGATATTGAAGCCTCTTGCTTCAAAGGTTTTGATGAAAACCCAAACAAATGGAGAACGCACAAGAAAACTGGGTTGATTCTTCAAAAATCGCCTTAGATATCTTGTCCTATCAAGATCAAGACCAAATCTCATCATATTTGGAATCCATACACTTAGATCTACCCATAACGGGAATAGATATAAGAAACCGAGAGAAGAGGAGAATTAGATCAAAGTAGATCTAAGAAAATGATCAAGAATGATGAAGAACGATCACCTACCTCAAGAATACAGCTTTGATTTTCCAAGAGAAGCCTTCGGATCAGCTCCGGAATGATGGGAGCACATTATATGAACTTAGGAGAATAAAAATACAAAGTTAGGGCTTCTTAGAAGGAAAAACGATCCACTTAGAGGCAAAAAGGCATGAGATCCACCTTTATAGGATCTCGTTTAAGTGGCTGTATGGTTTGCTCGCACGGTTAGACAAACCATGCGCTAACCATGTGTTAGCTACTGCCTCGTCCACCCTTATCACATGGTTTGATGGAACGGTTAGACAATTTGTGTGCCGCTTTTGTGGAATCTACTACCTCCAAGACCAACTACACACGGTTTGGCCGCACGGTTTAGACAAACCGTGTGCCGCCTGTGCGACTTCCCCTTTTGCCTCAAAAATTCATTACAAGTTCTCCTGACTCTCCCATTAATCAACATTAACTTTATAACCATTAAAAGCATAAATAAAGGGTTACATACCAGAAAACTGGGGGTACTTCATTCTCCCCACCATCGGTCTTTCCATCCTCGGAAAGTAGAAAACGTTCATCCAACTAAAAGAGTTCTGGTCACTTCTCTTTCATTTCATTTTCACGTTCTCAGGTCTCTTCTTAAATATGAACATGATACCATAAAACCCACACTAGACCGATTATTTTTTCACCCAAGACTTTCTCTTTCCTATCCACAATCTGTACCAGGATATGTATAAACAAAGCATCCAGCTCTAGGTCAATGTGATCCCATCTGATCACATGGTCAGGATCAGGCTGATACTTCTTCAACTGAGATACATGGAACACATTATGCATCAAACTAAACCTTGGTGGTAATGCCAACTGATATTCCACCTCTCCAACCTATTGCAGTATCTCAAAAGGGCCAATTTATCTAGGAGATAACTTGCCCTGCTTCCCGAAACGACGATTTTCAAGCCTTGGAGAGATCCTCAAGAAGACATGATCACCCAGAACGAACAACAACGATATTCGACAGTGATCTACATAAGATTTCTAACGACTCTGATCCATCTCCATCCTCTTTCTAATCAACTGAATCTTCTCCGTTGTTTATTGTACAAGGATCGGACCAACTAGTGAAGTTTCACCAGTTTCCACCCAGCATAGTGAAGAATGACAAGGACGCCCATACAATGTTTCAAACGGAGCCATTCGTATCAAGGATTGATAGCTATTATTGTATGGGAACTACACTAAGTGTATATGCTCCTCTCATGAGCCACCAAAATTCATTACACAAACCCGAAACATATCTTCCAAAGATTGTACCATCTGCTCAGATTGCCCATCCATCTGAGGATGATACACCGTGCTCATAGTCAACTGAGTCCCAAGGGCTTTCTATAATGGTTTCCAGAAATGAGATGTGAACCTCAGATCTCTATATGAGAATATAGACATTGGTACACCATGACTCTTTACCACTTCTTGGATATAGGTTTTTGAATGATCTTCCACCGTATGGGTTTCATGAATAGGGATGAAATTGGACGACATGGTTAGATGATCCACTATCACCAAAATGGCATCATGTTTCTGAACCATTCTTGGAAGACCTATAACAAAATACATTACTATCTGATCCCATTTCCACACTGGGATAGGTAAATATTGTAACATACCAGCTAGTCTATAATGCTCTACTTTAACCTGCTGACAAGTTAAGCACCGCAATTTGAACTCAGCCACCTTCCTTTTCATGTCTCTCCACCAAAACTGCGCCTTAAACTCTTTATACATATTCTGTGTACTTGGATGTATAACCCATCTTGAATGGTGGTAGGCATGAAGGAGTTTTTCCTAAAAAACCATAGGTACAAACATCTGATCTCTAAAACACAAAATGGAACCCCCATCAAGTTTCCAGCCATCAATGGTCTCTCCACCATTGAGTTTTTAACTTACAACCAGACATTCTACATCAGATGTTTGTGCTTCTTTGATCATCTTTACTAAATCAGGAACAAGTGTAGCTGAAAACAAAACAGCAACATTACCTCGGTCTTCACATTCTACATACATGTCAGCTAAGACCGACATCAACTTCTATTCATTTGAAGATTCTTTCTCCAACTGAGCATATGACTTTCTACTCAATGCATCCGCCACCGAATTCCCTTTTGCTGGTGTGTACATCAAGTCGAAGTCAAACATCTGGAGATACTCCATCCACCTCCTTTTCCTCAGGTTCAAATCTCGTTGTGAGAAAATGTGTTTCAAGCTTTTTTGATCTGTAAACACATTAAATTTCTCACCAAATAGATAATGTCTCCATGTTTTCAAAGCATGGACGACTGCAGGCAACTCCAAATCATGTGTTGGGTAATTTTTCTCATGCACCCTCAACATCCTTGAACCATAAGCAACCACGTGATCTCTTTGTATGAGAATACAACCCAACCCTGATCCTGAAGCATCAAAATACACCACTTACCCCTGTCCTGATTCTGGTAAAATCAAGATAGGTGCTGATGTAAGCCAAACTTTAGTTCCTGGAAGGACTTCTGATATTCTTCTGTCCATAGGAATGGAGCATCCTTTTTTTCAGAGCTGTCATTGGTGAAGATAGTCATGAGAAATCACGCACAAAGCGTCGATAGTAACCAGATAGACCAATAAAAATTCGTATCTCAAACACATTCTTCGATGGTTTCCAAGAGATAACGGATTCTATCTTTTCAGGATCAAGAGAACCGCCTTTCTTAGAAATGACATTGTAACACCCCGATATTTTATGAAAAATATTCTTTTAATTTCATTAATGTCTTGTGTTGTACGCTACACCAAAAGGAGCTTGCACAACACACATCCTTGACATGCCTTGCATTACACGCAATCACGACCTTCCTCGATAGCATGTGTAGTCTGCAATACCGAGTTTCACTAAACAACGATATGCTATTAAAATATTATTAAAACTAGCCGTTATGAATAGTAATAACCACTTTTTGAAATTTTGTAAATTTTATTTTTCAAAATAGACTTCATTTTTGGATTTGGAATATCTAAATTAGCTGAGGGTGAAATTTTGGTACTTTTCGGATAACTTTCATTTTCTGATGAATAGTGAAAATTACTAAATTTTAATTAAAAACAACCTTTTTAATCGAAATAATTAGGAGTGATAAATTATTATTTTTAGTGGTTTTAAAGTATATTTAGAATATAGTTTTACAATTTAATACAATGTTGGTCATTGGATGTAATTTCACATTTAAACCAGACATAAACAAGTGTCAATATTTTGATAGTTATTATAAGAACGCGCTATTTGTTTTGATGACGGGAATTAATTTTTAAATTTATTAATGAAACTGATATGTTTTTAATTTGGTAAAATAGACATCATTATTGAGTTTATAATGTCAGATATAGATTAGGCCTAAGTTTTTGTATTTTTCTGGAAACTTTCATTTTTTGATGAATAGTGAAACCACTAAGTGGTAGTTAAAAAAAATGAATTTTTCGTAAAACATAATTTTACCGCTTCTGTGAGTGTAATTTCAAAAATCCTAGAGACACGGTAGATTTCAGTAAGTAAAATGTGGTTCAATGAGATGAAAATAATTTTTGGTGAATAGTGACTTTTTACTTTTTTTACCACGGTTAAAAGTAAATAGGGTAATTAAGGTAAAAATGATATTATTATTACCCTAACACATGTCCTAATTCTATTGGATAAGTGTAATTTGACCAAATACAACCTTAGGAATAAAATATGACCATTAGGCCCACTTGGATTAGATTAGGACATTTATTATTAATTTATTCAAAGAAGGGTTAAAATAGTTAAAATCAAAGTTTAATAAGTAAATAATTTCTAATATAGGGTTATACACAAGATAAATTCAACTATAAATATTCATTAGAAAGATAAAAAGATTTTATACATAATGATATTTAATTTTTAATTTTTAGACATTAAATAATTTAATTTATTTATGACACAATGATGATGCAGTAATTATTTTATTAATGAAATATTGACATAATTGATGTTATAAATACCGAAATAAATTAAATTTGATACTTTTTATGAATTACACTAATTTTCCAGGTTAATATGACATGTTAGTATTGATTTAAGTAACTTTTTTCTAACAAATCATTCTGTTATGATTTTTACAAAAATCAATTACTTAATAGTGTCAAAATTGACATAAAATAGTTTTTTAAAAAATTATTATATTATTAATTGTTATTTTATTCCTAAAAATCTAATGTTTGGCCAAATGACTTAAATAAGGTTATATATATTAATAATAAACAACTTGGGGTTCTTTTGGTTTGTTATAGTAATTTTATTAACCTTATAGTGCAAGAACACAAAAAGACATGGTAAAAGTAAAATTATCTAACTTAAAGTTTAAACTAAATGATAAGGTTAAAATAGTAAACTAAACTTGTACAAATTCTATTGTATGAGAGGATTTCGACCCATCCCCACCTTAGCTTCAAAATAACTCAATTTGGAGCTATTAAAAACCGAATATGACTTTATAATAAAATAATATTTTTAGTTATTCCAAAGGTGCCCCTCTCCTCCCTTATAAAAGGGCACCTCCTCCCTCTCTTCCTCACACCACTTTGAGCTTTCAAGCTCGGCCAACCCCTGAAAATTTCTCCTATCCACTTTCCTAGATACATCCTAGAGGTCCTGGTATTCTTCAAAGACCAATTTTAGTGCCCTAAAAGGAAGTCTCTAAGAAGGGCTTCAAAAAAGAGGTAATGTCCGTTACCGATTCTTTCATCTTTATTTCTTCTTCCACTTCTTCTTCTTTAGTTGTTTAATTATGAAGTAATAACATAAATATCACTCATAAACAGATATTTTATTATAAGTATGAAACAACCCTATTTCACTATCTATCCGTCCTACGGAAAATGAAATCACCGCGCGTGCGTACGTACGGAATACCGTCTCCACGCCGTGGTGTAATCAATTTTCCACCACCACCTTACTTGGATGGGTATAATGGTGTACATAATAACTATATATGATTATTTTAAAGTTATATTGATTCTGAAATAGTATACATACACTCCAATACAATTCCACGATCATGATAATGATATCATCGCTCGTGCGTACGTACGGACTACCGTCTCCACAACTCGATGAGATTCATTCTCCACGTTAACCATTCATGAATGATTATAAAGTATATATAATAAGTAATCATGAAATATATGACATAATAATGATACTTTATTTATGTGTATATATATGTATTTCATCTACTTAATTCCATTCAACTCAATAAGGAAACGAAAACAGCGTTCATGCTACCATCTCCCTGAACGGTGTATTTCTTTCCATTTACTGATATATTATATATATGTATATTATGAATATATATTATATATAAATCATGTTTTATATTCTGGAATTAAGTAATCATGATCTAAGTAATCATATGAATAATTACAAGTCAAAACACTGACGACAAATGAAACGATTTTACCCAAAACGCTCTTTAACAAGGAATTTACAAAAGAACGGGTAATATAAAGTCATAAGTAAACCATATATGATATCATAACAATGAGTATGATTCTGGAATAATTCAATGACATTATTTAAATCATTATACAGGAGGTTCGAACACTTATGAAGCAAATCGGACCTAAGGTAAGGGAAATATCACAATCTCATTTTATCCGAGATTGTTTATACTTTGGTATTTTCTGGGGTGTATTTTATCATCCACATCCATGTTTCCTCAATATGTAATATTATTTCCATCCACCTACAATTTTTTAAATCCAATTTTACCATTCGGTGAGTTTTTAGTAAAAGATATGAAAGGAATCTTTTGTTGTTTTTCGTACAAGGTACTTTTTGACTTTTCCGACAAAAGTACGAGAAGAAAGTTTTTTTAACTTATACGGCATGAATGGATTTTTAAAACATTATTTTCATGAAGCTTACTTTACAAGTTTTCAATTATATTTTTAATCAACTTCTTTTAGTTTAGAATTGTATGACATGTTAAGAAATGAAAAGTGTTTTTGAAGTAGAAAGGATATTTTCCTCAAGAATGGAGTTCATGTGTTTTATCAAAATTATTTTCCATCTAAGATAATAAAGGGTTCTGTTTCTATCCCTATTATTACATTGATTTGATTATGATGTGATGGAATTATTTTTATGAATTCCTTTATCTTATATTAATTGTTTTATGATGTCACGATGTTTAAGAATACCATTTTTATTACATGGGTTATGCTATGATGTATGGTTTATGATTTTGTGGCACACATAAGAATGGTATCATTATGAGATGGGTGGGACCTATATCTCCCTCCAATGCATTGGGTAAAGATTTTATATCTCATGAGGTAGACATGGCTGGAACGGCAGATTAAACTAGTTCAGTGAAACAGGACTGAAATGAGGAGTCAACTCGGTTCAGAAATGGACTTTGTCCACTAAGATAGTCTTGGCAATGAGTCTTGACTAATAAGAAATGATTCTCTATGAATATTTGTGTATGCCAAAAAGTTTCATGTTTTAAGTTATGATTATTGGGATTAAATTTCACTACTATGATTTATCCCATGTTATGATATTATGATCTCTTTTGCAGGTTAAGATTTCCACAATGTTATGTTCTTATGAATATGATGTGATTGATATTTCTTTTGTTTACCCTTACTGAGAATTTGAGCTCACCCTTTTATGTTTTCTTTTCCCCAGGATATAAAGAAAGGTTTTAGGTAAAAAAAAGGAAGATCTTTATGGGAGATGTTGAAGATTTTTCACCACGATTAGAAGATTATATTCTGAGTTTCCAAAGACACTAAACTATTACTGTCCTTGTGTGTGTGTTTTTGTTATGTACTAAGTATTCCGCAAAAGTAATGTAATTTCCATGTACGTCAAGTTTCGGATCTCTACAGTTGGTATCAGAGGAAAGGTTTAGTCAACCTTGGAAACTAGGATTCGAAAATCTTAGTGAGATCCCTAGAGATATTTCCAAGGCATGTCTTGGTATGTACATAAGGATAAGTATACGTATAGGATATAGTCCTAGAACTATGGTAACGATCTTAGAATTTAACCTAAGATGTTAGATATTGAGGGTGCTCCCCCTTTACTATGTTGTTTTCCCTAGCATGATTTTTGCCTCTCACACTATTCTTTTTGGGTTTTAGAAAATGGATGGAAACAGGAAGATTCATGATAATGGAGGATATGACGGACAATGGAATGATATTCTTCATGAGAAACCAAATGAAACAGGATTTGGAAGTCCAAACATCGTTATTATGCCTAATCAGCAATCTGATAATATGATCAATAATCTCAACTTTGGTAAGTTTCCCGACTCAGATAATAAGAGAAATATGGAGTTTCATGATGATCATAGAGGAAATAAAGTTCAATTTCCCTCATGTAAATCATGTGGGAAGAGGCATCGGGGAGATTGTTACAAAGGAACTGGAAGATGCTTTGTGTGTGGAAAAGAAGGACACAAAGCCATTAAGTGCAAAGGAAAAGGTTCAGTTAACACCATGGATGAGGATAATGGTATTGCTATGACATCAACAATGGTTAAATGTTTTAAATGTGGAATGTACGGGAATTATGAAAACCAATGCCCTAAGGGAAAGTCTCATGAAGAGAATCAGTACGGTCATATGGGTAGTATTTATGTTGATGATGATGAAGAGACTACAAATGATATGTGATATGAAAGAATTGTTGAATCTCGGTCAATGGTTTAAGAAGGTAGTGGAATGATTACATGTTTATCAAGTGTAATGTTGTCTAAGTAATCTCATGGTACTATGGAATAAAGAGACATCTAAGGATTGTTACACTGTTGTCTTTCCTTGAGTTTTGAAAGTGTATGATTAATGGTACCAATATCCATGAAAGGTTATTCAGATATTTTTGGAATGTAGATGATATGTTCATAATGAAGGGATAAGGAGAAAATAAATGTTTGATAGTATTCATGAGCTCATGACTGATATAAGGAGAAGGTTATATCATGGTTTGAGTATATAGAATTTTTGGATTTTGATATGTGGAAAGAGTTAACTTTTGACAGCATTCATGTTTTCACTAAGGTTTAATGGGTATTCATTTTTCAAGATAATACATGATTAAGGTATTCACATGATTGGAATTTGACCAACAAGATATATGGGGGATAAATGATGGTATTCACATGCTTGGTTGATGACATTTCAAGTAAACGTTTTCTATATACTACGAGCTTGGACCGAAGTATTTTAGATAAGCCTAAAGATTATAATGGATTATGTTGGACATAAGTTAGTATTGTTTAAGGATAGAAGTTTTTTTAATATTATTTATGGGATGTTATAGTAATGTAGTTTTAGAAAAAGGACAACTTGTAGGATGGGCGACAGCCCATCGCGTCGGACAAGGCTGTGGGAATCGAACCCACAACCGAAGTGCGACTGGCCTTTATCGCATACCACTGGCCTACAAGAAGTCCATGTTTAGTAGAAACTAGTTTTATCATATTAAGCAGTATTATATATTAATTATAAGTCCATTTTAGGAACCATATATGATTAATCTCACTATAGATGGACTTATGTATTTTTTTGATAACTTTTCTAACCTTTTGTTTAAGACAGATGGAATGACCCATCATTTTATCACATGATCTGCTAACACATCACGAATGACAAATTCAACTTTATTTCATTAAGAGATGAAGTGGAAATTGTTCAAAGAACGACCAACGGTGAGACTGTACCAAAATCATGAAAGTATTTCTTCTAATTCAAATTTCATCAACTTTAGGGAAATGATCTTGAAAACCAAAAATGTTGTCCTAGTGCTCTTATATCCGATGAATCAGATGATACCTTAGATCATCAAAAATTTATGGCTTTTTTATTGATGGATTTTTCATATCCATGTTCTCTACCACTCTCCATCAGAACTTGATGGTTAGATTTTTCTTCCATATCCATATTTTCACCTACGTTCTCCTACGTGGAAACCCAGTGATGAGTTAATTTGGGTAAACGTTACATTTCATAATTTAGTTTTTAAATCCAAGTTTGGTATTCCTTTTTACGATGTGGGTTTCTATTAAACAAACTTTTGAGTAGTAAACCATTTATAACCCCTACGAATTTCGAGGGAGAAATTCATTTTAAGGGGGGTAGAATGTAACACCCCGAGATTTTATGAAAAATATTCTTTTAATTTCATTAATGTCTTGTGTTGTACGCTACACCAAAAGGAGCTTGCACAACACGCATCCTTGACTTGCCTTTCATTACACGCAATCGCGACCTTCCTCGATAGCGTGTGTAGTATGCAATACCGAGTCTCACTAAACAACGATATGCTATTAAAATATTATTAAAACTAGCCATTATGAATAGTAATAACCACTTTTTGAAATTTTGTAAATTTTATTTTTCAAAATGGACTTCATTTTTGCATTCGGTATATCTAAATTAGCTTAGGGGGAAATTTTGGTACTTTTCGGATAACTTTCATTTTCTGGTGAATAGTGAAAATTACTAAATTTTAATTAAAAACAACCTTTTTAATCGAAATAATTAATAGTGATAAATTATTAATTTGAGTGGTTTTAAAGTATATTTAGAATATATTTTTACAATTTAATACAATTTTGGTCGTTGGATGTAATTTCACATTTAAACCAGACATAAACAAGTGTCAATCTTTTGATAGTTATTATAAGTACACGCTATTTGTTTTGACGACGGGAATTAATTTTTAAATTAATTAATGCAACTGATATGTTTTTAATTTGGTAAAATAGACATCATTTTTGAGTTCATAATGTCAAATATATCTTAGGCATAATTTTTGGTATTTTTCTGGAAACTTTCATTTTTTGATGAATAGTGAAACCACTAAGTGGTGGTTAAAAAAAATGAATTTTTCATAAAACTTAATTTTACCGCTTCTGTGAGTGGAATTTCAAAAATCTGAGAGACACGGTTGATTTCAGTAAGTAAAATGTGGTTCAATGAGATTAAATAATTTTTGGTGAATAGTAACTTTTTACTTTTTTCCACAGTTAAAAGTAAATAGCGTAATTAAGGGTAAAAATGATATTATTATTACCCTAAAACATGTCCTAATTCTATTGGATAATTGTAATTCTACCAAAAACAACCTTAGGAATAAAATATGACCATTTAGGCCCACTTGGATTAGATTAGGACATTTATTATTAATTTATTCAAAGAAGGGTTAAAATAGTTAAAATCAAATTTAATAAGTAAATCATTTTTAATATAGGGTTATACATAAGATAAATTCGACTATAAATATTCATTATAAAGATAAAAATATTTCCTACATAATGATATTTAATTTGTAATTTTTAGACATTAAATAATTTAATTTATTTATGACACAATGATGATGCAGCAATTATTTTATTAATGAAATATTGACATGATTGATGTTATAAATACCCAAATAAATGTAATTTGAGACTTTTTATCAATTCCACTAATTTTCCAGGTTAATATGACATGTTAGTATTTATTTAATTAACTTGGTTCTAACTAATCATTCTGTTATAAGTTTCACAATAATCAATTACTAAATAGTATCAAAATTGACATAAAATAGTTTTTAAAACAAATATTATATTATTAATTGTTATTTTATTCCTAAAAATATAATGTTCTGCCAAATGAATTATATAAGGTTATATATATTAATAATAAACAACTTGGGGTTCGTTTGGCTTGTTATAGTATGTTTATTAACCTTATAGTGTAAGAACACAAAAAGACATGGTAAAAGTAAAATTATCGAACTTAAAGTTTAAACTAAATGATAAGGTTAAAATAGTAAACTAAACTTGTCAAAATTCTATTGGATGAGAGGATTTCGACCCATCCCCACCTTATCTTCGAAATGATTCAATTTAGAGATATTAAAAACCGAATATGACTTTATAATAAAATAATATGTTTCGTTATTCCAAAGATGCCCCCCCCCCCTCCCTTATAAAAGGGCACCTCCTCCCTCTCTTCTTCACACCACTTTGAGCTTTCAAGATTGGCCAAACCTGGAAAATTTCTCCTCTCCACTTCCATAGATACATCCTACAGGTCCTGGTCTTCTTCAAAGACCAATTTTAGTGCCCTAAAAGGAAGTCTCAAAGAAGCGCTTCAAAGAAGAGTTAATGTCTGTTACCGATTCTTTCATCTTTATTTCTTCTTCCACTTATTCTTCTTTAGTTGCTTCATTATGAAGTAATAACATCAGTATCACTCATATACTGATATGTTATTATAAGTATTAAATAACCCTATTTCACCATCTATCCATCCTACGGAAAATGAAATCACCGCGCGTGCATACGTACGGAATACCGTTTCCACGTCGTGGTGTAATCTATTTTCCACCACCACCTTACTTGGATGGGTATAATGGTGTACATAATAACTATATATGATTATTGTAAAGTGATATTGATTCTGAAATAGTATACATACAATCCAATACAATTCCACTATCATGAGAACGATATCATCGCTTGTGCGTACGTACGGACTACCGTCTCCACGACGCGATGAGATTCATTCTCCACGTTAACCATTCATGAATGATTATAAAGTATATATAATAAGTAATCATGAAATATATTACATAATAATGATACTTTATTTATGTGTATATATATGTATTTCATCTACTTAATTCCATTCAACTCAATAAGGAAACGAAAATATCGTTCATGCGTACGTACGTCCTACCATCTCCATGAACGGTGTATTTCTTTCCATTTACTGATCTATTATATATATGTATATTCTGAATATATATTATATATAAATCATGTTTTATATTCTGGAATTAATTAATCATGATCTAAGTAATCATATGAATAAATACAAGTCAAAACACGGACGACAAATTAAACGATTTTACCCAAAACTCTCTTTAACATGGAATTTACAAAAGAACGGGTAATATAAAGTCATAAGTGAACCATATATGATATCATAACAATAAGTATGATTATGGAATAAGTCAATGACATTATTTAAATCATTATACAGGAGTTTCGTACACTTACGAAGCAAATCGGACCTAAGGTAAGGGAAATATCACAATCTCATTTTATCCGAGATTGTTTATACTTTGGTATTTTCTGGGGTGTATTTTATCATCCACATCCATGTTTCCTCAATATGTAATATTATTTCCATCCACCTAAAATTGTTTAAATCCAATTTTACCCTTCGGTGAGTTTTTAGTAAAAGATATGAAAGGAATCTTTTGTCATTTTTCGTACGAGGTACTTTTTGACTTTTCTGACAAAAGTACGAGAAGAATGTTTTTTTAACTTATACGGCATGAATGGATTTTTAAATCATTATTTTCATGAAGCTTAAATTAAAAGTTTTCAATTTTATTTTTAATCAACTTCTTTTAGTTTATAATTGTATGACATGTTAAGAAAGGAAAAGTGTTTTTGAATTAGAAAGGATATTTTCCTCAAGAATGAAGTTCAAGTGTTTTATCAAAATTATTTTCCATATACGATAATAAAGGGTTCTGTTTATATCCCTATTATTACATTGATTTGATTATGTTGTTATGGAATTATTTTTATGAATTCCTTTATCTTATATTAATTGTTTTATGAAGTCACGATGTTTAAGAATCCCATTTTTATTACATGGGTTATGCTATGATGTATGGTTTATGATTTTGTGGCACACATAAGAATGGTATAATTATGAGATGGGTGGGGCCTATATCTCCCTCCAATGAATGGGGTAAATATTTTATATCTCATGAGATAGACATGGATGGAACGGCAGATTAAACTGGTTCAGTGAAACAGGACTGAAACGAGGAGTGAACTCGGTTCAGAAATGGACTTTGTCCACTAAGATAGTCTTGGAAATGAGTCTTGACTAATAAGAAATGATTCTCTATGATTATGTGCGTATGCCACAAAGTTTCATGTTTTAAGTTATGATTATTGGGATTAAATTTCACTACTATGATTTATCTCATGTTATGATATTATGATCTCTTTTGCAGGTTAAGATTTCCAAAATGTTATGTTCTTATGAATATGATGTGATTGATATTTCTTTTATTTACCCTTACTGAGCATTTGAGCTCACCCTTTTATGTTTTCTTTTCCCTAGGATATAAAGAAAAGTTTTAGGTAAAAAAAGGAATATCTTTATGGGAGATGTTGAAGATCTTTCACCAATATTAGAAGATTATATTCCGAGTTTCCAAAGACACTAAACTATTATGGTCCTTGTGTGTGTGTTTTATTTATGTACTAAGTATTCCGAAAAAGTAATGTAATGTCCATGTACGTCAAGCTTTGGGTCTCTACAGTTAGTATCAGAGGAAAGGTTTAGTCAAACATTGGAAACTAGGATGCGAAAATGTTAGTGAGATCCCTAGAGATATTTCCAAGGTATGTCTAGGTATGTACCTAAGGATAAGTATACGTATAGGATATAGTCCTAGAACTATGGTAACAATCTTAGAATTTAACCTAAGATGTTAGATATTGAGGGCGATCCCCCTTTACTATTTTGTTTTTCCTAGCATGATTTTTGTCTCTCACACTATTCTTTTTGGGTTTTAGAAAATGGCTGGAAATAGGAAGATTCATGATAATAGAGGATATGACGGACAATGGAATGATATTCTTCATGAGATACCAAATGAAACAGGATTTAGAAGTCCAAACATCATTATTATGCCTAATCATTAATCTCATAATATGATCAATAATCTTAACTTTGGTAAGTTTCCCGACTTAGATAATAAGAGAAAGATGGAGTTTCATGATGATCATAGAGGAAAGAAAGTTCAATTTCCCTCATGTAAATCATGTGGGAAGAGGCATCGGGGAGATTGTTTCAAGGGAACTGGAAGATGCTTTGGGTGTGGAAAAGAAGGACACAAATCCAGTAAGTGCAAAGTAAAAGGTTCAGTTAACACCATGGATGAGGATAATGGTATTGCTACGACATCAAAAATGGTTAAATGTTTTAAATGTGGAATGTACGTGCATTATGCAAACCAATGCCCTAAGGGAAAGTCTCATGAAGAGAATCAGTACGGTCGTATGGGTTGTATTTATATTGAAGATGATGAAGAGACTACAAATGATATGTGAGATGAAAGAATTGTTGAAGCTCGGTCAATGGTTTAAGAAGGTAGTGGAATGGTTACATGTCTATCAAGTGTAATTTTGTCTAAGTAATCTCACGGTACTATGGAATAAAGAGAAATCTAAGGATTGTTACGCTGTTGTCTTTCCTTGAGTTTTGAAATTGTATGATTAATAGTATCAGTATACATGTAAGGTTATTCAGATGTTTTTGGAATGTAGATGATATGCGCATAATGAAGGGATACGGAGAAAATTAAATGTTTGATAGTATTCATGAGCTCATGACTGATATAAGGAGAAGGTTATATCATGGTTTGAGTATATAGAATTTTTGGATTTTGGTATGTGGAAAGAGTTAACTTTTGACATCATTCATGTTTTCACTATGGTTTAATGGGTATACATTTTTCAAGAGAATACATGATTAAGGTATTAACATGATTAGAATTTGACCAACAAGATATATGGGGGATAAATGATGGTATTTACATGCTTGGTTGATGACATTTCAAGTAATCGTTTTCTTTATACTATGAGCTTGGACCGAATTATTTTAGATAAGCCTAAAGATTAGAATGGATTATGTTGGACATAAGTTAGTATTGTTTAGGGATAGATGTTTTTTCGATATTGTTTATGGGATGTTATAGTAATGTAGTTTTAGAAAAAGGACAACCTGCAGGATGGGCAACAGCCCATCGCGTCGGACAAGGCTGTGGGAATCGAACCCACAACCGAAGTGCGACTGGCCTTTATCGCCTACCACTGGCCTACAGGAAGTCCCTGTTTAGTAGAAACTAGTTTTATCATATTAAGCAGTATGATATATTAAGTATAAGTCCATTTTAGGAAACACATATGATTAATCTCACTATAGATGGACTTATGTATTTTTTGATAACTTTTCTAACCTTTTGTTTGAGACAGATGGAATGACCCATTATTTTATCACATGATCTGCTAACACATCACGAATGACAAACTCAACTTCATTTCTTTAAGAGACGAAGTGGAAATTGTTCAAAGAACGACCACCGGTGAGACTGTACCAAAATCACGAAAGTATTTCTTCTAATTCCAATTTCATCAACTTTATGGAAATGATCTTGAAAATCAAAAATGTTTTCCTAGTGCTCTTATATCCAATGAATCAGATGATACCTTATATAATCACAAATTTATGGCTTTGTGATTGATGGCTTTTTCATATCCATGTTCTCTACCACTCTCCATTAGAACTTGATTGTTAGATTTTTCTTCCATATCCATATTTTCACCTATGTTCTCTTACGTGGAAACCCAGTGATGTGTTAATTTGGGTAATCGTTACATTTCATAATTTAGTTTTTAAAGCCAAGTTTGGTATTACTTTTTATGATGTGGGTTTCTATTAAAAAAAATTTAGAGTAGTAAACCATTTATAACCCCAATGAATTTCAAGGGCGAAATTCCTTTTAAGGGGGGTAGAATGTAACACCCCGAGATTTTATGAAAAATATTCTTTTAATTTCATTAATGTCTTGTGTTGTACGCTACACCAAAAGGAGCTTGCACAACACGCATCCTTGACTTGCCTTTCATTACACGCAATAACGACCTTCCTCGATAGTGTGTGTAGTATGCAATACCGAGTTTCACTAAACAACGATATGCTATTAAAATATTATTAAAACTAGCCGTTATGAATAGTAATAACCACTTTTTGAAATTTTGTAAATTTTATTTTTCAAAATGGACTTCATTTTTGGATTCGGAATATCGAAATTTGCTTAGGGTGAAATTTTGGTACTTTTCGGATAACTTTCATTTTCTGATGAATAGTGAAAATTATTAAATTTTAATTTAAAACAACCTTTTTAATCGAAATAATTAATAGTGATAAATTATTAATTTGAGTGGTTTTAAAGTATATTTAGAATATATTTTTACAATTTAATACAATTTTTTTCATTGGATGTAATTTCACATTTAAACCAGACATAAACAAGTGTCAATCTTTTGATAGTTATTATAAGAACACGCTATTTGTTTTGACGACAGGAATTAATTTTTAAATTAATTAATGCAATTGATATGTTTTGAATTTGGTAAAATAGACATCATTTTTGAGTTCATAATGTCAAATATAGCTTAGGCCTAATTTTTTGTATTTTTCTAGAAACTTTCATTTTTTTGATGAATAGTGAAACCACTAAGTGGTAGTTAAAAAAAATGAATTTTTCGTAAAACTTAATTTTACCGCTTCTATGAGTGGAATTTCAAAAATCTGAGAGACACGGTTGATGTCAGTAATTAAAATGATGTTCAATGAGATGAAAATAATTTTTGGTGAATAGTACTTTTTACTTTTTTTTACCACGGTTAAAAGTAAATAGAGTAATTAAGGGTAAAACTGATATTATTATTACCCTAACACATGTCCTAATTCTATTGGATAAGTTTAATTCGACCAAAAACAACCTTAGGAATAAAATATGACCATTTAGGCCCACTTGGATTAGATTAGGACATTTATTATTAATTTATTCAAAGAAGGGTTAAAATAGTTAAAATCAAAGTTTAATAAGTAAATCATTTTTAATATAGGGTTATAAATAAGATAAATTAGACTATAAATATTCATTAGAAAGATAAAAATATTTCCTACATAATTATATTTAATTTGTAATTTTTAGACATTAAATAGTTTAATTTATTTATGACACAATGATGATGCAATAATTATTTTATTAATGAAATATTGACATAATTGATGTTATAACTACCCAAATAAATGTAATTTGAGACTTTTTATGAATTACACTAATTTTATAGGTTAATATGACATGTTTTTATTGATGTAATTAACTTTTTTTGAACTAATCATTCTGTTATGATTTTCACAAAAATAAATTACTAAATAGTGTCAAAATTGACATAAAATAGTTTTTAAAACAAATATTATATTATGAATTGTTATTTTATTCCAAAAAATCTAATGTTCGAAAAAATTACTTAGATGAGGTTATATATATTAATAATAAACAACTTGGGGTTCGTTTGGCTAGTTATAGTAAGTTTATTAACCTTATATTGTAAGAACACAAAAAGACATGGTAAAAGTAAAATTATCAAACTTAAAGTTTAAACTAAATGATAAGGTTAAAATAGTAAACTAAACTTGTCCAAATTCTATTGGATGAGAGGATTTAGACCCATACCCACCTTAGATTCAAAATAACTCAATTTGGAGCTATTAAAAACCGAATATGACTTTATAATAAAATAATATTTTTAGTTATTCCAAAGGTGCCCCTCTCCTCCCTTATAAAAGGGCACCTCCTCCCTCTCTTCCTCACACCACTTTGAGCTTTCAATCTCGTCCAAACCCTTCCAATTTCTCCTCTAATCTTCCCTAGAGACATCATATAGGTCCTGGTCTTCTTCAAAGACCAATTTTAGTGCCCTAAAAGGAAGTCTCAAAGAAGCGCTTCAAAGAAGAGGTAATGTCTGTTACCGATTCTTTCATCTTTATTTCTTCTTCCAGTTATTCTTCTTTAGTTGTTTAATTATGAAGTAATAACATCAGTATCACTCATATACGGATATGTTATTATAATTATGAAACAACCCTATTTCACCATCTATCCATCCTACGGAAAATGAAATCACCACGCGTGCGTACGTACGGAATACCGTCTCCACACCGTGGTGTAATCTATTTTCCACCACCACCTTACTTGGATGGGTATAATGGTGTACATAATAACTATATATGATTATTGTAAAGTGATATTAATTCTTAAATAGTATACATACACTCCAATACAATTCCATGATCATGAGAACGATATCATCGCTCGTGCGTACGTACGGACTACCGTCTCCACGACGCGATGAGATTCATTCTCCACGTTAACCATTCATGAATGATTATAAAGTGTATATAATAAGTAATCATGAAATATATGACATAATAATGATACTTGATTTATGTGTATATATATGTATTTCATCTACTTAATTCCATTCAACTCAATAAGGAAACGAAAAGAGCGTTCATGCGTACGTACGACCTACCGTCTCCATGAACGGTGTATTTATTTCCATTTACTGATCTATTATATATTTGTATATTCTGAAAATATATTATATATAAATCATGTTTTATATCCTGGAATTAAGTAATCATGATCTAAGTAATCATATGAATAATTACAAGTCAAAACACGGACGACAAATGAAACGATTTTACCCAAAACGCTCTTTAACATGGAATTTACAAAAGAACGGGTAATATAAAGTCATAAGAGAACCATATATGATATCATAACAATGATTATGATTCTGGAATAATTCAATGACTTTATTTAAATCATTATACAGGAGGTTCGGACACTTACGAAGCAAATCGGACCTAAGGTAAGGGAAATATCACAATCTCATTTTATCTGAGATTGTTTATACTTTGGTATTTGCTGGGGTGTATTTTATCATCTACATCCATGTTTCCTCAATATGTAATATTATTTCCACCCACCAACAATTTTTTAAATCCAATTTTACCCTTCGGTGAGTTTTTAGTAAAATATATGAAAGGAATCTTTTTTCATTTTTCGTACGAGGTACTTTTTGACTTTTCCGACAAAGGTACGAGAAGAATGTTTTTTTTAACTTATACGGCATGAATGTATTTTTAAAACATTATTTTCATGAAGCTTACTTTACAAGTTTTCAAGTTTATTTTTAATCAACTTCTTTTAGTTTAGAATTGTATGACATGTTAAGAAAGGAAAATCATTTTTGAAGTATAAAGGATATTTTCCTCAAGAATGGAGTTCAAGTGTTTTATCAAAATTATTTTCCATCTAAGATAATAAAGGGTTCTGTTTATATCCCTATTATTACATTGATTTGATTATGTTGTGATGGAATTATTTTTATTAATTCCTTTATCTTATATTAATTGTTTTATGATGTCACGATGTTTAAGAATCTCATTTTTATTACATGGGTTATGCTATGATGTATGGTTTATGATTTTGTGGCACACATAAGAATGGTATCATTATGAGATGGTTGGGACCTATATCTCCCTCCAATGCATTGGGTAAAGATTTTATATCTCATCAGATAGACATGGCTAGAATGGAAGATTAAACCGGTTCAGTGAAACAGGACTGAAACGAGGAGTCAACTCGATTCAGAAATGGACTTTGTCCACTAAGGTAGTCTTGGCAATGAGTCTTGACTAATAAGAAATGATTCTCTATGATTATGTGTGTATGCCACAATGTTTCATGTTTTAAGTTATGATTATTGGGATTACATTTCACTACTATGATTTATCTCATGTTATGATATTATGATCTCTTTTGCAGGTTAAGATTTCCACAATGTTATGTTCTTATGAATATGATGTGATTGATATTTCTTTTGTTTACCCTTACTGAGCATTTGAGCTCACCCTTTTATGTTTTCTTTTCCCAAGGATATAAAGAAAGGTTTTAGGTAAAAAAATTAAGATCTTTATGGGAGATGTTGAAGATCTTTCACCACGATTAGAAGATTATATTCTGAGTTTCCAAAGACACTAAACTATTACGGTCCTTGTGTGTGTGTTTTTGTTATGTACAAAGTATTCCGCAAAAGTAATGTAATGTCCATGTAAGTCAAGCTGCGGGTCTCTACAGACATGGCCAAGGAAATGTACTTCATGTATCAAAAAATCACACTTTGATAATTTGGCATACAAACGATGATCTCTCAAGATTTTTAACACTTTTTCTAGGTGCACCACATGATCATCCCTTGTCTTTGAATAGACCAAAATATCATCCACAAACACCACAATAAAAGAATCCAGAAATCGCTGAAATATCTGATTCATCAAATTCATGAAGACTGTCGGTGCATTCGTTAGACCAAAAGGTATGACTATATATTCGTAGTGTCCATATCTACTTCTGAAAGATGTCTTTGGAATATCCTCCTTTCGAACTCACAATTGGTGATATCCTGATCACAAGTCAATCTTGGAGAACCACTGAGCTCCCTTTAATTTATCGAACAAATTATCAATGCGTGGAAGTTGATATCTATTCTTTATTGTAACTTGGTTAAGCTTACGATAATCAACACACAGCCTAAGAGTTCTATCTTCTTTCTTCACAAACAACACTGGTGTTGCCCATGGAGAAGTACTTGGTCGAATGAGACCCTTGCTTTCTAGCTCCTCTAACTGCACTTTCAATTCTCGTAACTATGTTGGTGCAATCCTATAAGATGGAAGGGAAATAGGACTGGTCCCCAGAAGGATATCAGTCATAAACCTTACTTCCCTTAGAGGTGGTAACCCTGAGAAGTTATTAGGAAAGACATATGGGACTTGATCCACAATAGCTTGAAAACTATTTTCCTCAATCTCTTCTATTGATGTCAAATTCAACTCTGTCAGTTGGTAAGAGATCGTTCCCATCATTGGTGCCAACAAGCTCTTTTCACCTTTCTTTACCATCCCCTCTCCTCTGAAGAGATGGTTGATGTCGTCCTCAGTAATGAAACTAGCCATTCTCTTATAAGAGTCAATGTGAGCCTTAAACATTTTCAACTAATACATACCTAGGATTACGTCATAGAAATCCATGTCCAACATCGAGAAGTCCCATTTTAACTCATCTCCATCAACAGTTATAGAACATGCTCTACACACAAAGTCTTGACATTCTCTTTCACCAAGAGGAGTTTTCATTTTCAAAACAGAAGGCATCATTTCAAGTTTTAAACATTGAAAGTCAACAAAACGAGAAGAAATGAAGGAATGTGATGCACCGGTATCAAATAGAACTTGCACAAGGGTAGAATTAAAAATAATCTTACCTCTCACCATAGATGGTCCAGCCTGATCATCGACCATCATCTGCTCATCTCCATAAAATTGCTTCATCTCTACACTACTCTCCTTGTTGACTTACTGAGATTTTCCTGGTTGAGGAGTCATGGTATTTCGATAATCCACATGGCTAGCTCTATTATAATGACGAGACTAATTCTGATATCCTCGCCCTGTCAAAGCATACGATACTTGCGACGCCTGAGAAGTGTCCCGAGCACCCGACCTAGGATCACTGTGATAATAGCGCTGAAGATGTCTCATATTGTTGCAATTATGACATGCTCCAGGTTGAATTGTACAATCTCTCTTTATGTGGTCAGTTGAACTACATAGAAAGGAACCTACTTTGATCTGGGTCGTGGAGGAAGGTTCACTGATCCCGCCATCTGGTTCTGATTTACACTCGTACCGTGGAAATAGGTATCCCTTTTCCTCTTGTTCCCAATGTTTGAGTTCCCACCATTTCTCATAGGTATCAACATGCCTCCTCCTATCGATCCTAGGATATCTCGTTCAATAACGATCACTCTGTTCACCATATCTATATAATCTGTAATACAGAGCACCACAATCTTCGATCGAATCTCTTGCCTTAGCCTCGATTCGAAGATTTGGCCTTCAACGATGCACTTTCCGCAACCTCTGGTACAAAATGGACTAAATTCATGAATTTAGCCGCATACTCTGTGACAAAGAGACTCTCTTGTTTTAGGCTGAAGAAGTCCATCATTTTCTGGATCTTGAATGTGTGAGGATAGAATTGTTTGTTGAACAATTCTTCAAAATCCCCCCATGTAAGGCCTTCATCCAATTTAGCCTGCACCGCTAAATCCCACAACTGAAATGAAATATTCTCGAGCATATACGTCGCCAACTTGACCTTGAGCTCTGATGGTGTGTCGATGAAATAGAAGATATGATTCATCCTACTTAGCCACACCTCCGCCTTTTGGGGTTCAGCATCACCCCGAAAGTTCGATGGATTCTGCTTCCTGAACTGGATGGTATGATCCACATGTCGTGGATCATTCCACCGGTCCCTGTATCCATATCTTGAAAATCTTGGACAATAATCTGAACTAGCTCTTGGTTCACACATGGTTCAGGTGCAACCACATTCTCCACAGCTTCTTCGGGTTGGTTTTAACGACGCCAACCATGTTCCATTTTCTAAACCAACGACAACCTTCATCAATATCACTCTCTAGAAATTGATGTCATAGCATTTCAAATTCTATCACATCATCTATCACAACATTTTTTTCAAAACGACCTTTTTCCCCTATTCAAACATTTTTTAAAACATTCCTCATTCCTTTTGAAAATCAACCCATTTTTAAAATACACCAAATAACTTGTTTTAAAAATCTTTTAATTGAAAACAATTTCTACATTTTTCAAAAAATTCACACCTTTCCCGAAATCATAAATCATTCTTTACAATGAGATATGCAATCCTAGTGGGAAGTCATTCCTCTATAATTCATCCTATGCTCATCTCATTGGCTAAACCCATGATAATGAGATTTCCAACATTCTAGAAGTGTATCCAAAACACTTATGTACCCAACACCCAGGTAACTTTAAGTTCAGCATAAATGGGTTAGCTACATCCTTTTAGGCTATACATTTCATGTTCCGATAATCCTAATCATGTCTAAGATTTTGACCCAAGGAATAGAAAAGAATGAATTTCAACTCCAAGACCAAGAACATCAATGACTACTTGTTAGGCAAGGACCGAACAAACCGACACCATTTGTAATGACCCACCAATTCTCATTGGATTGAGAGATCAACGATTCATTACTAGGCCTTAAGCGACATCCCCAAGATGCCAAAAGCAGGCAATAAATGCCAAAGGGTTTCAAATACAAGTTGGGGATGATTTACCCTTTAATAAATAAACCAAATAACCAACCAACCGAAGGATCCACTAACAAAAACTACATGATGCATGTCAACTAAACAACCAACTCATACATTACCAAAAGGGAAACACACTATTACACAATAAAACCCATAAACCAATACAACCAAGAAAAAATTAGAGTGTTATGCGGAAGAGTAAACAACAGACCCAAAGTAAACCAAGACACACTCCACAGCTTTACACCAAGCTCCATGCTCCATGCACCACCACTTCTCCCAAGCATCACCACGAAACACTAGTAATGAGATGCCATACCTTTACCTGTGTCTCGGAATATGACATCTACAAAAGCACCAAAGTGTCAAAGCAGGGGTGAGTATAAAACTCAATAGGTTTTCCCCAATGACCTCCCTACTCACGCCACTAGGATAGAAGAGTTAGCAATATTTATATAAAAACATTTTATATAAAATATTTTCTCAAAAGCAGTTTATAACTAAATATAAACAAGTTTCCAAAACAATTCATAACCAAAGGAATTCCTAGAAAAATTGAAACCAATTTTCCAGCAAGTTATTTTTCCAGAAAAATAACCAAACAAGCTTAATAACCATTTCACAAACATTTATTTTTGGCATACCCAACCACTTTCCAACCCATGCTACCAACTATGCATGCTTCATTATGACAGTTCCATACATATGAGCAGTTTCTCGTTGATCTACCAATTCATTACAAGGTAATTATTTCCCATGATCCATTACACCTTTGGCACCAAGCACAAGGTCATATTTCAACCAAGCCTCATACATATAGTTACCATGTGCCATTAAACATTTGGCACCGAGCACAAGGTCATGTTTTAACCAAGAAATGTACATGCAATATGAACACACACCACATATTCCCATCAATCATGCCAGAAAACCATTTCAATAAAAACACTATTTTATTGAAAACCATTTCCATTAAAACCATTTCAATGCCAAACAATTTCAATTCCAACCCATTTCAATAAAACTCCCTTTTTATTGAAAACCAATTCCATAAAAGTCATTTCAATCTCAAACCATTTCAATAAAACACCATTTTTATTGAAAAATCACTTTTCATCAAACCATCTACAATTTCAGAAAATCCATAATTTAAAATCAACATTTTAAATTCAATAATCCAAATCACTTTGCACAACAATTCACCAAGATTTCACAATCTCATCAAAACCATAAATCATCACTAAAAAAGATTTATTCTATAATTTTCACAATAAAATACATTCAAATAAACCAATTTAAATCTAAGCCAATAAATTCTATAAAGAGGAGTCATGAGTGAAGCCTCTTACATCAAAGGTTTTGACAGAAACCCTAACAAACAGAGAACGCACAAGAAAACCAGGTTGATTCTTCAAAACTTGCCTTAGATATCTTCTCCTAACAATATTAAGACCAAATATCATCATATTTGGCATCCATATACTTAGATCTACCCATAATGAGCATAGATCTATGAAAACGGGAGAAGAGGAGAAGTAGATCTAAGAAAACGATCAAGAACGACGAAGAATGATCACATACCTCAAGAATACGCCTTTGATTCACCAAGAGAAGACTTTGGATCACCTACAAAACCATTGGAGTACCTTCTTTGACCTTAAGAGAAGCAAAATCCTGAGTTAGGGCTGATTAAGAGAAAAAACTAGCCACTTAGGGGCAAAAACACATGAGATCCACCATTATAGGATCTCATTTAAGTGGTTGCACGATTTTCTCGCACGGTTAGACAAACCTTGCGCTAACTGTGCGTTAGCTACTGCCTCATCCACCCTTCTCACATGGTTTGGCCACATAGTTAGAAAAATCGTGTGCCACCCATGTAGAATCTAATGCCTCTAAGACTAACTATGCACGGTTTGGCCACACGGTTTAGACAAATCATGCGCCGCCCGTGCGACTTCCCCTTTTGCCTCAAAACTTCATTCCAAGTTATCCCGACTCTACCATTCATCACCCTTAACTTTATAACCATTAGAAGCATCAATAAAGGGTTACATACCAGAAATAGGGGGTACTAAAACTATATAATCTCTTTTTAAGACATAATTTTTTTTATAAAATCACTGATTTCATCATGAAAATTTATCTTGGTTCATTTTTTGTTTTATACAAACATTTATTCCATTCATTTTAAAAATATTTTCTAATATTTTCCTTTAACCATGCTAAAATGTTTTATTATATTAAAAAATATTTAAATGTTTTCACTTAAATTTGAAATAAATTATCATGATCTATTCCTATTTTCTATTATAAATTTCCATGTATGATTTAAATCCATTCATTCTTGGAAACTATTATGATATTCTCCTTTTTATTCTTTTTGATATGATTATGATACACATTTATTTCAATAGATAACCCTTATGTTTATATTTGATTTCTTATGTATGATTCTTCATGTGGGACACATATTCATGAACATGTTATGATGGTTGTGCCTAGATGGTACTCTAATGCATTGGGTAATATTTAGTCTCATGAGACATCATGTGCAATGGTCTTGGTGGTTAGCCTTAACTCATGCTCCTTGCGAAACTATCTTGGTGGTTAGCCTTGACTCATGATCCCCCATGTGAAATGATCCTTGAATCATTATTATGTCTTATTTTATGTTGTTTCCAAATTCCCATGATGCCATTATTATATGATCCCATGTTATACATGTTATGATTATTTATTTTTATTCTAGCTTTATTCATTTTATGCCATTATATTATGCCTTCTAACCCTTTTTCTAGGATTTATTTATATTTTTATTACCTTATTGAGATTTTTATCTCATACCATTTTCATTTATTTTCAGGGTTATCGTATAAATATGTAAGGGCTCAATGGAAGTTAGGAGACCATTATGATGATTAAATAAATGATGTTTTTTAGTCCCATGTTTTCTACCTTATGCACCTAATATTACAAATAAACTAGACTCTAAAATCCTTGGATCGAATTTCCTTGTTAATTATGATTAAAATCATGTAATAAAATGATAAAAAGGATAGGTTTGTTATATTTAGCATTAGATCATGATCTTGTTATTTTTTAAGATTAAGAAAAGAGCACTTTAGTAAGAACCCTGGGATAATTCTATCAACATGGATAACCTAGATTTAAACTTAGGAATAACAAGTTATAATATAAATTTCATTTAAATGTTTATCCTTTTATGTTCAAGGTTTCCATTTTATATTATTATTAGATAAATATTTAAACCCCCTCATATTTTCCCATTAGTTTATAAAATAATATTTCGAGGGAAAATTTTCATAAGGGGAGAAGAATGTAATGAAAAAAAATATTATAAATGGAAATTACTTTATTATAATTATTTTATATAGTAAAAAACACATAAAATAACTTTTATAAAACAATAAAAACTTTATACATGATGAATGATTGAAATAAGAGGTATTTTTAGAAATTAAGGAACTTATCCCGATAGAATAGTAACCTGGCCCTTGGAGTAGTAACACGAACATTATAAATAGTAATTATTCAAATAAAATAGTAACATCATATATCAAAGTATAAATAAAATTTATCCATGTTATAAAAAAAATATGATATAATTGTATCATAGTATAAGTAAATAAATATTTCGAAAATAATAAATTAAGTGTTGGATTTTTTATAAAACATAAATACTTATTTACAATTTTATAATTAATATAATGATTTAAAATATAGATTATTGTCATAAAATATATTCATAAATTTTTATTTTTTTTATCTTATGATTATAATATAAATTTATGATACATTAATTAGTTTTTTCAAAGTGATATAAAATCATTTATAATTTTAAAATTGGTATTCTAAATAAATGATGATTTTAAGTAAAAATTGAATTTATTATATTTATAAAATTATTTTCATAAAAAGGAGTCCATTTTTGGATTATGTATGTTGAAAATTGGTTAGGGTTATTTTTTTGTATTTTTCTAAAATAGTTTATTTTTTGGTGAATAGTAAAATATTGTAATTTACAGTATATATACATTATAAGTTAAATACACTATTCCATGAGCCATATCTGATGTAATCACCATAATATCAAACTATAATTCTCTATATAATTTATTTAACAGTTTAATAATCACTATTTTTGTCTTGATCCAAAATAATAAAGTAATGATTAAATTAATCAAAAAACACCTCTCTCGTCCACTATAAATACCACCCCTCATCACCTCTTCTCCACAAACCTCTTAAGCTTTGAATATTGTCCAATTTCTTCCCATTACTATTATAAAGCCTCTTACCCCACATCCAGGATACTTTTTTCTAAATAAAATACCAAACTCAAGTTCCTCAAGGAGGTTCTCAAGGTAAAGAATTCAAGAGGTAAAAACCGACTTTTTATTTTAATTTATTTTCAATTTATTTTCTTTTATTTTCCTCCCCTAAACTACCCTTATCCAAGATACATATTAACTAAATTATATATTATATAATATAATTTAATTATGTTAATGGACCAACCCATCAACATTTCTTTTCCCCTCTCCTTTTGTTCTGAAAATTTAATCATTGTCTGGGAGGTGCTGATTCACTGCCTTTATGGACGACGTGTTTTCATTTTTCAATTCCTACTTTAAGGATGGTCATAAAAACATTTTTATGGTTAAAAAATATTATAATATATGTATTAAAAGTTATTTAATGTTATTTAACCAGTATATATTCATAATATTAACTAATAAAACAAAACAAGTTCATTGCGATCAAAAAATGCCAAAATAATCTAAACAGTTATCACTGATGTTTTATCTAATGATTCAATCTCATACCAAATCACCAAAAGAACCATTTAATATTATTTAATTTAATTAATAAAAAATAATTTCAATTTTGGAAAACTATTTTCATTTTACAAGATCTTCCATACACGTATACAAGTGAACCCATCATGAAAACCAAGGAAATAAACACTCTCGAACGATGAAATTGTATCTTATAACTCATAAAAAAGGTCATAAATGAACTTAATAAAATCATAATAAATAAAATACATGTCTAAATGGATAATAATTAATTAATTAATCAATTTTATTATCCAGGACAATAAGTACAAGTGCAGAACACTTTCAGACATGAGGTAAGGATTCATTCCGAACCGCTGTTTTTTCCTTCGGGGTGCACTTTCTTTCTATTTACCCCAATGTAATTATTAATTAATTTTATGTAATTATTATAAATTTGGTTTATATATTAAAAACTAATTTATCCAGATTATATCATCCTTATTTTATTGGGATATACATGTTTTAAAAAGTTTCCCTTCTCAATTCCTCCCGATAAGCAAGCCCGATTTAAGGGAACTTCCCAATTTCTTACCCATTTTCAAGTGCACACTATAATATATTTTTAAGACCCCATTATTTATATAAAATAACTCATTTTTTCATGAAAAACTATCTTGGTTCATTTTTCCTTTTATAAAAATAATTATTTGTTACTGCTTTGAAATAATCTTTAATATTTTCTTTAAACCGTACTAAAATGTTTTATTTTCTTAATAAATATTTTTACATGTTTTCACTTAGGTTTGAAATCACATAACATGAAATATTCCTATTTTCTATTATAAATTTCCATGTATGATTTAAATCCATTCTATCGTGGAAACCATTATGATATTCTCTTTTTTATGCCTTTTGACATGATTATGATACCCAATTCTTTCCATGGGTAACCCATATGTTTATTTTTGATAACTTATATATGATTCTTAATTTGAAACACATATTCATGAAAATTTTATGGTGGGTGAACCCAAATATAACTCTAATTAATTGGTTAATGTTTAGCCTCATGAGACATCATGTGAAATGGTCTTGGTGGTTAGCCTTGACTCATGATCCATGTGAAAAGGTCTTGGTGGTTAGCCTTGATGTGTGCTCCTCCATGTGAAATTAGACTTGAATCATGCTTCTTTCATGTTTCATATTGCATTCACATTCCTATGATTTCATGATTATATAATCTCATTTAATACATGTTATTCTTCCTTATGTTTATTCTCGTTTCATGCCTTTTTATGCCATCATATTATGACTTCTAACCCATGTTCAATTCTTTATTCCTAGGTTTATTCCATTATAAGGATTTTTATCTCATCCCCTAATCATGTATTCCCAAGGTTATAAAATGAATATTTAAGGTATTAGTATATGTTAGGATCTCATTATGAATATTAAATAATTTTTTTAGTTCCATTTTTTATGTCTTATGTACCTAATATTCCAAAGACCCTAGACTCCACAATCCTTAGCTTGTATTTGTTGGTTAATTATTCTTAGAATCATGTAATAATTTTTGGAAAGGTCTAGGGTCATTATACATAAGCGATTAGAGAATAACATTGGAATAAGACATTGATTTTTGGAAAACACATAAGCATAAAAAAATTTATGTCAAGGATACCCACCAAGACAATAATAACATGTTAGGATTGGGATAACCACCTGTGTACCTTCTGTAGAATTAAAATAACATCTAAAATTCCATTATTTTCATGCTTGGGTGAACCTCCCATGTACCATCTGAGATCATAGAACATTAATCATTACTCAATGTATTGGAGAGAGATATTAGTCCCACCTGTTACATTATCCATAAATTTTGGTGCCAAAAGATCATAAAACATTCATCATATAAGAACCCATGATAATAAATGGGTTTCATAAACATTTCATCATATATTAACCTATACAAAAAACATTTTTGATAATAATTTTATAATTTAATCATATCATAACCCATGGGAAAAAGAAGTAGTTTTCGGAATCATTTTATCACAGTATAACTCATGGAATAGAAACAGGTTTCATAAACATATTACCATTATAATCATAAACCATTTAGAGAAATAATAATAATTATATCCTTGGATCATATCCCCAGTAAATCATAAGTAACATCAATGGATATTATATTTTATGGAAAATTATTTTGAAAGATCACTTGGAACATTTATTAAATAAAATAGCCTTTCCACTTTGAAAATCACTTTTTAAAACTAACATTTTATAATACATTTTCAAAATATTTTTCTTTTAAAATAACCTTAAAAACATATAAATAAATCTTTAGAAATCATTTAAAACATTTATTAAGGAAAATACCCTTTCCACTTTGAAAAAATATTTCTAAAACATAAAACATTTTCAAAATAATTTTCAATGAAAATAACCTTGGAATCATATAAAGGAAGATTTTAAATATAATTTAAAACACTTATTGGGGAAAATAGTCTTTCCACATTGAAAATTTATCTTTAAAACATAAAACATTTTCAAAATAATTTTCCTAGAAATTAACCTTGAAAACTTATAAAGTAATATACAAACAAAATAATGGTCATGATAGCGTAAATCTCATTCATCCCATACACATTAAAAAAATATTTCTTTTACATTTTTGATAAATTCCAAATGAGCCTTGTTTGTAAAATAACATGAAGACTTATTTAAAAACAATTTTTTTTTAAAAACTAAAACATGTGTAAAAATTTATTTAATAATAACTTTGGAAAATTTTAAAAAAAAATTTGATTTTTTTTAGAAATCGTAGTTATGGAAGAAAAATGTCTTTCAATGTAGAGAGAAATAAAGATGATTTTTTATTAAAAATACATGAAAACTTGAGTATATAATGAGATAAAAATGTAGTAAAAACTTGTATTCTCATGAAATAACTATAGTAGAATAAAATTCATGAGTTTCTTAAGATATGGGTTATAAACATTCATAATCTGAATCATAAACACAAACAATATTGATAAACGATTAGAATGTATCATAAAACCATTACAACTTTGGTAAAATTGAATCATAAGCCCCATGAAAGAATAACATTAAATTAAACATAAAATATCAAGAGAAAAAATTAATTAATGATATTATATGTCAAAGGGTATATATATATACATCATAAAGAATATAGGTTCATAACATAACTTATCTCCCAAAGAATACAAATTGCGTCAAAATCCTTTACCACATTGGAAATATTTTGAATCATAAGCCCCATTAAATAATAAAATAAAATTCAAAATATAAATAACATGGAAAGAATTATATTTATGATATAACATGTCAATGGTGCAGTATATACACTATACAAAATAAACGAGTGGTGAATTTGGCATAAGTATCTCATAAATAAAAGTGAGACTTGAAATCCATTACCTTCAGTATTGACTTCATTCATACATGTTTGAACCTAAATTATAATAAAAAATAATTTTTTATACATATATTTCATAAAAATAATCATATTTATAATACCATGTATGATTTACTTTATTACCCATTTATTAACAATTCCTTATTAAAATCAGGTCTCAGGTAACAAATGCTTTGTTTTTTGTGTATATTTTGATTTAGTATTTTTATACCTATTACTTTGAAAAAAAATTCATCATATAAAGAATATCAACCATGATATAAACCTCATATATATTCAGTAAATATTTATTTTTAATAATCCATAAAATTTAGAGATAGAAAATGAAATACACTATTCCTAGAGACAATAGGTCGTACATATGCAAGAATGATGTTTCAAATTTCTAAATGGATAAAATGAAAGAAAGGTAAATAATATATTACCTTTATATAATAATTTCTATTATATATATATCACATATATTCATTAAATTTTCCTTTATTAACTTCTATGCTAAGCATTAGTGAAAAACAAATCACATCATTTCGTGAAGCGGTAGTCTGTTGTACATACTAGAAACGTTATCATATCCCCCACAAAATGGAAAGTATGAAGTTATATGTGATATATTAATTACATAGGTATAATTATGATATTAATATCATATGTATTCATTATATATATCCTTATTACCATTCAAGTAAAATGGAAATGGAGAAACATGTCACATCAGTTCGAGAGGCGATAGACCGTTGTACACACGAGCGATGTTATTATTTTAAAAAGGTTGTAAGGTAATAAGGTAGGTGAGATATTATAATTAAATAATTATTATAATATAATATATATTTTATATAAATATTAAATCTATCATTATATCCAGCTGTGATAGGTGGTTATGGAAAATGTATAACTTCGGTTCGCGAGGTGGTTGTCTGCCGTACACACGATAGAAAGTTTTGTTTTCCATTTAAATGAAGTGGAGATGGATATAGGTTATGAAATAATAAAATATCATTATATTTAATATAATGGTTTTTTTATATTTCATAGTTGGAGAATATTTCAAGGTGGTGGACGAAGATAAAAAACAAAAACACAAGTTTAAGAATTTTACCTCTTCTTCACAGAGCCACATTAGGTTTACACCTCAAACCTTCTCAGGATGGTTTTATAATAAATATAAGGCCTATAGGATTATTGTAGGGAATTAAGTAATATATTTGGTTTGTTTTTTTTCAAACCAATGTTTTTTTGAAGTGTGAAGAAGAGAAGATGTGGGGTTGCCTTTTATAAGTGGGGGAGAGGATACACATTGATTTTTTTAATAGAATAACCAAGTTTTTCATAGGGAAAAAAGACCAAAAAAATGGTTATTTATCAAAATATATAGATTATAAGGTCCAAATATGTCCATAAATTGGTGTTTGAAATGTTTATTGGTCATTTTACCCCTTATCTTTTTAGTTTAACACCCCCTAGTAAATCGGTTTTAACCTTAATCACAGTAATAAATTTTACTATTTTTACTATTCATTGTAGTCAAAAATAAAATTTAACTCATTACATCATATTAATCAATATTATTATAAATATGGAATCCATTTTCCTAAATTATATTTATATAAGTGGAAATTTTTTATTTAAAATGAAACTCGCAGGCACGACAAAAAAAGAGGCTTTCCAAAGAGAAATTCTTCAAAAGTTGAATACAATTTCATATAAAAATTAAAAATTAAATTAATTAAAATTACCAAAAATGTATTAATATATATAATTTTACTAATTTTACTTTTTAAAACAAAATAAATAAAAAAATTATTATAAATACTTTGAATTAAAAAGGAGGTTTTTTAATTAAAACACGTATTTTTCACTTTTCACAGAAAAAATTAACTTTTCAGAAAATTCTAAAAACTTCACTATTAGATAATTTTGACATGATGATATAAAAAATTAATTTATTTTTTTCAAAAAAAAATTCAAAAATTGACAATATTTAATTTTAAAATAATTGTGAAAAATTTGACAAAATTCCTTCTTAGAAAAATACCGTTTTTATGCGTAAAATTGCATTTATTCTTATATCATGACTAAAAACACCTAAGATGAATGTTAAATATTTTATTGATTATATAATATATAAATTTAATTAAAATAATTCATCAAAAGTGATTTAATTAATTTATTGAGATAAACATGTTTGTGTATATTATAATAGTTTGTCATAAAAAGATTTCCTATATTTTTAAAATGTTTTTATTTTAATTTATAATTAATTGGTCACCAAAGAAATAATTTTCTATAAATTTTAAAACCATATATTTTCCTAATTTAGTTAATATTATTCGTACCCACAATTCCAATTACTAAGCGATAACTATCATATTAAATAATAATACTTTAATAATATGTCACATTTTATTTAAACTCGGTATTATGTGTAATGAAATATATTAAAGAAATAAAATTCATTTCAAAAAAATAGTCCATAAAATCTTAGGGTGTTATATCCTACCCCCCCCCCCAAATAAATTTTTTCCTCATAATTTGAACTTATGCTCAGTAATCAAGTGTTTAACATTTGAAAATCCCTTTTTGGGAAACCCACATCATAAAAAAAGGTTAATAAAACTTCCACATGAAAACAGAGAGAGTGAAGGGAAAAGGTCACCTAAAATAACACATAAATAGGTTTCCAATTAGGATAAAATTGGTGGGAAGTGAAAACATGGACATGGATGAGAAAACTAATTCCAAAATACTGATAGAGACTGACAGAGGACATAGTCAGGAAAATATTAATGGATACAAATCCATAAATATGTGATAGGGGAAAATACCATTCATTCATAAAAAATGAAGGTAAATTGATAACATTTTATTTCAAGATTTTCTTCCTAATGTTTACAAATTTTCATGATAAGATATACTAACTTTATTTCATTACATTTCATAATCACAAGCTCATCCTCTGGTTGTTCCTTGATCAATTTCCAATTCATATATTACTATATGAGATGAATCTATCATGTCTGAAGCAGTAACAGATCATAATATCCACAAAAAATGACAATTCATTCCTTCTATATTTAGTTATTATCAAAAACAAAATAGTTATCACAGGTTATCCAATATGCATAAATCTTCATATGGTGAAATAATACATTAATCTCTAAAATATCATCCAAAGTTCAACCTAAAATATTCCATAAATGATTATAATTTTGACCCTTAAAATTTTTAAAAATTTATAAATAAGGTCTCTAAATTTCCCAAAATCAAATTGACATTAATCCCCCAAATATCATAAAGTTTCTCTTAATTTTGAAATTCCAAATATGTCTACCTTGGTCATATATTTTCTTGAAATATGGTAGTCACAATAATTACCGTAAAACCATAATGAAAACATACCTGACTCTTTGTTCCTTGGATAAAACCACAAATTATTGAATATATTCCATAACTGCAATAATGTTGTAAACTCCATCAATAATAAAATAAATCACTTTTCCCATAAATCACTAATCAGATCCAAGTTCATCAATACTATATAATTTATTTTATTCATAGCAATAATATTTTTATCCCAACATCATTATCTCAACATCAGGAACATATTAAGTTTTATCTTTCCCTTAATCATTTGTTTTCATAAAATATCACTTTCCATTAAATTGCTTTTATAGGTCATTAGTACCATTCAACATATTCTTTAAAATACTTGATAAACAATTCTACAAAATAAATATTATATATTTCATAATTATTTAATTCCAATACATAAACACTTTAATAATTATACTTCATTATTAAACCATTTACAAGGATTCACCATTTTATTCCTTAATACCTTCTTCTTTTTATATTCCATTTGTAGTCTCTTCATCGTCAACAGAAAAACTTTACTTGTACCACCTTGTTTATCCTCTTCTTGATATTTCCCACTGTGACTTTGATTTTTATAATTCCCATTATTTCTTCATTTATAACATTAAACCATTGTTGATTCTTTAAGAAAACCATTATTCATATCCATTATGTTAATTGAAATTTTCATTTTCTCTTGGAAATCACTTACTTTGTGTCCTTCTTCTTCACACATGAAACATCTTCTTATTCCCTTGAGAAATTCCCTAGAGCGCTTCTTCCAAAATCCTTGACATATAGAAAACTAAATTTTCTATCCTCCATGGTCTCCACAACCTAGAATCTTAATGAAAAATATCCCTCTTTTATTTATTGAGTCCAAGAGTTAGTTAAGGTGTAATTTTTTAATCATATATCATGATAACTTATTAGGAATAATCATAATACCCTTCACTATAGTTATCATCTCATTTGGTTGCTCATAAACACACTGTCTATCACATTAAATATTAACCCAGTTCCTTCTAGTTCCCTCTATTGAACAAAACCAAAAATCATAGTGTGAAAAAACTAGTCATTGTGTAGAACCACATAATCATAAAAAAATCACTTATAAGATGTATATATCATGACACCTTCTTTTAAATCTATGACACCTTAGGCTTAACCTACTTCATTCATGGTCATTATTCAAATAATTTATGATGGTTTTTAAAGATAATGTGAATTAACCAAAGCATATCCCTTAGGAGTGTCAAACCAGGAGCGCATTAAGCCCCATTGTCATGTACCAGGTAACAATTAAGTCAATCTTTATGCATCATTTTTGGAGTTATTACCCCTAGGTACATATATTCGAGAACCACATCCACTTGTAATGTCCATACTAGAATTAATTTCTTGGTAAACCACATAGTCTCTTCCTTAATAAATCATTATGATGTTATCCAATACTTAGGCTCATCTTAAGGGTTCTCACTGAAGTTTCTCATCATAATTTCCAAAGGATAACTAAAACTATCCATTGATAGAAACTATATTGACCTCGAATTTCCATATATATATTACATCATTTTAAAATAATATTCATTACATTACACAAACACATGCTTTAGGATCATAAAGTTATATTGAATTTGAAAATTTTAAAACATAAACATTTGTTTCATAATAGTTTTACATCATCTTCAACTTAGTTCCTCACAATTAGAACCCTTCTTATACATATCACACATAATACATATCATCATAACCTATGGAAAAGAAACATAATAAAGGGTGATCTCAAATGATCAATAGGGGTAAACAAGGGAAATACATAAATATAAAATGAGCATAAGTGTATGAAAACATGAGCATAACATATGAAAGCCATTCCCTATATAACAAAGATAAAAATATTTGAGTCATGGAATAAATATCAGTAGTTCATGAGATATGAAAAATAAAGGAATCAAAGTATATAATTCATGATATAATAACATTGCCATAAAACATAGATTTTTGTAAAAAAACATAATTATAGAAAAACTTATGTCAAGGATACCCACCAAGACATTCATAACATGTTAGGCCTAGGATAACCACATATGTACTTGCTTCAGGCTTAGTATAACCTCTTATGTACCCTATGTTTAGAATTGGGATAACCTCCCTTGTACCCTCTGATCTCATAGAACATTAATCATAATCCAATTCATTGGATGGAGATATAGGTCTCACCTACCACATAATCTATACATCTTTGTTCCATAAGATCATAATACATTCATAACATTAGAACTTAGAAAAAGAAATGAGTCTTATAAATATTTCATCATATAATAACCTATGGAAAAGAAATAGGTATCATAATCACTTCATCATTTGAGCATAGCATAAAACTTTGAAAAATAATTGGGTTTCATAATCATTTTATCGTGGTTTAACTTGTGGAAGAGAAACAGGTTTCATAAACATCTTGTCCCTATAAGAATAAAACATTCAGAGAAAGAATAAGAATGGTATCCTTGGATCATATCCCCAGAAATTCAAAATTAACATCAAAGGATATCATCTTTGGTAGAAAATTATTTTTAAATATGACTTCGAACATTTCTTGTACTTGGGGTTTGTCTTAGTGGTAAGCACCACGTAATTCTACATGAAAAATGGGGGTTGAAAACCCATGGGGCATAGGTACTGTAGCGGTACTGTAGCAGTGGTGGTACTGTTGATCGGCGGGCACTGTAGCAGCGGAAAGGTACTATAGCGGCGGTGGGTACTGTAGAAGCCGGGTTACTATTCACAGAATGGGCCTTAGGCCAAAAATTTGGGCCTATGGGCAATTTAATGGGATACATGCCCACTGTGCCTTCGGGCTATATAATGGGTCTCCCTCTACCCAGTTAAAATAGGTCTTTTCTTTGCTTTAATAATAAAATGAGGCTTCGGCCCCAACCTTTTTAAAAAACATTATTGAAAAAAAGAGGCTTTCCACATTGAAAATAACTTTTTAAAACTAAATATATATATAATATTTTTAGAATTATTTACATTCAAAATAACCTTCGAAACTTATAAATAAATATTTAGAAATAATTTAAAACATTTATTGAGGAAAATATACTTTTGTCTACTAAAAAATCTTTTTAAAACATAAAATATTTTCATAATTCTTTTCTTTGATAATAACCTTGGAAACTTATAAAGGAAGCTTTAAATATAATTTAAAACAATTCTGGATGAAAATATCATTTCCCCTTTAGAATTTTTTTTTAAAAAATAAAACATTTTTCAAAACCTTTTCCTTGAAAATAAACTTTAAAATTAATAAATCAAGATTAAAATAAAATAATGGTCATGATGGTGGAAATCTTGTTCACAACCCACATGATAAAACAAATATTTATTTCAAATTTTTAATAAAAACCAAACCAGTCTTGTTTGGAAACTGAAATGAATATTTTTTTATAAAACATTGAAAAACAATTCAAACATGGGTAAAAATTACTTTAATAAATCATTTGGATAATGTTAAAACATTTTTTAAAACAATTTTAGAAAACATGGATATGGAAGTAAGATGGTTTTCGATTGAAGTTATAAATAAATATGATTTTTCATAATAAAACATTATTTTAAACACTTGAGTACATAAAGAGAGTAAAATTAAGGGGAAAATATGTATTCTAATAATATAACAAGATTAAATAAAACATCATGATTTTCTTGAGAGAACGATCAAAATATTTCATCAGTGGAAGCATAAACATAAACAATCCCGATAAATAATAAGATTGTATTATAAAACCATTACCAAATTGGTAACATTGAATCATAATCCATATGGAATAATTAAATTAAATTAAACTTAAAATATCAATAGAATAAATAAATTCATGGTATTACATGTATAAGGGGTTTTATATACACCTCACAAAAGAATATAGGTGCATCACATAACTTATGTCCCAAAGAAGACAAATTTAGACAAAAAACATTTACCAGTTTGGATATATTTTGAATCAAAATACCCATTAAATAATAATAAAAAATATAATGTAAATAATTATATTTATTATATAAAATTTCAAAGGTTTAGTATATAGACCACATAGAATAAATGAGGGGTGAATTTGGAACAAGTTTCCCAGAAAGAAAAGTGAGATTAAAAATCCATTACCTTAGGTCTCAAATTCATTATTACATATTTTAACCTTGTGTATATTAAATATTAGTTTATTATAAATCTATTATAGAACCATACTCATTTTTATCATACCTTTTATGATTTACTTATGACATTTTATTACCCATTTATTAACAATTCCTTATTAAAATCACATTTTGGTTAATAACTACTTTGCTTTTTTTATGTTTTGATTTGGTATTTTCAGTCATCTTAAATTGATCATGGTTACATAATATCCATAATTTAAAACATGATATAAATGACATATATATTCAGTACATGTATATTTATAGTAATCCATTAAATTTAGAGATAGAAAATGAAATACGTCGTTCATAGAGATAGTAGGTCATACTTATGCATGAACGATGTTTCCATTTTCTTGACGGATGAAACGAAAGAAATTTAAATAGTATATTAACTTCCAAAAATCATTTTTATTTCATATATATCACATATATTCATTAAATTTACACTTATTAAATTCCATACAAAGCTTTAGTGAAAAATAAATCACATCTCTTCGTGAGGCGGTAGTCTGTCGTACACACGAGAGACATTATCATATCCCCTATAGAATGCAGAGTAATAAGGTATATGTGATATATTAATTAAAAACGTATTATTATATTAAAAATATCATAAATTTTCATCTATATATCATTATTATTATCCAATTAAATTTTAAATGTAAAAGCACATCACATCAGTTCGTGAGGCGGTAGTCCTCCATACACACGAGCGACATTATTATTTTCCAATCGGTTCGAAGGTAAGAAGTTAGTTGTCATATTATAATCATAAAAGTATAATAATATCATATATATATATATATATATAATATCTCGTATAAACATTAAATCCATCATTATATCAAATTGTAAATTGTTTTGATGGAAAACAAATAAGATCAGTTTGTGAGGCGATAGTCTTCCATACACATGATCAACAATTTTTGTTTCCCATTTTATAGAGTATAGATAGATACTTTTTATGACTTAATAACATAAAATTATAAGTTAGATTCTTTTTTATTATATTATCATATTTTAATAACATTTTAAAGAGGTGGAAGAAGAAATAAAACAAAAACACAAGTTCAATAATTTTATCTCTTCTTTGAAGAGCCTCTTTAGGTTTATATATAAATAATTATTAGGAGGATTTACTAATAAAAATAATTCCTATAGGATTATGGTAGGAAATAAAGTAATGTATTCATAAAGTTTTTTCCAACCCAAATGGTTTTGTAAGTGTGAAGAGAAGAGGATATGGGTGGCCTTTATAAATGGGGGAGAAGATATAAAAGGAATTTTTTAAAAGACTAAAGTGTAACCACGTTTTTCAAATGTCATAGGGCACTAAAATGACCCATTATCAATACTTATAGGTTATAAGTGTTAAATATGTCCATACAATCGGTTTTTGAAAAGTTTCTAGATCATTTTACCCCTTATAATTTTAGTTTAACCCCTGATAAACCCATTTTAACCATAACTGTAGTAATTAATTTTTACTGTTTTTACTATTGATTATGTTCAAAAAATAAGTTTAACTCATAATATAATGTTAATTAATCTAATTATAAACGTGTAATACATTTTATTAAATTATATTCATATAATTGGAAAATTTTAATTTAAAATTAAACTCATATACAGGACAAAAAAGTGGTTTTCCAAAGCAAAAAATATTCAAAATTTTATAAAGGTTTTATATAAAAATTCAACATGGAATTTATTCAAACATAAATCAAATTAATATATATATATATATATATATAATTTATCTAATTTTACTTTTAAAAACATACTAAAATGAAAATTAACTTGTAAATGATTTGAATGAAAAGGCAATTTTTTAATAAAAACAAGTATTTTCACTAATCACTGAAAAATTTATCTTTTCAAAAAATTATAAAAAAAACTATTAGATAATTTTTACATTAAAATATAAAAAATTATTTTTAGTTATTCAAATAAATTTTCAAATACTGAAAGAAATAAATTTTAAAATAAGTGCGTTAAATGTGACAAAACTCTCTTTTAAAAGAATGTAGTTTTTAACAGTAAAATTGGATTTATTTTATCTCATGCCTAGAAAAAAATAAAATGAATTTCAAAAATTTGATTGAATATGGAATATATAAATTTCATAAATATAATTCACCAAATGTGATTTATTTAACTTTTTTATATAAAACATGATTATGCAAAAAAAATATTTTTCCAGAAAAATGTTTCTTTTATTTTGAAATGGTTTTTTTCATTTATAATTAAATGGTCAAAAGAGAATTAATTTTATATACATTTTTAAACCATATAATTTCATAATTTATGTAATTATATTCATACCCACCATTCTAATGTCTAAGCGATAACTAACAGTTTAAATAATAATATTTTAATAGTATGTCGTGTTTCGTTTAAACTCAGTGTTGCATGTAACACAAACTATTGATGAAATTAAATTTATTTGAAAAAATATATATTTCACAAAATATAGGGTTGTTTAACCTTCATTATTAAAAGAACATGAAATCATATAAGCATCATAAAAATATTTTAGTAAAAAATTACAAGATACCATAATTTAACCCTTAACATTGAGAGAAACTACTCTAGAAACACCTCAAGAAAACATAAGTGATTGAAATAAGAACTCTAATATTCCCCCCTTTACATCCTCAAAACCTTAACATTGGAAAATAGAAAAAAAAAATAAATCCAAAACCCTTATCATGGGACACATTAATCTTTATTTAACAATATTTTTCAATTTCTTAGAAATCATCCCATTTGATCACATGTGAAAACAAGCTTGATGCATGTACCTTTTTATTGATCTACCTTGAAAACATAACCACCTCAATTAGTAAATTTTTAAATTATAAGGTTCTTGTTATAGAATATAGGAGGCCCTAAAATCCTATATCCTACTTTGTCTCCCTTTCTTTATTCATGTACTAAATTCATCTGATATTTTTGCTCCATCGTCCCATGAAAACATCAAAAGTTCCTAACTCTAATTTCTGTCCACTATTTCAATCAAATTCCCTAATAAAACTCATTCACGACTCGACACTAGTGTTAACACCTCTTGATATTTTATTGAATACAATAGTTTCCCAATAATATCACCTTTAATTAGACTCATGATGGAAACTAACACTGATGTTATAAACACACAAAATGGGATACATTTCCCTAAAGAATCTCAAGAATGTATAGAAAAATACCACCAACCAACACTATAATATATAAATAAACCATTATCCCATAAAATTAAATCCCATAAATGATGTCTGACATAGAATAAATATCCAAAATAGAATACAAAAACAACTCCTAATATTCAAATTGAACAGTAAATCCCGTCTCTACGATAATATGGTCCAGCTCGGTCACTAAAACCCTCTAGATCACCTAAAATATATATATTAGAGTGATAATGTCATGTATAATCATTATGATACCTTCTCCATACCTCTCATAAAAATGTGAGAAATGTGTATTAATGCTCTAGTGAGTAATGATTAGAACCAACATGAACCTAAATGGTCAAATACACATCCCCAACATCACTAAGGAACACGAACCAAATATCATAATCAAGTATAATAAAGTAATATCCAAAAATATAAAAATAGGGTTCCCTACACTACTTACACACTAATTTTTCACTCTTATTCCCCAACTCTGATTGTCTAGTTCTCTCATCGCTTCAATAACATCACCTAATCATATCACATTCACAACTACATCATCATCAATTGTAAAACTACATACCAGCCCATGTCATTGCCAACTAAAAAGCCACATACCCAAATAAAACACCGCATCATAAGTATAGGTTATTAGGTTATCCTAAAAATGATGTAAATAAACCTAATTCCATCCTATTATGAATTATCTCCACCACATATCAACCACCACACCACATCCTAACCCATAAATCCACATTTACACCATATTCAACTAGTAACATGCATGATTGTACCAACGATGCTAATTTTCTAGGAAATTTTTCACACAATGGTAGAAGCACATGGGGTGGTTCATTGTTAAAAAGAATGATTTATCAAACTATGCATCCAAACCCTTCAGGTTCCAAGTGTAAGAAAAAATACACACATGGTTAGTGTGTATTTTGACAAACTGTGTAAACAAACAATGTGCATCTGAAATATATATCCTAAAATACTATTTAAAAAGAATTAATGATCTTTTTTTCTATTTTATTATTAATATTGATATATATCTCAAACCTATAGACTCTAAATCCCTTATTTTATGAATTCCTCTCCTTCCAAGCTCGATTAAGATAGATCTAAGTCTGTTATTGATCAAGAATTCATGTATGTGATCCAAAAACCTCGATTATATTGGTTTTTTGATCTACCCTTTTTCCTTTGAAAAGAATCATAGATCCATTATTTCATGTGTCCATATATGGCTTCCAATTTCATATAATGATTAATTGTGGGATTATTTCTATAGTGGTAGTGGATATAGAGTGTTGATGATACCTCTTTTGATCAATTTCAGTTCTAGAATCATTGGTGAATCTTGAGAGGTATGATGGTATAAAACCTTGTATATTGGATTAAAATAATCCTTATAATCATTTTAAATCCTTAATGTGTTTGATTTTAGATTGGTTCTTGAGATTCTCAATAGGAAGGCTCAATCTGGTTGGAACTCGATTATGATTCAAGGAATCATCTCTAAAAGGGTTATGGAGTTTTTCACTAAAAAGATAAATGTAGGAGGTTTCTTAACATGTATAGGCCATATATATAGTTATTTTCATGATATAATGTTGTGTGATTATGTGATTTATACCATTTTTATATTTGATCACTTTTGTGTGCATGTGTATCATGTGAGACCATATTTGAGTATGATCACATGTGCGTGGGTGTGTGGCTACTGATATCATGTGTGTTATGTTATAATGTTCTTTTATATGTTATGTTGTATATGTGGATTGGTGTATATCCAATATAACCTCTATTTTCAGTGTTCAAGTTGAAAGGTGGCCCTGACATACTTGGTTAGTCCCTTTGAGGGGGTGTGGATGATGTGATGGATTTCCCTAGAGCCATGATTGGGTTGAAAAGTGGAAAGGGCTTACCTCGGAGTCATGAATTGGGTTGAATTGTATTTTTCCTTAAATTCAAATGGTGGTATTTTTCCTTAAAGTTGGAACATTATAGTCCTTAAAGGCGGATACAATGGTTTTTCATTAAAGTTGGAATGTACTTGTCCTTAGAGGCAGACAAAATCACATGGCACAATCTAAGTCGAGAAATTGACTATATATATGGTGTTTCTATGATATGGAGTCAAAGAAGGTACAATTGGGGGTTATTGAAGATTGGATAGTGCATGACTGCTCAATATGTGATTTTATTTTATTACTTTTACATTTATTTATTATCATGATATACACACCTATTCATTTTCACTCATGATAAGGATTTGTTGGGGGTTTTCAACTTGGTTTATACTCACACCCTACATAAGCATATTGATGTGGATATGGATTTCATGATTAGGGAAAAAGAAAATTGCAAGTCCCTAGTGACAAGGATCTTGAAGAAGGATCATAGTGATCAGAGGTGGTATCGATATGAACACCAGATTGATTTCACATTGTTTATTTCTTTTACTTGCCTTATTCATACTCTAATTTGACCTGCCACTTTGAGGTTCCTTAGATTATTTTTCTATGCCAATTAAGACACATTACATGTCACTGATATCAAATTATTATTTATTCTACTGTGTTATTATTTTTTCTTTTCTCTGTTGATATTGACGGTATAGTCTCACCATAGATGGTATTCAGAACCTTACTACTAGTCAAAAACCTCTGGCATATAGGGAGGCATGCATGAGGCCCTATGGAACTCCTATTTAGATTTATTTATTCTTGTTGGAGCTTCATAAACTGGAATCAAAGGATATTTTCTCCACTTTATTATTCTTGAAAATATTTTGGTTAAGTTAGAAAGAAGTTAGGTTGTGTGGGACTTGGGAAGGGGAGTTGAATGTGTTCCTTGCCAGCTCATGTGTAATGTACATCTGAGTTACCATTGATGAGACTTTTGTTATAGATATAGTTTTCTGTTTTCATGTTGATCCTATTTATATTTTGTTGTTATTATTTTATGGGTTTTGGGTGAATTCATACATCATGAGTAGGCACATAGGATCACATGATATATATATGACTAGTGTGTGGCATACTAGTTCCTTAATTTAATTCCTTGATTTGTGTTATTTGTTCAGGATAAAACTCTTTTTTTATGAAGTGACATATATATGTTGTACACTATTATAATATATTTATGATAGCATTAATTAGTTGAAATTGGTAATGCTACTATGTTTTATGTATATATGATTTCGACTAATTTGCAGGTATTAAGAGCCATGATTAATACTAATAGGGTTGTGCATTCTTTTTTTTGGGTAGCCTTCTAGGATAGGATTATATAGAAATCCCCCATGTGTTCCTTCTAACTCCTTAAGAAGGTTCATTAAAATCATTTTAAATGTTTGATTTGAATTTAATAAAAAAAATTCCCTTAAGGATTCCTGATTTCTCCTACTAAGGATGATGCCCCTGTTTCACTGTAGGCTGTGTAGAAGGATGCAATTGACCATGATCTTGCACCTATGCCAGTGGTTTAGGTGGTAAACCCACCCCATCCCAAATCCATAAAAAGTAAAATGGTAAAATATTCATAATATTTTCATCACTAGTATCTTCTAGCATTCTAAGGAACTAATTTTCCATGTGATATTGAGGATTGAATCGATATCATTGAGGGAATATTTGACTTGGTGTAGACTCTTGGGGATATAAAGGTGAAGCTAATAGCCTTTATGCATCAGGGAACCACCAGGAGGTGGTGTGGTGTCATGGGTTAGGAAATGTGGAGTAAGGGTCTTACATGGGATACCTTCAAGTAGTTCTTATTTGAGGAGTTTTTTCTCTACACGATGAATCTATATTAGGATCAAGAGATTATGGACCATCAATAAAAGATGATATTATTTTATACATACATAGTTCACTTCATATAGTATCTATGTTATTTCTCATCTTTGGGATAGGAATGATGTGTATGGGGATAGGAAGTTTTAGATGGGGCTTTATCCATAACTCAGATAATAGGTTAGGGTCATTGACCTAATGATGTATTCTCAAGTACTTAGAAAGGCCCTGAATTTATAGAAGTGGATAAAAGAGGATATGATTTCAGGTTTTAGTCTAACCTATAGTTCACTAAAAATTAGACTTCCCAATATGATAGATGGTATAGTAGGAAAAGGAAGACTGAGGGGGAATAGTAAGGTGGTAGTTAGGTGGATTAGAGTAGGTATTATTCTACTCTCTCAATGGAAGGGGGTTTCTCTGGGTGATACAACTATGTAAGGATGGAACATTTTAGTAAATTGTGTGAAAGGTTACCTAATAAGTGTCACTAATGTGGTAAGGTGGCACATCTTCTACATTTTTGTTCTAAGACATCAAACCCATATTTCAGAAGCATGGGTCAAGGTATAGGAAGGGGTCCACAATAGTAAGTTTATACCCCTCAAACAATGATGACTTGAGAAAGTCATGCGTACCAGGGTTAGGGTCATCGAGTTCAGATGGGTCAATTATATGAAACAGACTAGGTTTTAACTAACTATTGAGAGGAACCATAAATTATTAAAGGTATGGTCTTGATCACCTCTATACTTTCTACAACTTTTTTTTATATTGGTTTTTCCCATTCATCTATATCTTATAAATTATTATTAGGATTGAAATACCATTCAAATTATATTTAGAATTTTTATCCATTGATATTCCCATAAGGAAGAAAGTATATCATCTCCAGAGATGTCATGAGTGTCCTACAGTATTCCTTGGATATGGACATTTTTTTGACTTCACAATCCACAAGATGACTAGTTTGGATGTGATATTTGAGATGGATTGGCTACGAAGCTTTCATGTTAGCATCAACTGTTATCAAATATGGGTATCTTTTACTAAACCCAAGAGGATATGTTTTTGATATTCAATGAGTGGGATGTTGGAGAAAGTAGAGTGGTACTATAAATGAGTCATATCAGAGTGCTTAGTGCATAAGTAGTAGGCTTGGATCTTGCATTGGATCCATTAGTTGCCTCATATTTTCCTACAGTGGTATACCTATATAAGGATGTCTTCCTAGATGAATTATTAGGACTCCCTCTTAAAAAAAATTTACTTTGAGATCAAACTTATGCCTGGATTGCAACCAATATAAATTCCCCTATATTATATGGAATCATATTAGTTAAAGGAACTTTATGTATAGGTCAAGGATTTTTAGGTAAAGTGTTTTATCAGAAAAATCCCATCACACTAGTGTGTTCTGATGTTGTTTTCAAAAAAGTTAGTTGGTTGTATTCCAATTTACTTATACTATAGGAATATGAACTAGGTAACTGTGAATAATCAATACCTGTTTCTAAGGATCAATGAATTTTTTTATCAATTAAGTGGATCTTGTTGGTTCTCTAAGATTTATCTTCATTTATAGAATTTTTAGAGCTTTGTATTGTATACATAGTCTATTTTGATACATCGTAAGATGGGTTGGGTGTTATGACAATGCAGAGGGATTAGGTATTTATTTATAGTTCATTTTATTTATGACCCCATGAGAAAAAATACCTAATGCATGACTTAGTGTTGAAAATTTTGGTCAATTACCTAAAGTGTGGGTGATAATATGTCTTTTGTGGGAGGTTTATTTCGAAAATACACCACAAGAGTCTCTGATATATCTTCTCTTAGTGGGATACCAATCTATGGAAGATGAATTAGGTGGAGTATCTATAGACATCTAAATTTGAGATGGATTACACTCCAGGGGAAGGTAATTTCATCACAAATGATCTTACCAATAAAACAACAAAGATACAAGATCTTGGAGAGAATCCATCATAGGAGGAATATAATCTAATCATGTTGATGGTTGAGTGTATTATATATGAATCTGAGGATCATGGTGTGATTACATGTGAACCTTTAGTGATCACTTTTTCTTTTGTGGACCATAATAAAGTGATCCAGGATTCAAACCCAACATATGTGGTCTTGAAAGAACACTTGGCGAGGGGTGATTCCATTATGGGGTGGCCCATAGATGAAAATAATATGATATATGTTCAATATAGGTTAATAGTGATAACTTCCTTAAGGGAAGAGTTTATGAGAGACTATCATTCCTCGAAGTGGGTAGTGCATCCATGGTTAATGAAATTTTACCATGATATATGACGTCAGTTTTGATGGCCTAGCATGAAGAGAGACATCACTAGTTTATTTATAATGCCTTACCTGCTATAGGGTAATGGTTGAGAATCATCATCCTGCATGTTTTCTTTAGCCGCTTCAAATACTAATGTAGTAGTGATATTATGTGATGATAGAATTCACTATATGGTTACCCTAGACCCCAAGATGTTTTGATTACATTTGGGTGATATTGGATTGACTGGAATATATAGACCATTTCATACCTATCACGGTACATTATTTGTAGATGAGTTGGGAGATCTATATAACTATAAGATTGTCTAATTTAAAGGAGTTATTTTTGATAACATCTTATATAGGGATGCAAATTTTACATCGTGGTTTTGGAAAGACTTGTAAAAGGATCTATATACTCAGTTGAAGTTGAGTAAAATGTACCATCTTCAGGACATTGGAAATTCGGAGAGGATGGTTCAAATCATTGAGGATATGATTCATTCAATAATTATTTACTTTGGTGGAGTCTAATATGATCACCTAGCCTTGGTGGAGTTCACTTACAACAAAAAAATCTTGTATTCCATTCATATGGAACCTTTTGAAGATCTCTATGGATGATTGTGCTTCTCACCACTGTGTTGGCATGTGGAAAGTGAGGTAGTAGTTTCTAGGATGTGTGTGGTGTAGGAGACCTTAAAGAGATTATAGATATTTAGTAAGAGAATAGTTAGCACTTAGAGTAGGTAGTGACCATATATTTTCTGAAGTAGACGACCCTTGGAGTTCACTTTTGGTGATCATGTTTTCTTTCAAGTGTAAACTTGGTTGGGGAATTGTCATTTTTAGAATAAGGGAAAGCTAGAATCATGGTTTGTGGGATTTTTAGAGATCACATAGCATATTAGAGTAGTGTCTTTCCAATAATATCTTCCTTATTGTTATCGAGGAATGAATGATATGTTCCATATTTCTCAGTTTCAAATGTATATGCATGATCCTATAAATGTGGTCAACTATCAGGATGTTAAGTTAGAACTAGATGCATCTTTTGTAGACTACCCAGTGCAGATCATAGATTAGAGTGACAAGTTTATTTGGGTTAATATAGTTCCAGTCATTTTTGTTTTATGAAAGAATGAATGGATCTATGAGGATACATGGTAATGGGAGTCTGATGTTCAAGATTATTGGTCTAAGTTGTTCAACCAAGATTTCTAGAGACGCTTCTTAGGGACAATAAGTCTTTAAATGGAGAGATTGTAGCTTCCTTATATTTTCTATGTGTGTTACGAGTAAATTTTAGCCTTTAATATTGTTTGTTGGAGATATAAATTGCTTTCAATGATTTCTCATGGTTTTTTGTGGGTTTAAGAGAGTTTTAGATGTTTTTTAAAGGTGCATGGTTAGAGTGTAGTCTTCCCAAACCGTGATGATCCTATAGGAAACTGTGTTCCTAATGGACAAAGCACATGGGGAAGTGCATGGTTAAGGAACATGATTTATCAAACCCTATGGAATCTCCTAAAATCATATAACACACTCTAATATCCAACATCATGGTTGGCACATAGTTTTAAAAAACATTCTTCCAAATCATGTGGGTGCCCAGGATAGGAAGATAGCCTTACACATTTGGTGCACGGTTTGAAAAATTGTGCAACCAAACCATGTTTTCTTGAATTATTTATCTAAAAGACCTCTTTAATTGTTATTAATGATCCATTTTGACCCATTATTTTTCCTATTAATATCTCTATCAGAACTAAATACTTGGAATCTCTTTCTTGACGAATTCCTTTACTTTAAAGAACGATTCTACTAGATCTAAGTGTGTTTAGCATTAGGAATTAAGGAATCTAATCCAATAAACTCTATTCTTTAAGTTTCTTAAAGAACTAAACTTTTAACATTGTGTTGAATTATAAATATAGAATTTTATTCCCTAAACTATGGATTTTGGTTCCATCTAATGATTGATCATTGGATCATTGCTAGAATGGTGGTGGATCTAGAGTATCGACAACACCTCTTTTGATTAATTTCAATTATAGAATCATTAGTAGACACCAAGAGGTATGTTGGCATAAAATCTTCTCCATATTCTTGAAATATTCTTGAATATCATTTTATAACCTTGATTTATTTGATTTGGTATCGGTTCTAGGGATTCTCAGTGTGCGGGATCGATCTAGTTAGAACTTGAGTGTGATTTGAGGTATCATCTCTCGACATGTCTAGATGTTAATTTCCAACAAGATAATTGTAGGAAGTTCCCACCATGTAGAGGCCATGTATATAGTTTTTATCATGATGTGATGTTGTGTAATTATCTTCATTAGACCATGTTTGATGTTTCATCACATGTTTTTACATGTGTATCCCATTAGACCATGTCTGAGTAAGATCACATTTTTGTGTATATATAGCTACTTATATCATTATTTTTTTTGTCATAATGTTCATTTCTCAGTGACACCTTATATGAAGTTTGGTTTATAGCTATTGGAACCTCTATTTTTAGTGTTTAGGTTGATAGTTAGGGCTGATAAACTTGTTCACTACATTAATGGGAGATTTTGGATAATGTGATGGTTTTTTCCAGTGTTGTGAATTAGGTCGATATGTGGTTTGATTCTTTCCCCAAAGCAATGAATTGGGTTTACTTGCTCTTTTTCTTAAAGGTGGATGGTGGTGTTTCTACTTAAGGGAAGAACGTTATTGTCTTTAAAGTAATACTGAGAGATTTTTCCTTAAAGGATTAATGTGCTTGTCCTCAAAGGGGGATAAAATCATTTGAAATAATCTATGTCATTCATTTGACTATATATATGGGGTTTCTCAAAAATAGAGTTGAAGTAGGTGTAGTCGGGGGTTATGGTGGACTGGTTAGCATATGACCACTTGATACGTGATTGTATTTTGTTTCTTGCATATTTATTTATTATCATGACATACACTCTTTTTCATGTGCACTCATGTTAAAGATTCATTGGTGGTATCCTACTGGGTTTATACTTAAACCCTACATTGTCATCTCAATGTATGTGTATAACTCATGATCAGGGAAAGTGGAAAGGGAAAGGCCCCAACAATAAGGTGATAATAGATAGATCAAGGTTATTAGATATGGTGCTATGATAGACTCTAAAGTGATTGTTGAGTGTTTATTTATCTACAAATCTTACTCATAATATAATTTTACCTACCAATTTGGGGGTCATTAAATTATTATTTTTTGTATGAATTAATACAAATTCCATGTCATTGATATAACACTATTTATTTATTCCATTATGTTATTATTTATTCTTTTATTTATTGATATTAATGTTATAGTTTCCCAATGGATGGAATTTGGATCCTCACAAGTAGTCAGCAACCTCTTGCATACAAGGAGGTGTGCATGAGTCTATGTGGCACTCTAGATCAGATTCAGTGATTCAGTTTGGGGAATTAAAAATAGTTAGTCGCACACCATACCCAACCTATGGGTGCACATTAAAAGCATAATAATTTCTCAAATACTTGACTATAATATCCCCAATACCCATAAAAAGAAAAACATTCTTATAAGACACAAACCGGTCAATAACCACACAAAAATAACTATAATAACTAATTATTGTTCCACTTTTATTCATTCATCTTTATAATTCAAGATTTATCATTTATCAACCAATATTAAATTAGTTATTCCATTTATTTTCCATATTCAATGACAAATATTTCTTATCCATCAAACAAATTAATTACCATTTATTTCCCATTCATTCCAAGCATTTAATTTTCAATTATGGCCTGCATTTATTTAATTCCAACATGCCAATTTAAATTTTAGCATTATAGGTCAACACATACTCCATGATCCTTATTTATTATTCTCATTCCATTTCATTCTATTCCTCCATATTTAAATCATTTACATATTTAATTTGTAGTCCATTATTAATTTATTCCTACCACCTTCTAGATTTTAGATTTATTATTTCCATCTCACCCCATACCATTGACTATCTCTAACAAAGTCCCGAGTTAGCCAATCATCACCGCACAACCAGCCCCCATGATATAATCTAACTCTATGATACATAACCAGCACCATGTAATAATCTGGACAATATATACCAACTACCATACATTTCACAACCCCACACCATAATCATCACGTCACATTATTTATCCCATAAATAATTCCAACCATGTGCTCAAAACCAGCTCCTATATCACAACTACAACCACACATTAGAAAGTTACAATTGTATTTACAATATTCCACATTATCAAGGGTTATTAAAATCTTTTTCCCAATCCAAATTATTCAAATAAACCTTTTAATTAGAAGTTTTAATAACTATTTAAACATGTGAAATTATTCTAGTACTTGAACATAGTAATAATTCATATTTCAGGGGGAAATAGCTTTACAACATTCTAGGGGCTCATGAAAAAAATAAAAACATATAGAGTGGAAGTTCTTCAAGTTAAAAGGGCATAAATACCACCAGAATATCAAAATATGAGTTTTACATTATTTATGAAATTTTTCCCTCCCTTTTAATATCATGTGGATAATATTATTCTATTATGGATAAATAATAACAAAATAATCACTTGAAATATCATAATGATATATATAGAAAATGCATGCACAACATACCCCAATTTACATTCATCCTTATAGATTATTTAGATATCTAGTTTAATTCATATTAATTATCCAATAAAAATGGAATCATGATAATCCCATGACTTATATATCATTATAGAGAGAGATCCTTAAACACCCTATTCCATGGAAAGCTTCAAAACATGCAATACCAAAAAGGGATAGGGATAATAAGATATCAATAGAGAGATGAGCACGAGCCTAAAAATAAAAGAAGTGGTTGAATGAATTTTATAAATGCACTAAAATTGAATGGAAACGTTTTGAACACCTAGACTTAGGGGAAAACAAGAAAGTTCAAATTAGGGGGAAGTTCTAATTTTAAAATAACAGATAGTGTTTTTCCTACAAAATCCAAAAAAACTCAACCAAACCACACTTTTTAATTTTTATTAAATTAATCATGGAAAGTTTTCTTTAACATGAATCATTTAAATATCTTAAATTCTAGGTGATTCTCTCGCAAGTCAAAATATATATTTTTCCTTATAAATTATATTAAATCCTTGAATTTCAATTAACATTCTTCTTAATATATTGGTGAAAAATGAAACTAATAAAAGAAATATTACTTCAAATTTAAACCATTAATTATCCAATTATTTACCCTAATTTTTAATTAAAAATTATTTTTCCCCATAAGATTATGTTGTTGGTTGATTTTGGGAATAATGAGAAGAAAAACTAGGAAACAAATTTTCCCTTACAGAGTAGGAAAGTTCTGTGTATGGGTAATATAGTTTATGTTTACATAGAAAACATATCCTATGTAAAGGAAAGAAGGTTTTCCTTTATATTGAATTTTTTTCATAACTTTAAACTAGATAACCTTTATATATCACAAGTTTTCATGAGGTTAATCAGCATTACCTTTATGAAAATTGGAAACTACCTTTACATGAGCTTAAATGAACCTTATGTGAGGATAGATATTACTCTTATATAATATGGGAATAACCTTATGCGGGTATACAGTGATCTTTATGTCATGGATCAAAACTAAGCTTACCCTTATTCAATGAAGGAAAAGAGCGTTTTCATAAGGTTAAAGGATATTACCATTATATAGGGAGGGAATCCAACATAAGGGTAAAACAAATTAACAAAAAATAAATTTATAATTAATTAAATATATAAATGATAAGGGATATACTCTAAATAACCTAAAGTAATAAGAATAAGACAAACGTAAGGGTTTGAAAAATTCTAGACCCTTACATATAGAATCACATTCCTTATTAACCAAAATCATTTTAAGGAATCCATTTTGTTCATTGGTCATACACTGAACTACATTAAATTTATACATGGATAAGTTGTTTTGATTTTATTGTCATACCATAGATCACATATTGTTAATAAACACCATGATTTTTTTTATCATCATAGTGCCCACAACCATGGAAAAAAGTATTGTTATCCATAATTTTGAAGATCAAAAAACAATGATCTATTTTTCATGATGCCTATGGAAGTTTTTATTAAACCACATCATGGTCTTATGTAATTTATAAATATCATGAACATTTTTCATAACTATTATGTTATAGTTTAACAAAAAAATCAAAGAACTATAATCATTTTAAGGAGGCTATGTCATGGTTCTGGAAAAATAGATTTTTCAAGTTTCTTCATTCAATCGAATAATTCTTCCAAATGAGATAGAAGTGTCTCTGGTACCATTGGTGGGTTTTCAAAGGTATAAAACCTCTTTAAACATGATATAAAACATCATCCAAAATCTATTATACCATAGGATCATTCCATTTTTTAAATAAATGAAATAAATTAATAGCGTCATACCTTTTTCTAGGTTCATCTAACCCTATTAAATCTTATATGCATGATCTTGATCAAGATGGAAAAGAATTAACCAATGGGATCCTTCCTCATAGTGTATCCAATAGAAATTTTAATCTCCCAATGCTTGGGAATGATTCCCAATTCCTCATGGTCTTTACATACCTTCTCTTAAAGAAGAAGAGAGTGAGAGAGAGAAAGAGATTTGGAAAGAGTATTTTTAATGATCTGATCATAGTTACTCACACTCAATATTTAAATCAAGATCTTATATGTACATATAGGCTATTTTAGGACCCTCCTTAGAATCTGAACAGTCACCATATTAAATGAAATTATTCTAATATGATTCATACGTTACAACTCATTGTAGCCTCTAGATATTTAATGTTTAATTCTAAAAATTTATTTGGTATGTTTAAGCTCCTTTATATTATCATCATATGGTAATCAAACAATAATAATATCATATGTTAGGAGAATGAGGTGGATTCATATGATATCAAATGTCAGGTAAAACATCATGCACAACACCATGAAATAGTGACATTCACCATGTCGTGGTGAATCCCATTATAGACCATGACATGGTTCAAACCACTATGTCATGGTGGAATATTTAGACCACATTTAGAACATAAAACTTGATGAAACTTCACTTATCGGTCTTCCCTTTGCATAGAAAACCCTAGTAGGATTTAATTATGTGATATGTGATTCTTCAAGAGCTCCATATGGTATGATATTGATGATAGATTAATGGTAATATTGTATTATACCAAACTGAAAACCTTTAATATTGTAGGATATAGTGAAACTACTGAGGTCACTTAGTTTAATAGGTATAGATCTAGGAATAACTTTTAAACATTCCTTATGAATTAAAACAGTTCCCATGTCATCATTTTTTCTTATTTTAGATAGAATCTATTTGAAAAAATTAGTATAGTGGTATGTTTATTCAATGGCTTATAAAAATAAAATGTTTATATGAAAGTTCTTGGACAACTCTATAAATTTTTCAAGTTAAGAATCTAGCTTTCTTTGTTCTAATATTTGTGGAAACAAAAGAGGTGTTGTCGTGCCCTGGTTTTTATTTTGAACTTTTATTTTGGTTTTAATATTTTTATTTTCATTTTCTTAAGTTGTTTTGTGTTTTGGAGCAAAATACAAAGTTTTGGGATATTTTTTAGCTATTTCACGATTTAGGTGCACAATTATGGGGAAACAGTGGGACCTAATAATGTTGAGTCCCTTTCTAATTAATCTTGAATTTGAATGGTTAGGGTTTCATGGTTTCACATAGTTTTGTCCAAACCTTGTAGATCTTATGAGAAATTGTGTGGGTCTTGGGTGTCCCCAGATGAGGGTGCATGGCTTGAGCACAATTATTCTAAACCATGAAGAAAGCATGTGCATGGTTCTAAATTTTTTGAAAGAACTAAATCACATGGTTTCTACACAATTTCCCAAACCATGTGTCTAAACCATGTGAGTTCCTTGTGAGTCCATTGAGAGACACACAATTGCTGTATGGTTTCCTAATATGTGTGAACAAACCATGCACAATGCCCAGTTTCTTTAAAAATGTCAAATGAACATTTTTTCCTCTCAGTTTTTAACCCTAAAACTCCCAATTTCCTCCCCTCTAGGATCGTGTGACTCAATGAGATATCTTCCCTTCCTCTCAACACCTCTCCCCAGCTTCCTAGAGTGATATCAAGGTATTTATTCCATATTTGGTGTGATTTATCAAGGTGTTCTCCTCCACTATTCTTCATCTTCCTTCTTCTTTCTTTTTCTTCTTATTTCCCTTCCTCCCATGATCACATTAGTATTGTTTTTTCATCTCCTTGGTTTTAAATTTGGTGTTTTTTCTTATTAAGGTTCTCCTGGTATGTTGTTGCCTCCTTAATTCCTTGTGGAGTGGTTTCGGGTTTCCATCGTCGAAGTGATTTTGGTTTGTGGTAGGTTCCCCTATGAATTGGACTTTATATTAATTAAATCATTGATTTATTGCCTTTTGAACTATGTTTTTGTACTAATTAGTGATGTATAAATTTTATAATAATTGTTTTTCATGAAATAAATTGATTTCATCCTTGTATTGAATTTTATGAAATTTTGTTTCTAAAAATCGCATGTTCTGTGTTTGATAAAATGATCTCTTTGCATTTCCAAGTGAACTTTGGTTTCTAAAATAGTGTTTTGGATTTTATAAATGAATTGTAATTTCCAAGTGGTAGATACAATTTCTTAAATAGAATTCTAAAGGGACCTTGGTTTTATAAGAGGTGTGTTGGTTTCTTTTGGAAATGGTTTATCATTCAAATAATACATGAGGCCCAATTGGAACTTTTTGAAAATGGTGTTATTTGGAAAACTAACCTTAGGATGTATCTCTTAGCTTGTTGGAGCTAATGGGAATGCGATGTCCTTATCATGGGACTTCCCTCATATAATGTTGGTACAAAGGTAAAGGTATTATTCCTTGGGGTGATTCAGGGGTGATTTTTGTGTGTGTTCATTATTTCCTTTATATATATATATTTGGTTGGTTGGTTTTTAGAATTTCTTAGGACACCCCCACTTTAGTTATGACATAGGAACCAAGAATAGCTAGTGTATTTTTTGAGAACATTTACTACACTAGTTTAGGATTACACTCTGGCTAGTTTCCCTTAGTATGGATTTTCTATGTAGCATCCCGCCCTGGATTCCACTTAGTCATACCCCAATATGGTGGGTCACAAGACCTCAAGTGTGCCTTCCCATATGCCAGAGGCTACTGACTAGCAATGAGGTCCTAGAGTGTATCCATGGAAAGACAATCCCCTCATCAATCAGAGTGGATCATAGTGGAATATATTTATATATATATATATATAACATAGTATACATCAGAAAAGGACACTAAGACAATCAAAACAGTTACCCAACATAGTAATAAAATATAGTTCGCAGTGGAATAATAATAATAATAATCCATGAAACATAAATAAACAATAGAAGCCAAATAAATAATAAATACAAAATAATAATGATTATCATGAGGGAATGTTTCTAAAAAAATGAATAAAATGGGATACAGGGGAGCATACATATACCACATTTTAAAAAAATACACAAAGTCCAAAAATATCTACTACTAGAATCATGATCATAGGATCAGTCCTCATCTCCCGTACTCCATCCTAGCATTGGTAACCAATAATCTAAAGCTAGTTACTTCCCTTTATCTACACATGAAATTCTAAAGTCCACCTGGGTACTAAGGGAATCATAATAAGGGTGTGAGATATAATTAGTAGGCCACCACCAATGGTTTATATATCAAACCATTTAATGAAATATAAAATAAGTAGTGTTCCAAAAAATAATAGATTCAAAAAAATAATAATAAGATATATTGGATTGGGTTCCACTTGGGACACCTATCTAATCACTGCCTCCTTTGACTTAAGTTGGATATCTCTGCACTAAAGTAACCTAAACAAGTATGAAATATGGTAATAGTTGCTATAAGTGTCAAAGGATGGACCATCCCCAAGAATGTGATTTTTCTTGGTGGGTGCATACTAGGAGTTTCAATTCCATGTTCTTATTCTTTAATTTAATTAAAATCGTTATAAATTATTAATAATCACCTTGATCCCATCCAAGGTGATCATAAGGGAATCCCAGGTATTTTTTTTATGGGCTCCAAATATGTGAAATGTCATGGGAGTCCATCCAAGGTGACCCAATAATGATATCCCAAGTGTCACTCCAGGCTTGTTGTGAAGGTGAAAGAACTAACCTCAGAGTCCATCCATGGTATCACACGTTGAGTTCTGAGTCTCTCTCATAGCATGGTACAACCATAACACCACTAAGTCCATCCATGGGTTATCCCCTTAGGAACCTATTTCACTCTTCTGGGGGTAAAAGGAAAACACATTGTGATCCCATATCGGGCATACCTAGATCCACCTCCATCATATTTACAACTTAATTTATCAAACTGACTATAAGGAATGATGAGCTCATCCAAGGGGTTATTAATTCTGAACCTCTTGTATATTCCTCGGCACTAAGGTGAGAGTATTATTTGATTATCAAAATCATATAATTTAAAAAAGCAACCATTTAATGCATAATTAGAACATTTTTCAAGGAATTTAATTAAGAAAACCTATTATGGATAAAGGTGTAGAAGCCTAAATCAGGTCCTACCACTCAAACTAGTTCAAGGTATTAATCCAAAGAATTTATTATAGGGGAAGGACACCTCATGTGTTGTTTAACAATTTATAAGAGTGGTAGGTAGGCCATTGAGGTTTGGGCACGCCCAAAGGGGTGGATTAGGCCAAGTTGATCAACCTTGAAGGTGATTATCCACTAGATGGGATCATAGTAAGATGTGAAACCAATTAGAATAACTTATTTAAAACTTTAGGGGAGTTTCCAAAAAGGTTTGGTGCATGACATAAAGGTGAATATTATAAAATGCATCGAAACATGGGTAAATAAACTAGACCACCTACCTTAGGTTCGTAGCACTCACCTCATCTAGTGTGAGCCCTTGAATCAAGATAGAACGGATGATATTGGAATAATGGAATAAAACCCTTTAAATAAGGAAAAGTAGTTCACACAAAAATAGTGCAATAGGCATGAAGATAAATGAGGAAAAGATGAAGATGAAGTGGAGAGCTTACCAAGGGGAATATAATACATCGAGCGGCAAAGAGAACAGTGTTCGGGCAAAGGGGATATCATGAGACCTTGGTGTGGCATGGAAGGGGCCTCTCACACATCATCCCTACTATGAGGGATAAGGAATAACCCTTGTAAAAAATAATAGTTCTACCTCTTTTTAAAAAAAAATGGTCATTCATTTACACTGTGTGTAAATGCTTTACACGTGGTGTAAAGCTTGGGGTCCCTTCCCCTAGAAAACCCCATCTCACATTGTGCAAGGGGTCTATCCACCAAAAATACATGTAATATATTAATTACATGTCATATAATGAATACACGTCACGTATTTCCTCTACATCCAGACTCTATCCCACTTGTAACCTTTTTTCATGAAATGATCCAACCGACCCTTAGGTGCAGTTTTAGAGTTAACCAAAACTAAAAAGAAAACATACATCACTGAAAGTCCAAGGTGTTACAACCTATCCTCCTTAAAATAACTCATCCTCAAGTTTCCCTTCCAAGTGTAACAAAGAATCATCAAAGAAACGTTTGTCCATTGCATGCATATATCAACCTCTCTATCTCAAGTCTCATCATTCACTCGATCATGCATCCATAGTACCTAAACCAAAGGAACTAACCTGCCTTAGAGAGACTTCATGCTCCGATCAATGATACATATTGGATTCTCTTTAATGGATGAATACACCTCCAAATCAATGTCCCTAGGGTCAAATTAATGATGTGAGTTAATATGGAAATAATGAAACTATGATACATGGAAGATGTCATGCATGCCATGGTACCTATGAGGTAACTACAACCGATAGGCTACCAAACTGACTCTCTCCACTATCTCAAAAGACCCAATATAATGGGGTTATAACGTTCCCAATATCCAAATTCATGTATGACCCAAAATGGGTGAAATCTATAGAATGAAAATATCTCTTAGCTTAGACTCTATAGGTCAATGATGATGATTAGTATAAGAACTCTGCCTGGACTGGGAAACAGCCATATGTTTCTGAATCAATTTTACTTTCTCTAAAGTCTCTTTAATGAGATAATGACCTAATAGTGCTAACTCCCCTACATCTAACCATCATAGAGGTAAACATAAAAGAATACTATAAAGGGCCTTATACATACCTATCTAAATCACTTCTTGAAAACAATTATTATAGGAAAACTCAATGATAGGTATTTGATTTTCCCATGAACTTCCAAAATCAAGGATGCATGCTTGGAGAATGTCCTTAATAACTCATATCATCTATTCAAACTACCTATCTATTTGAGGGTGATGTGATGTACTCAAGAGCACCTATGAACCTAGTGCCATCTACAACCCTTTCCATAACTATGACATAAAATGGATTTCTTAGTCAAAAATGATAAAACAAGGATCACCATGAAGGTACACTATCTATCGAATATAAAGCCTCCCAATCTCATTAACTGAGAAGGTCTCTTAGATATGTACGAAGTGTACATTCTCGGTCAACCTGTTGATAATAACCCATACAACATTTCAACCTCAAGGAGATCTATGCAAGCCCATCATTAAATCCATGGTGACATTATTCCATTTATACTCATGAATGGATAGAGGTTATAGAAATATAGTAGGTAGCTGGTGTTATACCTTCACTAGTTGATAGGTGGAGCACCTCATGATGAAGCATGAAATCTTCATCTTCGTAAATGGCCACCAATACTGATGAAAAATATCTCAGAACATTTTGGTAAGTCCAAGGTGAACTTCCAAAACATAGGAATGAGAATCCCACAACAACTCTTCTTGTGTATTAGAAGGCACCCAAACATTCCCATGAAAGAGTATGGTCTCTTTATCACCAAAAAACAACAATGAGGTTGATTATCACTAGAAACATTATCCCTTGGGATGAGGCCCTCAATATCTGACAACTATCTCATCTTCACCCTTTATAGAAGATAGAATGTCACTGATAGAGCTACTAAAACTAGATTCTCATGATATTCCTAAACCTCCATGTTCATATCAGAAAATAGATCCATCAAATTCCACCCACTACAATCCTTCTAGGTGGATTTTTTTTATTCTTCCGACTCAAGGTGTCAGTTATGACATTTCCCTTTTCTAGTGTATAAGCAAGCTCAAAGTCGAACGATTTTAGGTATTCAACCCACCTAAGCTTCCTGAGATTTATGTATCACTATGTTGAGATATATTTGATAATTTTATGTTCCATTTAGGTAATGAATCACTCACCTAATAATTAGTTCCTCCAATAGTGTAAGGCTTTAACCCTGTCTACTAGCTCATGTTCATGGTAGGGTAATTCTACTCATGATGCCTCAATTGGAGGGTCCAATATGATACAATATGATCACCCTTCATTAGAACTACTCCCACCCCAATACCTAAAGCATCATAGTACACAATATACCCTTTTTACATCTCTAGTAGAATCATGATTGGCATTGAAGTCAGTATTCCATTTAAATTTTGAAAATATGTCTCATAAGATTCATTAATGGGGAACTTCACACCTTTTTTCATCAAGCTCGTAAGAGGTGCTTCTAGGAATGAGAAATTATCAATAAACCACCTATAATATCCAGTTATCCCTAAAAAGCTAAGTATGTCAAACACATTCTTATGTTGGTCTCAGGAAACCATGGCACTCACCTTTTTTGGGTCAACAGATATGACTTCTTCTGAAATGATATGACCCATGAATTGAACCTTACTGATCTAGAAGTGGTATTTGTTGACCTTCACATATATATGGTGTTCTATCAGTGTATTAATCATGATATAAAGATGAATTGAATGGTCATGTCTGGTGAAAGATTACACTAATATGTATTTATTGAAAACCATCACAAAGAAATCTTGGTACGGGTGGATGACTTGATTAATCTGAGCCAAAAAATGGTCAGCATGTTTGTAAGACTGAATCAAATAAACAAATATTTTTACAATTCATACCTACTATAGAACATTGTATGTGGAATTTTTTTTTGTCTCACATGAACCTGATGTTATCCCAACCTCAAATTGATCTTGTAGAAAAATGTATCTCCTCTGATCTGGTCGAAGAAGTTGTCTATACAAGGAATTGGATACCATTTATTCACCATTATAAACTAGTTCAATTAGTGGTAATATATGCCCCAATAGAGGGTATAATCCACCTTCTTGGTGAAAATTATGGGTGAACTACAAGGCTAAGTTTTGGGTCGTGTAAAACATTTTTCCTCAAGATCTTCCATCTACTTTTTGTGTTCCTAGAGCTCCGTAGGTGACATACAATAGGGGGAATGGACAATGGTATTGCACCTGGAACTAGCTAGATAGTGAAATCAACCTATCTCTCTATAGGTAAGCTAGATAAATCTCTAGGGAAGACATCCCTAAAATAATCCATAAGAAGATAGAATTCTATAAACTTCATTCTCTGGTCGCTCACAAAGAGGCTAGCCATTTGAGCTATCACCCTACCTATCCCTTGATTATTAGGTTCAAATCATATAGCTTGATCATCCCATTATTCTTTATCAATATAAATTCTTCCCTTAGGTGATGTAAAGGAAACCCACCAACGATAGAAATCTGCATGGTCATGATAAGGCATAGTCCAGTCCATACCAAGAATGAAATCAAATCCAATAATATTGAGGGTGAAAAAATTTCATAGGAAATGATACCCACCTATCACTACTGAAAATTAGATCTATACCAACATTTTTGGGAAAACTGTTGGTATAGTTCACTTATGTGGACCTGTACCAATGGTTTGGCCAAAACCGTTGGTATAGGTCACTAATATAAACCTATATCAACAGTTTTGGACAAACCCTTGGTATAGGGGGTACCTATACCAACAGTTTCCCCAAACCGTTGGTATATGTCCCCACTATACCAACGGTTTGTCCAAAACCATTGGTATAGGTCCCAAAATCAAATAATCTATACCAACGGTTCTCAAAACCATTTGTATAGGTCTATTCCAATGGTTTTGAGAACCGTTGGTATAGTTACATGTATTTTTTATGGAATCTTCTTATAGAGAATGTAAAATAAATAAAAAATTAAAATATTTATGATAATACATATATATATTTGTAAAATTATGTTCACAAAAGTGATGTTAGGTTAGTGGTTAGGTTGTTCAATCATAAACTGGAGGTACTAGGATCCAAACCCATGGAATTATTCTTTTTTGAAATACATATACCAACGGTTTTATGGAACCGTTGGTATAGATTTTTCATATTACCTATACCAATGGTTTTGAAAACCATAGGGATAGGTCTACACCGATGGTTTTGGGTAAACTGTTGGTATAGACCCTACAACTTACTTGTCCATGGTTCTCCAAACCATTGGCATAGGATATACCAATGGTTTGGAGGCCTATACCAACGGTTTCAAACCGTTGGTATAGGGAATTTTTCTACCAGTGTATCCCAAGGGGTAATTTTTGACACTTTTGTATTCCCTCTTATTGACCCCTAACAATGTATAGATACACATAATTCCACAAAAGTACTATATTTCTAGGGCCAAACTTTCAACAAGAGTATTAGATATAAAAGATTTTGATGCACAATTTTCAAATAGGGTAGAAACAAAATTATAGGCTACTAGAATAATACCTCTAACCATAGATAGCCCTATACTATTATCCTTAGGTGTAGGCTACACTACATAGATATGGCCAAAAACACAGCCCTGATATACTGCCTGACTAGCCTGGTAAGGTAGAATCTGCTAATGATGAGCCTCTAAATCCAGACTACCCTAACCTCAACCACTTCCATGACCTATTTAGCCAATATAGGACCAAATCCTAGACTTCAATGCATTCAATAATTTGATACCTAAAATCAGTGTCAATACGGATCTCCTTTCACTAGGTACTGGAGTAAAATATTAGAATACACACTAGAGGTGACCCATCCTACCACAATATTGACACTCTATCAGGTTCCTCATGCATTGAGGCTTCTTATGGCTTGGCTTTCCACACTGGTGACACACCACTGATTTGTTGGTGCATGCCACATGGCTGGTACTTCCCCCACATGTAGCCCCAAAACAACATTTCATACCACTAGATAAACAACTTACCTACTTGGAAGCTGAATCACTATGGCTCATAAGGATAGATTCCCTCAGGTTCTACTCAGTGATGAGGTCCTAGTTCACTATCTCTAAAATGTTGTCCAGTTAGAAAAAAATCACCTACAATTAGATATCATATGAGATCCCATCCTCAAATTTCCTCATAGTATTAAAGTCATCACTGATCAAGTTCATTGAAAAACACTTTGATTCAGTAAATAGAGCTGAGTGTTTCATCACCAACATGTCACCTTTATAGAGGTTCATGAACTCTTGAGAATAGTTTTTTTGCAACTTTTAAGGAAAGAAGAAGTCAAAAGAGGTTATCTGAAAGTCTACCCAGAACATTACTTGATGTCGCCCAGTCTAAGTAAGGATGTCCCACCAACACATGGTGGAGTCATGTAACATATAGAGAGATAGATTGACCTTATGCTCTAGCGGAATCTATATATTCTGAAAGATATACAGCATGGCCTCCAGGCATGAATCGTTATCCTGAGGAATTCCATCCCCTAAGAAGGGGAGAGGGTGATATTTCTAGATCTCATGAGTTAGGTCTTCTATGGTAGGCACAGTTCAAGGAGAACCAGTACTAACTGCATGAAATAGGAGAAGCTATCATGGAACTGAGCATCGATGCCCAAGGGAAGATCTATAGGAGGTGCCTCATGTGGAACCATAGTAGGTATCACTGGTGTCTCAAGACCCACCACCTATAGAGTGTTCTTTTCACAAATCTCTTAGTATATGGAATGTGGACATCATGGTGGAATTAATCTATAATTTACAAGATCACAACTTAGATAATATTATAACAGATTGGAAAAGAGATAATATAAATTACATACACATATCCTTTCTATAATGAGTCTCACCTATCTAGATTCTCTTAAATCCATGTCTATGTTTTATAAAGAGTCCTAAAAAGATCAAGAGACACATTCCACTTCCCATTACTAAGGTTGGGTCAGGGTTAAGGTCTTGTATCACTCATATAAGATGACCATTTCATTCTAAATGTTATGTTTATTTTAAATTTGTACTCATATATGTATCTAAATTTATTTAAATGGTTGAATTTTATGGATATCTATTTTTAATTTTATAAGGTCCCATACACCATATAAATTGGAATGTGGCATCCACTTAATCTGAACCATAACACATTCCATCCCATGCATCCAGTGGTCTATGGATCAATGTGCCATAACTAGCTGTTTAAGGGGTTTTCTCTAACCTATTCAAGGAAACACTATTATGTTAAGGTAAATATCTTAAGTGACAATTATGTTTTTCTCATCCCTATAAGGAATGCCATCACATTCCAAGATAAAGTAATAAAAGCACTATACCAAGCACATGCCTCACTAGCAATGCACATAGAAGGTAATATTGAATGGAATAATGCATGACATTTAGATCCTATAGTTTTTAATATGATACATGATTTTTAATATTCCCTCAAATCCTTGGGCTAGGGTAAAACAACCCATAATATTAATTATTTTATCAATAATCATAATAGTACAAAACAAGTGCATCACCCAATGGTGGAATCCATGAAAATATAACAAGGGAAAATAATGACAGCATTTACCAATCCTAGGTAATTTGGGTTTCCCCTATACATGGGTTAGCTACTCCCATGAACAGGGTCATTACCAAATTCCAATATCATATTCTTCTATCTAATATTAAAATAGTAAAATAAAAGGAAAAAGATCTCTAATACAAATTTTATAATATTGACCCAAATGCTACTTAGTGGTGCCCTGAGACAGTGGTCCATAATACCTGAACTATTCCTTCTCATACGCCATAGGCTGTCGACTAGAAGTGAGGGCCTAGGGTGTGTCCATGAGAAAAGTATTCCATCATATATCATAGTGGATAACATTGTAATGTACATATATAAAATGTGATATAGCGCAAGCAGAAACTAAGACAATAGGACTAGTAACCCATCCTAATAGAAATAGTAATAACAAATAGACAAATATGGAATAATAATAATAAACGATGAAACATAAATAAAAAATAGAATCTAAATAAATAATAGATAAAAAATAATGATCATGATCATGATATCAGGTTTCTATACAAAAATGAAGGAAATGGGACACAGGGGAGAATTCATATACCACATTTTAAAACAAAAATACAGAAAGGAAACAAATAGAAACTACTATAATCGCAAGTATAAGATTGGTCCTCTACTACCATATTATTTCCTAGTAATAGTAATCAAGCCTCATAAGTTGGTTGTTTCCCTTTATCTATACCAATAATCATGAAGTTTTATTGGGTACCAATGGTATCCCAAGAAGGGTGTGAGATATAATCAGTAGACCACCACCAATGATGTATAAAAAAACCATTTTGTGAAATACAAAATGATAATTGTGATAAAAAAATTATAGATTCAAGGCATTAAAAAAGACATACCAAAATGGGTTCCACTTATGACACTCATCTAATCACTACCTGCTTCAACCTTAGTTGGATATCTCTAAACTGAAGTAACATGCACAAGTTTGAAATATGGTAAGAGATTCTATAAGTAAAGTGTCAAAGGATGGACCATCTCTAAGCATGTGATTTTTATTGGTGGGTGTGTCCTAGTAGTTTTAGGTCCACATTCTTATTCTTTAATTTAATTAATATCTTTATAAATTTCTAAAAAGCACCATGAACTCATCTAAGATAAACCCAAGGGAATCCCAAGTATCTCTCTAGGGGATCTAAATATTTCTAATGTCATGGGAGTCCATCCATGGTGATCCAAGAATGAGATCCCAAGTGTCACTGAAGGAATGGTGTGAATATTAAAAAACTAACCTATGAGTCCATCCCTAGTATCAAACATAAGGTTCTAATTCTATCTCTAGGCATGGTTCAATAATCACATCACTAAACCCGTCTATGTGGTATCCCCTATAGAACTAGTTTCACTCTTCTGGAAGTAAAAGGAAAACACATGGCGATCCCATCCCTGGAATATCTAGTATCACCCCCTTTGTATTTAAAAATTAATTTAACAAACTAACTATAAGGAATTATGAGCCCATCCAAGGTGTCCTTAAGTTGAATCCTCTTGTATTTCCCTCATCACTAAGGTGAGATTATGGTTTGATTAGCAAAATAATATGATTTAACAAAGAAATCATTTAATGGAAAATTTGCAAGTTGTATAAGGAATTTAATTAATTAAACCATTTTTGGAATAAGGTTTAGGGGCATAACTCATGGACTACCACTCTAACCAATTCAAGTTATTAATCTAAGTCATTTTTATAGGGTTAGTATACCTCATGTGGTGTTTAACCATTTAGAAGAGTAGAAGGTATGCCATCGAGTACTGGGCACACCCAAAGGGTGGATTAGGCAAGGAAATCATCCTAAAAGGTGATTCTCCATTATCTAGGATCGTAGTCAGTATAAGAATTCATTAAGAATAATTTATATAACACTTTGGTGGTGTTTCCAGAATGGTTCGGCATGTATCACAATAGAACATGTCATAAAATGCATTGAAACTTAAGGAAATAAAATTGACCACCTACTTTAGGTTTGTATCACTGTCCTCTTCCAACATCGGCCCTTGAATCGAGCTATAATATAATTTGTATGAATAATGGACTAAAAACTTGAAAATAGGGAAAATCATCTTACACCAAAATAGCACAAGACGAAGGAAGATAATCTAGGAAAATAAGAAGGTGGAGTTGAGGTATTATTGAGGGGATTCCAACTCATATGATGATGAAGAGAATAGATTCTGAATGGATTATATATCATGAGACCTAGGGGAGGCATGGAAGGGGTATCTCACACATCACCCCTATTGTGAAAGAGAAGAAATACCCTTGTTAAAAAAGGTTTCTTCCCCTTTTCAAAAAAAACTGGTTAGGTATTTACATGGAATCTAAATGATTTATATGTTGTGTAAAGTAGGGCCTCAATTCCCATGTAAAAATCCATCTCATGACATGAAATGGTTCCATCCACCCATAATACACATCACTTATTTCCTCTACAACCAAACTCTAGCCCACCTACAACCTCTTTTCCTAGAACAACCAAACCGACCCTTAGGATTGGTTTCAGGGTTAACCAAAACTAAAAGGAAAATTCACCTCACTAAAAAATCAGGACATTACATGCTCTGCTTCAAATATTATTCCCCTTGGTTAAGGAAGTTAGGGTATAACCGAGCATGAAGGATGTTGATTTCATTAGGCATGTTGACATGATAGATCATGGAAAATATGTTATAGATTATCCCATGAGCTCCTTGGTGCTCCCACATTACCCTTTGAACTCATTTATATATGGTATATAATTTAGTTATCTCACCTTTTTTGGTTTCTTATGTGTTATCTCCCATTTCCCTTATTGTGTGGTTATTTATCCTGCTCCATTTTCTGGTGTCTCTACTAGTGAAACTGAATGTTTGGATTTCCTATAGATTTCATAAATAATATTTTTAAAAAAATTATTCTAAATTCCATTATCTTTGTCTTTCTTTCCCACTTTTCTCTTAAATGATCAAGTTTTTACTTTTGAGTAATGAAAGCATGTTTCCAAAGAAAAGGGAAATGGACTATGTTCTATATTAAAAATAAATTTTTTAAAGACCTATGTTCATATATTTTACTTAAAACTTGAAATTTATGGATCTTTTATTTAAATAAAATTCATAGTGAATAGATCAATTCAGCAAGCCTTCTAAGTTTTGATACTCATGCTTATACTTTCATTATTGCTTTTATCCTTAGGTCTAGGTTTTATCTTGTTCTTGATCACTGCAGAGTGATGTTGGGTTTTGGGATTAGAGAGTAACCCATGGGGTCACATGGAGATTTAGTAGTTGTTAGTTTTGGTTTGGTTTTATTTTTAGTTTTCATTAGTTATTTTATTTGATTATTTGTATCAGGTTTCCCTTTTATTATTTCTATTTTTTTTATTTATATTGGGAAAAATCATTCATATTTCCCTTGTTTATTCCCTTGGTGATTATCACCACCACAGGGTGATTGGTAACATTCCTCAGGGATGTCACAGGCTGACTCGGGTGACCAATTCAGGATCGACCTAGGTCGTTTCAGGAAAAAATGTTATCAGGGCTAGGTTATTTAGAGGACCTAGCTTTCAAAGAACTAGTTGTTATTTGAGTTTTGAAGGTATATAAAGTATGATTGTTGGAAATTAGAGTGCAGGTAAGGGGTGTTGTTTGGCCAAAACTTTTTGTGATGAACCTTGGGTTTCCATGGTAATTAGGGTTTATTTATTTATTTATTGGTTGTGGATTGTTTGGTTTTTGGGGAAGCAAATTGGGAGTTGGTCCAACGGTCCTAGTGATCTCGTAGTGCCTAGAAATCCATGCAGGTCAGAGGACATAGTCTTGAGATACTCCTTATGATGATGTTTTGAATGGAATATGGCCTCCAACCATGCATAAAAGTCACCCATCAACAATAGTTTCCCATTCATGATTTTATTTTCGGTCTTCTTGATTTTGAATTTTTTTGAAAACCTATTTTTGGATTATTAAATCCGATTTCATGTGGTGATGTTTTAATTTTTTTGAAATGGTTTTGTTTTTCTTGATTTACTTAAAATAGTATTTTAAAATGTTTTATAAATAAATTCACTTTTTACTAAAATTTATTTTTATTCAAATGATCATTTTAAAAATGAGGTTTATTTGAAATTGAGAAGGTAGTTTTAATAGTAAAATAGGGGTATGTATACCTTGGAAGAATTCAAGGGATTTTTATAAAATGGAATGGATTTGAGTGTGGACTTTGGTAATGGATTTGATGTGGTGTTTAGAAAACTTTTTTAAAAAAATTTTGGAAATATGTGTGTTGGTTTCTTTTTATGCATGGTGTTTAATCGTGGTGAGTTCTTGTTGGTGAGTTGGTTTTGATGGAGTTATTTGTTCCCTTGTTGGAGTATGCCCCCAATAAATATTTAATAGATGTTCAAGGTACACCTACGGGTGTTCCAATATTAGTGGACCCCCTAGTTGATCAATCTAAATATTTCCTCCTTGATTTTTGGAATTTGAACCCCCCCCCCATTATATAAACAATCGGATCCATATGAAGAAAATGATTGGATGATAAATATCGAAAGGATATTCAATTTCCTTGTAGTTACCAAGTCTCTAAAGGTCAAGTTCATGACATTTATTATTGAATTTCCATGTTTTAAGTGGTGGAAGTTATTCATTCAGACCAAGCCTCAAGAATACCTCTCCTAGGAATTAATTCTTCATGGATTCATTCATCTGAAAGTACCTCTCGGAGTCTATGAAGGTGGTGAAGGTGATGGATATGTGCTACCATTAACAAGGTGAGGGATTGGTGATGTAATTAATCCATAATTTCATGGATTTAGTTCCTTGTATCCTAAATTTGGTTGAGGATGAATCAATGAAGGCATGACATTTTGAGAATGGGATTCATCCTAGTCTTTGGTCGAGGGTGTCAGAATTTGGTAAAATCTCTTATACCGATATGGTGAGCCAAGCTACTCAGGTTGAGTTCGTGTTATCAAGAGTTCTCAAGATAGATAATACTCCTCTAGTCTCTATATGCACTAAAAATAATCCTAGTATGTATATCAAAAAACAGCCTGAAGTGAATGATGCTGGTGGTGGAATTAAGAGGACTTTTGATCTTTCCTCAGCTTCTTTTGGGCATAGGACCCTGGTGTGTCATCAATGCAGAAATATGGGTTAAAAGAAGCCATTAGGTCCAAATTATACAAAGACCTTTAATTCTTATAAACATCTGGGCCATCTCTGAAAGTTCTGTAAGGGTGTCTCCTAAAAGAAGAGTGGAGCTAGATCCACTCCCTTGAAGAATAAGGTGGTTCAATCAGATTAAAGTGGTGCTGGTATGAGTTTTTTATGAGGTTTTTGATGTAAATTCGCCTTTTTTGAAATGGTTGTATCTTTTGGTTATTAAATTTTTAGGATTAATAGAGTATATTATGTATATTTTTATAATTTTTGTTTTAATGTAAGCTTATTTTTGGATATTCTGAATCCCATTATCACAATAAAAGAATGTTTTATTTAGTGTTAGGTTCTGATTGCTTAACTCCTCATGGGGTTCATGTGTTGTTGTTATTGTTTGGAGGTTGATGTTGATGGGTGGTGTTTTTGGGGAACCTAGATATAATTCTAATATGGTGGGGAGTCAACCATATCTTCCTAGTGTTATTAAATTGATCCCCTTTTTTGTTTTCTCCCTTTTCATTTTTACTTACTTCCTTAAATAATTTTCAAGTGATTGTCCTCTATCCTATTATGTCATATGACCTTGAGTTTTACTTATCCATTAGTTTATGTTGCTTTCCTAGAGAAATCTCGATATTTGTGGTGATGATAAGGTGTTTGGGTGGTGGATCGGGTTTTCTATTTCCATTTGAGGAATAGTTTGATTCCAATGGTTTGTTTTGGGTTAGAGGTGAAAGTTTTTTTCTAGTGGTGGCCGAGGGGTTCTTCGGTTTGAGGATTCAAGTAGTGTGATAGTGTGTGAACCTTGTATTTTACTCGATCAATTGGAAAGTGTTAGGCCTTATGGTGGTAGAAAGTATGATGGTGGAGTGAATTTTCATGCCCAGTTTTTATTTTTCAATTTTATTTTGGTTTACATTTTTTTCTTTGTATTTTCCCTCAAAATTTCTATGTTTCAATTCGAAATTGGAATTTTTATTTTTTTTCTCTATTTCATGTTTTAGGTTCTTGTTTTATGGGGAACCATGTGACCTCATGATATTGAGTCCCTTTCAGGTTCATTTTGAACATGTGTGGTTAGGGTTTGATGGGAAGTGTACAGTTTGATCCAAATTGTGCGACTCCCAGGAGAAACCTTGTGGGTATTGGGTGTCCTTGGATGAGGTCTCATTTATTGAGCATGGTTAGTCGAAACTATTATGAAAGTGTGTGCATGGTTCAGAAAATTTTGATAGAACCAAACTACATTTTTGGCACACCGTTTCCCAAATCGTATGACCAAACCATATTGGTTCCCTGTGAGTTTAGTGATGGATGCACGGTTGGCACACAGTTTCCCAAATTGAGTGACCAAATCGAGCATAGTGCCCAACCTATTTAAAAATTTCAAATGAAATTTTTCCCCTCTTGGTTTTAACACCAAAAAACCACATTTCTCCACATCTGGGATCATAAAACTCAAAGAGGAATCCTCCCTTACACTCTTTACATCTCTCCCTCTTCCTAGGGTGAGATCAATTGATTTCTTTTAGCTTTGATGTGATTTCTCAAGGTATTATCCTCCTCTCTTATTCTTCTTCATTCTTCTTTATTTTTCTTCTTTTTTCCCTTTCTCCCTTGGTCTCGTTGGTCTAGGGTTCTTGTCTCCTTGATTTTAAATTGGGGGTTTTTTATTCTTAAGGTTCTACTTGGGTGTTCTTGCCTCCTTATACCCCTGTGGAGTTGTTTCTAGTTTCTTCCATACAAGTAATTGCAATTTTATGTACATTTCCTTATGAATTAGCCTTTAAATTTACAGAATCATTGATTTCATTCCTTTTTCACCATGTTTTTGTAATATTATCTGATGTTTAACTTTTATAATAATATTTTATCTTGAAATGATGGGATTTCATCCTTGTATTTAATTGTATGAAATTGTGTTTCTAAACATCAAATTCCATGTATTTGATAAAATTCTTGGTTGGACTTTCAATGTGACTTATAGGTTCTATAATAACGTTTTGGATTTTATAAATTAATTGTGGTTTTCAAGTGGTGTTTTGGGTTACTTAAATGGAATTATAAATGGGTCTTGATTTCACAAGAGGTGTGTTGGTTTCTTTTGGAAAAAAATTCATTTAATGATTGCATGAGGCATGGTTGGAAATTTTTGAAAATGGTGTTCTTTGGAAAAAAATCTCATTGGTATGTATCTCTTTCCTTGTTGGATTATAATGAGAATTATAGGTACTCAGAATGGTAATTCCCATGTTTAATGTTTTAAAAATAAAAAAGGAATTATTCTTTGGGGTAATATGGGGGAGATGTTCATGTACATTTCTTGTGTCCTTTATATATATTTGGTTGGATGGTTTTTGAAATTTATTATCTCACTCCCACTTTAGTTATGACATGGGAACCTAGCATAGCTGAAGGATTATCTGAGAACTTTTGATGCACTAGTTTAGGATTACGCTCTGGCTATTAGCCCTTAGTATGGATTTTATATTCTTTGGGATTATAACCCTTGATTAGGATAGGTAGAGTATGATCGAGCAAGAAGTCTATTGATTGAATCAGGCACACCAACATAATGGATCATGTACATTATGTTCTCAATTATTCCATAAGTCCTGGGTACTCCAATGTTACCCTTGGTACTCATTTATCTACTGAAGATAATGTAGGTTGACTAGATATTTTGGTTCCTTGTGTGTTGTCTCCCACTTCCCTTATTATGTGTCATTGGTCCTACTCTTTTTAGTGGTGTGCCTTTTGGTAAAACTGAATTTTCTGGATTTATTTTGTCTTTCATAAAGAATATTTTGAAAAGTAATGTTTTATACTCACTTCCATTCTCATTTCCTTTCATTCCCTCTTTTCTATTAAATGCTCAAGACATTCCTTATGAGTAATGAAAAAACTATTGTAAGGAAAGATTTGAATGGACTGTGTTCTATTTTAAAAAGAAATACGTGAAATACCTATGTTCATATATTGTATTTAAAACTTGAAATTGATGGATATTTTATTTAATGGAAATTCATAGGGAATATATTACTTGGGCATGCCTACGGAGTTTTAATAATCACGTCTATACTTTCATTATTTTTTTAGCCTAAGTTATAGTTTCCAGCTTGGTCTCAATCATCATGGAGTGATGTTGGGTTTTGGGATCAAAGAGTGACACACAGGGTCACATGGAGGTTTAGTAGATTTCAGGCTCGGTCTGGATTTATTTTCATTTTTTTTTTGTTTATTAATTTGATTATTTTTATTAGGTTTATAATTTATTGTTCAACTACCTTTATTTATATTGGTAGAAATCATTCCCATTGTCCCTTTTTTATTCCCTTGGTGATTATCCCTACCCCGGGGTGATTGGGAACGCACCTCAGGGATGTTGTGGGCTAGCTCAGGTGACCAATTTGGGGTCAACCTAGGTTGGTTCAAGAAAGGTGGTGTGTGATTTTTCACTCTATTTTTGATCACTCAATTTTACTTTTCTTTTCAAGATTTTATACATTTATCTTTTTAATTTTAAACCTTATTTTTATTTTCTTTAGTTCTGATCTCCTTGTCCATTAAAGTGTCATCCTATGAATTAGGTATATGTGTGCCTTTTATTTGTTGATCAATTAGAGTTTTCAACTCTGGAAACTATGTACCACTATGTAATGTGACAAATTTTTCCTCCTATTTTGTTATCCCTTGAGTTATCTGGTAAATTTCACTATTATTCGGATGTTAAATGAGTCATAAAAATTATTATGCATGCCTAGTTATTTTTTATTTTCATGATTAATTTTCTAGATAAATTAATTTATTTGGATTTTTTTCTTATATTTATGTTTAATTTAATTATAAAAGTTAAATTTGTATTATTTTATTTTATTTTATTGAAGTAATAGATAATAAGTTAAATTATTTAACCGATTGTAGCATAAATAAGTTTCATGAAATTGTGTGAAATGAGTCTTGTCATTTAATCAAATAAATTTCTTACTTAAATTGATCTTCTGATTTATTTATAGAACTAGATCATAGGAATTTAATAAATGATAAAAAAAATTAACCTTTTTAACAAAAGATTAATTTTTAAAAATGGAGATAATTGAACGAAATAATTATTTAATCATAGAAAAATAATTTATGTTGTGCATAGTAATTTATCTTATGATGTATTTATCTCATACACATCTTAATGAATGAATTATATCTTTAAATTTTAAATTTTCATTTTTTTGGTTTTGTTATTTTAATTTTAATTTTACATTAATATAAAAAATCCCTTGAAGATAGATCTCCCCTAATAATTATTCAAAAGGAATTACTTTATTGACCTTGACTAGTGTAATCTATAGATCGTACATTCTTATTACTACCACAATAGATTGTTTTTTTATGAATTTCAAAATTTGGGGAATCACAGCAATGCATACCAAATTTTAATCATCCATGCTGGGGAGTATAAAGATGATCTTATCTCTCCCCAAAGAAGTCCCATGCACAATATCACTGTATTGCCTGGATCATGGGAAAATTTTAAAAACTAAAAAAAATATTTAATAATAATAATATGGATTAGTTATATTTTAATTACATGTGTATAATTATAATAAAAAAATACAAATAAAATATAATATTAATAAAGTTATATAATATAATGTTATAAATAAATACATAATAATTTGATATAAATATTTAAAAATTTGATATAATTGACAATGATAATTAAAATTTAATATGGTGTGTATAATTATATGTAATTATAAAAAATATATAATTATACACATAATATTTATATTGGTAGAGAGGATTAAAAACTATAAACATATACACACTAAATTGGGTCATGCATCATATCTCTCCATAAGGATTGGTATGAATCCATAATAACCTATTACAATTTGATTTCCCAAAGGCCCTATGACTCAAAAACATTTATCTTGACCCAAATGTCCAATTTTTTTGTCTAAATGTTACTTTTTTTTAATAGTATTTTTATAGTACTTCTTATTTCACACTACGTGCTATAATACTCAGGCTACCACAATATGGTTGTAAATGTTATTTAAAAGAAGAAAGTTTATGCTTTTTATTCTTATTGGTTCTATCATCTAAGTGAGGTATTTATTACTTTGAAATATTAAAATGTTCTAGGGGATACATATACTCACCTTTTATTATCTCATTATATCCTGAATCACATGCTTTGATTTATTTAATTGGAGTGGGTCACTTTGACCCATCACCCAAAATGATTTTGATTGTTATTATAAGTGTTATTATAAAGTATAAATAATAAAAATTACATGATACTAATATTATTAAAAGTGTAATATGTTAAAAGATGTATAATAATAATATAAGAAATAGTTATAATAATTCCCCTTCATGGGTGCATGGGCGGTCTAGTCACTCCTTCGATCTCTCAAGGTCAAGTGTTTGATTCATGCTTATTGTTTGACTAGGTCATAATTACATGTTGTTGAATTAGTCCTCCATTATGTCTGGGACCACAACATGGAGGTAGTTTTACATATTTTAACTACATGATGAAGGACAAGATCTGGGGTTCTTTCTAGTGTGTTGGGTGTGGCGCTATGCTATAAAGTTTAAAGCATTTCATGGGAGTTTGGGGTTTCTATAAAAAAATTATTATTATTTCAATTGATAGAATTAATATAAAAATAACTAAAAATTTTAAAAAAACCTAAAATACTATAAAATATATAAAAAAACTTAAGGAAAAATAAAATGGTTAAAATAGATAATTAAAATTGAGTTAAAATATATAAAAATTCCAATGCAATCTATCTATATCAGGCTACTATTTAAAAATATTACATTAATGAATTAATAATAATTAATTTGATATGTTTTGAGATTAAGATATTAAAATTCTACTATTTGAATCCTACCTTAATATTATGTGCTTTTCAAATACATTATTATTAATCAATAAAAACCTAATTAACCAATAATAAAAATTTATTTAATTATTATAAACTGTGTTGGATACCACAAACTTATTTTGAAACACATTCCCATATATTATAATAAAAAATAAATAAATAAATAATTATTAAAAATATTTTAATAAATATTTTTTCAAATTGAATAATAAACTGGTTGTGGTCTAGTGATATAGATAAAGATAAATTTATTTGAAAATGTAATAAAATATTTATTATATGGATTTCTTAATTCCTAAATCATTAATACTCCTTATTCCCAACTCTAACCCCGCTTGTATCCAACCCTTCATTTTATCAAACTATTGGAATTCCCACCTTGGGATATGAAATGAGTGGTAGAGATTTATTTGGACTATTGATTCTAACCTTGATGTACTATATATATATGTTTCACCATGTTAATGGAAATGTAAACTTTTTACCTATAGACTGTATCCATGTCTATGGTTTATTTATTCTATATTTTTGTTTGTCATCATTATTACAAACATTTGACTCCATATTTCATCAATGATTTTTTTTACCAATAATCGATCATACATTTTTGTTTTTGAAATTCTTTGTGGTTTCAATTAGCATTTGTTCCATTTCACAACACATTATAAGAATAATAATTTTATCTACATTTCACATCATGATAAGGCTAAATCCATCACTGTCATTGATGTAAGATAATTATTACATAAAAAAGGAGATTCTCATTATCTATATCATATATTGTTATATTTATTTTTACCATATTGATAACATTTAGATAATGTATGAATTAATTTCTTAATATTTTATGGTGGGGAAAATAATGAGCTCCTGAAGAGAATTAATGAATCGCAACTACCAAATTCATCTCCATTCCCTAAAGTTGATATGATCGGTTACTATTGAAATGTTGTTAATATCCATTATGGATGATGTAGAGAAAAAAATCACTCACCAAATTGAAAATATGATACAACACCGCCAGAAGTGGTCAAATGATGACCATTTCATACATATAATTCATCAAAGTGAACTTTTTATATCTTGTTAGGATGGCACGACAGAATTTGGCATCTCCCACTTCCTTTTACACTCTAAATGTTTAATTATTGATTATGATTAAATAATTATCATGATGAAGATGAAAATAATTTTTTATATTTTTAAATAAACATTGAATTATTTTATTCTTTTTCTATTATTTATTATATGTAAAATATATTTACAATATTTTCTTGATATTAATCCCCTAGAGTGAATGAAAATACTAAATTGAATTAATATTCATGTTATTATTGTTAATAAATAATAAATCACAATCAAATAATTTTATTCTATTCTATAAAGTGAATGATAATTCTTATTAAAAAAATTATATTTCATTCCCCTCAGTGAATACAAATATATAAGATTTTATTTTTAAATAAAATTATAAGTTAATTTTATATTTTTAAAATGATCATTATGCCATATTTGTTTATAATAAATAATAATAATATAACTAATAAAATTAGTTTTATAAAAATAAATATTTAAAGGTAACAATGAATTTCAATAATATTTTAAAAATATTAAATCCCTAAAGGATGGTATGAAAATAATGTCTTTTGAAATTATGTTTAAGACTATTTTCATTGATCAATTATTTATTTCATAGTAGTAATATCAAGTGAAAATATATTATTTATGATGTTCTTATAAATTATAAATATCATCTTATTCAATTCATTCAATTTTATCCCTTAAAGTGGATGTTATTGTTCATATAGTTCATAAATGAGATGATAGGGTTATATAACTTGGATGATCCAATATATTTTATGTAAAAAATTACTAATTGAAGTATTTAAAAAATAATAATCATTTATTTAAGGTTATTGAAGTTAAAATAAATGAAACACCACAAAAAACTCTGGCGAAACAAGGATGGATCACACCCCCTCCAAGGGTTTACCCACTCCATAGCTAACTCATTATAATTTTAAATCCTAAAGCCCCGCCATAACTATCCCATTACAGGATTATCATTACCTATAAAAAATGAATTTTCATTAAAGAATAATGGAATTCAATTAATGAATGAATTCCCCAATGTAATTTAATTTTAATTTCTTTATTTTAATAACTTTAAGGGAATTGAATTATTCATGAAAAACATGGTATTATTTGGGTAAATCATGCTTGAATTTTTATCATGAATATTTGATAAGTTAAAAAAAATTTATCAAATGATTTATACTTTAATTTTTGAAATGAATTTGATTATACAAAATATTATATAAATTATAGTTATTTTATGAAGTGGTTTGTGTTCTGAATCATAAATATTCTCCCATATTAATCCTCGTTTCCACATTCTCCAGCCTTAAAATGAATAGGGACCCTGCTCCCTAGTAGTTGTATTTTAAAAAATATTTGGTCTAGATATTCTAAAGAATAAAATATTTTATAGGTGATGAACCTAAACCATTGTCATTTTATTATGAATTTTTTAAAATATAATAATCCACTAAAAGTGTAAATTTTAATTATAAATATTATAATTTATTTTTTTTATTATATTTCACCAATGTGTTAAATATTCCCAATGATGAAGGAACTAGGGGCACTGTGGCTGCTTATAAATGGTAATTTTGAAATTTTTTGTTCAGATTTATATTGAAACATGATATCTGATACGCACCATCCTATATTCAGCCATAGATCATGTGAAAATTAAATAATCATGGAGAACTAAAAATGAAAAATTAAATTGAAATTGTATCACATATGATTTCAATCAGAAACACATTTTTTCTCACCATTAGTGATCATCAATAAAAAGAACCAAAACTAGATCACTCTATATCATCCACTTGTGTTTTTGAATCTTGGAGATCGTCGATCTTTGAGCTCTGAGTCCTAGATCGAATTAATAGTGAGCTCTTCGATGTTGTAGTGATCACGGGATCACCTATAATTGGTTCGAGGAAGAGATCTTGGATTGGGGTGTTCCAAAATTCCCTTTATCCCTCTAATACATAATAAAGAATGGATATAATCTCTCAAATTCAAGGGAATTAATAATCCATGGAATTTAGGTTTATTTTGGTATTCATACTTAGGTCTAAACTTATTAAAATTTCTCATGATCCCTTTAACAAGTTAACCCTTCATTTAATTCCCAAAATAATACTTATGGCCTCAAAAACATGCCACAATGGTCAAAAGTAATTTATCACTTACATGTAATAATAAAAATATTCTATCTGATAAATTATGATCCATTGACTCAACTCATCACCCCATTAATATTTAACATGCCCTAAATATTAAATATTTTATATTCATTTGAAAATAAAATTTCATTACATTCACTAAATAACTTGTGGATATATAAATAAATAAATTTAATTTTTCTTATTCTAAACTTGGATAATATTGAATTTATTTACTACTTTGTGATCACATAAACATATATATTATCTATCCAACATTGAGGGGGCCACCATGTCCTAATCTCTAATTCACTAGAATTGGTTAGGATTTTGAATATGGTTTTTTTTTGAAAATCTATGACCTTATCTCGATAGTAGTTAGTGATACTCTCATTCCACTAATAGATTCTTTTAACTCATTAAGTCCCCTATACAGATAAGGTTTAGTCATTGTAATGACAACCTCCTACAAACACACATCGGGTAATATAATCTCTTTATATTGTGATATATTATAAAGTAGGATGCACAATTCATGTCATAATCCTTTATTGATTTATTTATTCATAACCTTACTATATAAAGGTAACTTTAATCACCATGGACATGGATTTAATAAATCTATTACCATCTTGGTCAACTGGGTCCGAGATGTCTCATCTATTCAAAAGTGAAAAAAACTTTTTATAAATATTCCACAGATGTCATACCATCAATTACATACTCAACACAAGATACCTCATCAAAAAATAAATTTCATGGATTTCATATTGAATCAAAGGATACTATTAAATAGTACACATTTAAATTGTTCTCAAGTAGAGATACCATTACACATGCTCATAAATATGAACAAAAAATTACACCTGAAACATGTTGTGTTATTATTATCGGGCAAGTCCTAATGATCTCCTATAATTGAGATCACCAAGTGTTAAATTCATTAGATGAAGTCTCAATGCTTATAATCCCCCAAAACCGAATATTCAAACATCATCTTTTTCTTATTAGTATGATGTATCTAGAACATATGATATATATTTAAGATTAATTTCATAGTAACTTGAGGTTCTCATTATAGTTGGGAACTGGTTATGTCATGTTGATATGAAAAATAATCTAAGGACATTACCATGAAAATAGATGATGCATAAGTGACGGTGCAATTATGGTAAGTATACATCATGCATATCTCTCTGTATACATGATTTTTTAATAAAAATTTATTTTTTATGTTGGGTCTAGGGAACCCACTTTTACAACACTCTCACTTACACTATATTCAGTGTTCTAATTATCAACATCTTTTCTCTCACATGATAATATCATGATTCTACTGAGTTATGGATTTATTCATTAGGTTTGTCATGTTTATCTACATGTCTACTCTTATATCTATGACAATGCCTCCTTGAGTGAATTATCCCAAGAGAAGATATCAATGAGTTTAATCATTTTACCTCTATCATAATATTGAATTATTTATTAGTTCCTAAAGTATGATTATAATAATTAGAAAAAAAATGAATGCATGTTTTATACTTCTTTATCTACACCATAATCTGCAAGGTACTCAGAATTTGATCAATAAGAAGACTATTTTATCTCCCCTTATAAATCGTGTCCCATCATCTCTATGTACCAGGTATACATCCCTATTACTTTCTCAAGTGTAACTAGATAGTTCTAACTACTTCTCATATAGTTTTAATATATTTAAATGATATTTTCCTACCTTAAAGTATATGTTTACAATATCTAGTGCATATAATGGAATATGTGATAAATATATTATATATGTATATGGAATTATAATCACCATTTTAATATCCTCATATATCTCAAACATTTCTTCTTGGAGAGATTTATGCTATGTGACATTGGAAAAAATTCTCTCTCTAATTATTCCAATACATTGTTAGTATATGTATATTTACTTGGTCGAAGTAACTCATAGATCCACCATAGTAAATTTTATTACCTATAACATCGGTTGATACTTAAATTAAATCTTTGGATGGTTTCTATCTACCCAATATTAACTATCTATAATACTAATAATAGTTTTCTAGATTTTATCAATATATTTTACTTAGAAACTATGGCGCTACCACTAGCCTCTTTTAGACACCTGGAATACCTTAATTCCAAATGAATATTCTATAATCACAATTATTTTATTAATTATTAAATGTAACTCTAAAACTTCCATTTAATATTGTCATTATATAGTGTCACTAAACATTTCTAGTTGTGTTGTATAGTCACCTTATAAGAAATGTGGTATCGACATCCAATGTCTAAAATAATGATCATGGAAAATTTCTATGACAAGTGGAATTCAAATAGACTTAGGAATTATGATTTGGAATAACCAATAAATCCTTATCAGTACTATTCTTATACCACCCATGTGTATTTTCTATTGAATACCAACCAATGGATTTATATCAATTATAGAGACTACAAAAATATCAACTTGATTTTAGTAAATGGAATATATTTTTCTGAATTCATATAATCTTGTAAATCATAGTTTATTTTAATTTATTACTTCATTTTATGATCCATTATTCATAATGAATAATTTATCACCCATGGTGGTGAATATAAAACCATCACTGTGGTTTTAAACTTCTTCCATAGTATGTGTCTCTGGAAAATTCCTTTTCCCTAAGCTCTTATGGAACTTTTTCATATGCCAACTACTTGTGCATATTTAGCATCGACTTAACCCAAGTCAATATTTATCCCACTATCTCAAATAGATATGTTAACCCTTTTATGTAAAAATAGTCTATCCCTTGACTATTTTTTTCTATTTAATGGATTTCAATAATATTCTAAAAAACCTTTAGCATAATAACCTTATATGCACATTGTTTTATTCTTGATGCAAGTTTGTTTATTAACATGGAATTTACAAAATATTTGCATATAAAAACATGGAGTATAAAATAATTTATTTCTTTCATATTATAAATCATATGATATATATTTTTCATTATAGTTGTAATATTGTTATGGTTCAACGCCACTATATTTGAAGCATGTCTTGAAAGATAATTCAATACTTTTCAAATATTATAAGATTCATCATTAATCCTCATTTTACTATCATCATGAATCTGATGTGTATAATGAAATGTGCATTTAGTAATTTTTCCATGCAACATATTAATGATAAATTTTTACATGTAAGTCTCACCATAAATCCTCCATACTAACATCATATATTTGATGTGTATAAGGAAATTTGAGTTTAGAAATAATTCAACTCTACAGTTATACTGATCAATGAATGCATGGTTGAGATATTTTTCAACTCACGTGATTGGAGAAACTCATATAGTCTAACCAATCATTATCCTTAATTTAATTTTACATTCCTTAAAAATCTTAACCAAATCCCATAAAGTGTATGAATTTACCTCTAACTTCTCCTTAGAATGGTTCACACTCACTAGTTGAACTAAGTTTTAAAGCTATGTGGTTAATCTTTATTTATAAATGTTTCTTTTTCTAAAACTAGATAAGTAAATGTGTCAGTAATATCTAATGTTTCTAGGTCCAATGAATCTAAATAACATACAAGGTATATCCTTGACAACTAATTTTATTTTTAATAGATATAGATTTATCTTTCCACAACTAGATATTTGAGTCTTACATTTTATATTCAACATTTATTGCTAATTATTCAAGCATTACTAAACTATTAGTTGTGTATGAGGTACCACAAACATCATTCATTCCAAAATGTAATAATGTATTCGTGTGTCCAAAATACATGTGAGATAAATGTTTTTTTAATATCAATAAAAGTACATCTATAATCATTAAACATGTCAATTAGATGTTGTGTACTTCTCACCGCTAAGTTAGAAATCACCCTTTCTCAACTTCTAAAACAATTCACCTTACATCTTATAATGTTTCTTTAATTTCTTGGTGACAATATTTGGATACAAATGTGGGACACTCATTTAGTATTTAATACTAATAGTAAAATAGAAACATCATATATTATGATGAATATACACTAATTCAAATCCTTTTCTTTCATATACTTCAATTGATTACATTATATCTTTCATAGACTTATCTCAGGACACATGAATAAAATAGCCTCTTGTGTGATGCTTTCCCTATTTTCTATAAATAATTCATGAAGGTTCCATTAGAATCACACTTTTCATTAGATTTTTTCTTTTTCCTTAAACTTATTCACTATAAGAACTAAATATTAATATTTTTATGTTCTTATCTACTTGGTGAAGCTTACCCAATAGTTAATGAATCACCTTTCTCCATGTTATTTATTTTATAATACTAAATTAAATTAGAGTAGTTAGGTGAAAAGGATATAATAATGGTATGTATTTAAAGATCATGATATTTCTTTAAATTTAAAAATGATCAGTGTAATCATCATCTCATTCATTTATCTCTTTACTTTCTCCTCGCAGCCTTCTCAAAGTTGAGATAAGATGTGAAACCATCCATGCCTTGATGTAATTTCTATAACACATTTGATATTTGATGATGTAATTATGATGTAATTATCAAATTAATTAATCATGTGTTTTCTATAAGCATCATTTTCACCCTCTCTTCCAGATGTGCCTCAATAGGTAGGGGTACTCCATAACATAGATTTTCCTCTCACATCGTAGTACCTTGCACAAGTTTATATACTAGACTTGGAATTTTTTTCTAGTTATGAAATATTATTCTTCCAATATATATCTTAGTGTATTGATGGTATCACATTACTTTTTTTCTAAAAAAATAAATCATAACAGATTAATAATTTTATCTTGATTATTGGTTATCAAACATTATAGATTTTTTTATCTTAAATTTCTCCTACTATTTTATTGGATTCTAGTATCTCTTAAATACTAGAATTGGAACACTTAATCACTTGAGTATTCTAGTGGAAATTATCCTTAAAATATCTCATCATAGTACAAACTATGACTATGAAACAACTCAAAGAGTCTCAAGGTAGGATTTCAGTTGTTCAACCATATTAACTTTCATCTCTTTGATATTTTGAGTATAGTTTTATCTCATTTAAAGGATAACCTTTCATTGCTCAACACTTTACCTATAATTTTTCAACAAGATAGATATGGTTATTTATTTACAACCAACTTTAGTTAAGTCAACCCACCACTCTAATAAGAACTCCCTAGATTATGAGGTTCCCTCAAATAAGGCTAAAGACATACTCATAAAATTATTTTTGTTCAAAATTAAGTTATGTAAGGTGTTGTGACTTAATATTTATTTGAGAGTTTTCATTATTCTTAGTGAATGTAATCCATTTAAATTTACACCTTATTGTTCTATGAGACTTCACTCACATATTTACAATGTTATAAATTGAAAAAAAATAACCACATATATTAATTTTATCAACACATTCTCACTTATTATTTTATGTGATCATGTATAAAAACTACACATACATAGAATAATAAAAAATAAATAAATAAAATTCAATTATGTTATCATGATTTGATACTAATGGTTGGTCCATTGAGCTAATAATGGATAAACCTAGACCCTTGGGGAAACCCCTTAAGTCACGATGAATGTGACTTGAGTTGTATGGATGACCCATCCAATTCATCAAACTCAAATCTGGTATGTCACAAAATCTCTACATGAACTAAGTCAATTTTTGTCCTCATCATTATATAAAAAACTTGTATGCATGTGAGGGGATCTTCGAAATTTGGAATATATATAAATAAATTTTATTTGGGTGTGCAGGCCCTTATACATATAAATACACAAAATAAGATACACAAATTTTAATTTATTAAATAATTATTACAAACAATGAATTTTAATAATTAAATAAATTAATAAGAAAATACCATACATGCATTGGTCGGTTTAAGGAATATTATCAATCATCATTAATTAAACTCATGTAAATAAATTAAATTTGTGATCAATTCAACATGAGGGTATTTTTAATTAATTAAAATAAACAATATTTAATTTTAATTCATAAACACTTATCACGTAGTCTCATAAATGATTAAATTAAAATCAAAATATTTCTAAAAAATCATAATTTTTATATATTTATTTAGTATTCCAAGAATTTTTAACCCCCCCCCCCCACCCGCTCCCCTCAAATGGGTTTCAAATAATATATAGATACCTATAAAGGTCGAAAGGGTAAGATAAAACTCATCCCATATTTCTTGAGTTTAGGCTGGCCTAGTAGGGGTGTTAGGTCTATTGGGCACTAACACCCACATGACTTGCACACAAGAAGGGGGTGGTTCCCCTTATAGGGAATCGCCTTTAAAAAATAAAATAAATATAGGATGTAGAACCTTTAGGAGCTACTTCCCCCTCTCCAAAAATGGGGGTCTTTGATCCCATACATGCAGTCCTAAATCCATATGTGTGTGTGTGTGGAACCTAAGGCCCCTTTATTCTCCATAAAAAATGGGTCTTCCATCTTCAATATATGGGTGGCTGAGAATCCCCTCCACTTTATCATCCACCACAATTTTTAATTTTTTTATTAAATATTTTTAAAAGTCAACTCATAGTCTTAAGGTAAAAAAAAAGCATAGACCTAGAAAAACCATCAAGAATGAAAGGGTCTCTCCCCACCCAATTAGAGCCTTATATATATTTAATACAATGTATTTTTAAATAATTCTTCATTGACTCAGACTTCTCAAGTACTAATGCTCTATCATATGGATCCTGCACCAGCAAGGTTCTAACCATCACTTCTGGTCTGATTTCAAAGTCCATCTATAAAATAATCTCACATCAGTGAAATAAATATAAATATATATTCTTTATTAGTTTCAATATCAAACAATTATAACTTCAATATTTTTATAACCATAGCTCGGTCACCTGATATCTAATTGATTCTCCATTTATCTAAGTGTGACCATGATGACACCCTCTTCTTGAATAAATGAAAATTTCATTTTTAATTCAACTTAATTAAATGTACACCTCTCACTAATACCAAAAAAAGGAACCTGAATAATTGTAGAATCATGAAAAACTATTTTTTTTAAAAAATAGGTCTATATTTAGGATAAACATAAAATCTAGTATACCCGAGTTTGGATTCATCCATGAATCATGTGAAAAATAATTAAGCATAGAAAATTAAAAATAAAAAATTAAATTGAAATCAAACCATGTATGATTTTGATTGAAAACACATTTCTCTAATTGTTGGTGATGATTGCTCAAAGGAACAAAACCTATAACCCTTAAAATCATCCACACATGTTCTAGAATCTTAGAGACCATTGATGTTTGTGTTTTGAATGATAGTATGGAGTAACAGAGACCTCTTTGATGTCACAGCAATTGTAGGATCATTGCATATTCGATTAGGGAAGAGATCTTAGATCATGGTGTTCTACACCTCCCTTCCACCCTCAAGAACATAGGATATAAGGGATAGAATCTCTCAGATTCTATGAAATTAATACTATATCTAATTTATTCTTATTTTGGTATTTATACTTTGGTTTAAACTTATTAAAATTTCCCTTAGTCCATTTAATGTGTTAAGCCTTCATTTAATGCCCAAATAACACATATAACCTCAAAAATGTGCCACAATTATAATAAGTTATTTATCACTCCCCTATAAAAATAAAACTATTCTAGGTGATAGATTCTAAGTCATTAACTTGTCTCTTCACCCCATGAATATTTAACAAACCCTAAATATTGAATATTAAATAGTCATTTGAAAAATATTTCTCATTATATTCACTGAATAACTTATGAAAATAATAAGTAAATAAATTCCATTATTATTATTATAAACTTATAGAATATTTAATTTATTTATTACATTTGTGTTCGTATAAACTTAGACATTACATGATCACCACTATGGGTCCCACCATGTCCTCATCTCTAATTGACTAGAATTGTTCAAGATTTTAAATATTCTTTGTGTATGACCCTATAGGCCCTTATCTATATATCAGTGAGTTATACTCATGGACCAAGAGTGTATTCTAGCAACTCATCAAGGCACCTGAGGATATAAGCTTTAGTCATACCAATTAAAGCCTCCTATGAACACACATTGTGTAATATATTCTTTTGTCTTGTGATATCTAATAAAAAAGGATGAACACTTTGTATCATAATTATTTCTTGTTTTATTTATTCATAACCTTAATATATAGGTTTTCATTTAATCACTATGGATATGGATTTAATAAAGGTACTACCATTCTGTTAAACTAGCCTTGAAACATCTCATCCTTTCAGAAGAGACAAAATCTTTCTGAAACATTCAACCAATGGCATACCATCAATGATGTACCCAATGAAATATTCCTCGGCACAACATAAATTCCATGGTTTTCATATTGAATCAAAGTATGAGATAAAATGTTACACATTTATAATGTTATCAAGTCAAGATACCAATACGCATTCTTGTAAATATGAATAGCCAATGACCCCTAAAACATGTGTTCTTATTGGTGGGTCAGTCCACAAGATCTACTTTACTAGCGATCACCAAGTTTGAACTTCATTAGAAGAAGTCTTAATGCTTATGATCCTCCAACGCCTTATAGTCAGGAATCATCTATGTCTAGTTATTATGATGTATCTTGACCATAGGGCATACGTTTAAGATTAATTTAATAGTATATTAAGGCTCTCATTATAACTAGTAACTATTATAACATGTTGACATGAAAATTAATCTAAGTATATTATCATTTAAATAGTGGACGCATAAGTTTCAGCACTATTATGGTTAGTATAAATCATTTATGACTCTCTGTATACATGATCTGGTAATCAAAAAGTACTTTTAAAGTTGGTCTTAGGTAACCCACTTTAACAAAAAATGAATGATCCAGAAGATCTTAAATATGTATATCCCAAAGCATGTGTGTTATAAATATTATTTCAATTAAATGCTTCAATATTCTCATGTATGTACATTGGTCTGTAGTGAAAATTAAAAAAAGGTTTTAGAAGAGATAATATATTCCTAACTCATGATATACAATTTTTAATAAATAATTTGTTATTATATCTAAAGTCTCAATTAAATATATCTAACATTAATGATATTCTTGAAAATTAATATCATATAGAGACATTGGAAAAAGGATGACTCAAATACCTCTATATATATAAATCATTTATTATAGACAAATATTGATTCGGAAATATTTGTTAAGATTTTATTTTATATAATTAAATAAATTACAGTAAACCATAATATTACTGAACTTAACTGGTTAAATACATGAAATGATCATTTAGGTCATCCAGGATCAATTATAATGAAAAATATTGATTTAATTATACGTTAGAATAAAAAAATTTATAAAATAGTATACAAAAATTTGGTTGAGATTGGTGAATTTATTTAATGGATGTATGTCTACTAGATTATCACTTATAAGATAATTATTCATACTCATTATGTTATTATGAATTCCCTTTGTATTATGATTTACCATTATTTTCTAGTAATTAATTTAAATTATTTATATTATCACCAACTATGTTTAAAGTATTCATATTAAGTATAAATAATGGAATATATATGGGTGAAAACTTCTACCATGTGAACCAAAGATATATTTCATAAAATATGAAGCTATTAAATAGTCACATGTTTTATTATTTTTCAGTGAGTATAAATTTCATGATATTCATGTTGATTAAGATAAATATTGAGTGTCATGTACCATATATAAAATGGTTCGGAATAATCATTGATAAGATGGCCACAACACTTAAATGAATAATTCATATGTAATGTGTTTAAAATTAATATTCTAATTATACACTCCAAAAGTGTGGTAGAACTAATTATATAGAATAATTGCTCATCTTGGGTGGAAAGTAATGAATATATTTTCCCTTGAAGAGGAAAATGAATATATCAATAACAATATGTATTTTTCGATATTGTCCCTAAAGTGGCACTTGAACTATATAAATCATGAGATCTTACTAAATTTTATCAATGATATATTTTAATTTTTGAATGATTTAAAAACTCATTAATTATAATGAATTTTTAAAGGTTTCAATAAAAAAATAATTTTCAAAAGGTATTGAATATTTATGTGATATTTTTTGCATAACATTTTGGATTGTTTATACAAAGTACCAACAATATTGAATATATATGATCTTACAATAAGAAATATTCTTTCTTATAAATTTGGATATTTTATACTTAAATTATTTCCAATTGATGTTTTCATTGTTTATCTATATAGTAACATTGATTAAAACATATAAGAATCCTTGAAGGCTACAAAATGCCTAAATCATATTCAAAATTATGAATATTTCACCTGATTACATAAATTACTTTACTGGTTGAACTAAATAATACATATATGATATAAACATTCATAAGTTTAAAAATGTAAAATTGATTTTATCATCTCATGATTTGTATAAATCAATGTGTTTACTCATCATGTTAACAAGATATTTTTAACACCCTCCGAACTCCTAAAGAGTTTCTGAGAGAAATGAATTGTATGATCATAAAATTAAAAATAATTTCCTTGAATTTTTAAATTTATCATCTAGAAGGAAATCATAAATTTTGGAATGATATTATGTATTCATTAAAGTACCCTTAATCAATAATTAAATATATTTATTCTAAGATTGATTCATTTTATGTATGAAGTGATGATAAAGAACATATTTGTGATAACAGGATTAAATATGAATACACATTTTATTTATCTGGGAAGGATATATATGTGAATGTGCATATATACCTTGAAAATAATATTATTTCTAATTATAATGAATTTCATGTAAGGTAATATTATCCTCCCCACTCATTAATATTTAAGGAGTATAAATGATTACTTATTCCAAAATTTTGAATCAAAATTGTTCTATTATGTCAATGTTGGATATTTATTTAATCCATATAAATATATATCTCAACTAGATATGTTTTTCAAAATATATCGAAGCCACTACAAAATATCTATCTTTTTCCAACATTGTCATATCTATTGGTAAATATAAATTTTCTTTTTTGTAAAAAATCTATCACTGAATGTTATTGCAACAAATAAAATAGTTTTATTTTAATTAAAATAATACCAACAAATAACATATATGTTGGTCAAAATTATAATAAATGGATTAAAAAAATAGATTTATCTATTTATAATATTATTTTCTATATTTATAATCAATACCAAGATTTAATATCTTTTTATAAATTATATTTTAAATAAAATATTATTTTTGTGTGTTCGAATATTTATATCTAAAAGTTTATGTTATATTTATTAATTTAATTATATATATTATATTTATTATATTTATTATATGATAATTATAATAGTATCTTATATTAAACTCCACCGAACTAAAACTTTATTTGAAAAAACATGTTCAAACATAATTTAAAATCATGTTCAAACTTCATGAAAATACATGAACCTCCAAGAAACATGTTACAAACATGTTTCTAAGAGAAACTCCATCCAACTTCATTCACAATTTATTTCTATCACACATCACCTATCACTATTATGGTACACACTAGTGGTGGGGTCTACACATTAATTTCACCTACCCTGTCATGCCATAGACACAATTGAGGCAATCACATATATTAGGCTCACATTGGTACAATGAAGTAGGTTATCCCTAATTTCAGACATAGGTGTCTAGAAGTAGTTGATCATCCCCACTTATGTAAGAAGGTCCCCTTTATTTCACTTATGATGGAAGTAGTTCATCCTCAATCTCAAACTACATTTAAGAAGAATATTAATATAAACTAAACTAGTATCAGTATAAATTCATATAAAATAAAATAGAACATTAAATGATGTAGATGAATATTCCAGTCAAACATGTTTAATAATGTTATTTCTTTTTTACTTATTTTATAAAACTTACAACATAAAAAATAGATGTATGTTCAACTATTTTTCAATAAAGGGTTCATTTCCATGTATATTTACATAATCGGTCTATTATACCAAAAAATCTCTTGACTATTATAAAATTAAGTTAGGAAGCTGATGTAGGATTTAAAGAATCAAAATAGAAGATAAAACTTTTTATCCCATGAGAAATCCAATGTAAAAATTTTAATATTTATGATTTATTTGGATATAGAAATAGATACCAAAACATTAAATTAGTTTATAGAAAATGGAAAACAAATTGTGAAAGTATAGAGTAAAAACGAGACTTTTTATCTTAATTTGACACTAATTTTCTTGGTATCATTTGGTGCAACCAGTTTTTTCATTTTCAAATAAACTAGATCTTAAATAAATCAGTTTGAAAATAAACCAATAAGTTTAAAACTAGTTATAAATGATGAGTCATTTGAAAATAAACTAACCATTTTTGTCATCAGAAAATGAGGACAATCGATTTATTTTATCTTCATTTGATGAAAAACCAATTTATTTTCATATCCATTATCTTTCTTGGTTTTATAACCATCACTTGATAATAAATTCTATTCAAGGATCAAGCAAAAGAAAGAAAAGACTACTGAATGTCTAACTTGAACATCATTTTCAAAGTTATTTCAGGTGAAACCCCAAGAATATCAATCTTTTTTGATTGGTAGAGTCTAGGTTCTACTATTAAAGTCATTGGTTTTTTATTTAGGAACCATATAAAACACATATAAATACAATTAAAATTTATTAATCATTTATAACACAAAATATTACCAAATAAATCATAAGTTTGGTCCAACCAAACATGCATAAGACAAATAAAGAGGAATGACTCCTTTAAACCTAATAACCTTGAGTGATCATTGAAATTAAGGATCCACTTCACACTTGGAAACTTATAAATAATATATAAGAACAAACAACTAAAAAATTACATACTTAATTATAAAATAAATGGAATTAACATAAGATATTGGGAAAAAGAAAATCCATATTGATTCATAAGAGGATAGTCCAAAACAATGAGTTTAGGAAACCCAAAATCAGAGATATTTGGGTTGAATTCTTCATCTATAAATAAAAATAAGTATTTTAGGTTTTCTAATTAAATGGTTTCAAGAAACAAAAAAATAGGAAGTAATTTGTTTGGGTACTTGAGAAAAAAAACTTATCAGTCTTTATATTCATCTTACCTTGCACAAAAATACTATAATTGCAACAAGGAAAACATAAGAAGAAAGGTAGAATATAACATCATGTTACTATTCTTAAATAACTTATAAACCATATTTTTGATAATTCCTTTATTGAGTCTTTCTTTAGGGTAGTTTGGGTGAAATTTTGATGTTTTCAGAAAATTATGGGTTGTGTGCGGTTGGTATATGGTTTTCCAAAACCACATGCCCCACCGGTGAAAACCATGAACCCTCAGAATAGATAAAAATTCATGTTTGGGTTATGGTTTCCTAGAATATGAACTCAACTAGTAAAAAAACATCACCCCATTAGAGGGGTACACAGTTAGGGTACATAGATTGGAAAACCATGCAGCCCTGCCCAGCTAACCATGTGTGTGGGAATTTTTATTTCCAAAAATTAATAAAAAACATCATGAACCCCCATTTTACCTCCTGATTGAAACTAACTCTCTATATCATGATTTCCTAGATCCTTATGGCTCTCAAGAATCGTTATTGGATCCTCTAAACCCATTCCTAAGTGGATAGAATCTTTGAGAACCTCATTAGATCCCTCTCCTATAAGTGATATTCTCTTATTCCTTCTCTCCTACTCTATATTTCTTTCCTACTTAGGGTGTGTTAGATCATCATGTTTTTTATGGATCTAAATACTATTTTTTTAATCTTGAATATAGGTTTGATTTATAGATCTCTTTTTCCATAATTCTTCATTGACAGATCCCACTATGGGTATTGAGTTTTGATATCATGGTTAAAGGTAAGTGGTTCTATTGAGATTTTACATGTAATAAACCCTTGTTTTTATTGATTTAAATTAAACTATGAAATCCCAATTCAGTTATTATTGGAAATTTAATTTATGTGGTAAATATTTTTAGGAAAACCCTTAATTCCAATGGAATTAGAATTTGGGGTGATCTTGGGAAATTTATGGGAATTGTAAATTGATTTGAGAATTTACTTTATAATATTACTTAAATTGATTTGTTTAAAACTTGTGATTGGATTTAATTTGAAAGTGAAGAAAATGATGAAGAGTCCAAGATTTGGTTTTGAAATTTATTTTTCATATTGAAATGAGAAATTGGGAAATTTAATTACCTAATATTGATTGATTTATTGAAGCACATGGGAGCCTAGATAGTTAGTTGGTTGTTGGGACAAGCATTCTAGGATGGTAATTCCTTGACAAAAAATTGATGATAAAAACACTAATAGAACCATGATAGGATTATAATTTTCCTTTAAGTGGGAGTGGATGGTTGTAATTTTCCCTTAAGTGGGAGTGTAAATTTTTAATGATCATTGATATGATAGAGGGGGATCCCATAACCAATAACTAACATACCAAATGGAATTTGACCATTTTACTATGAATTTTTGTGATTACTTTGATATATATTCCATTAATTGAGATAATTTTTTCCACATTACCAATTTATTTAAATAAAATATTATGTATAAAAAAATTATTAATCCATTGTTTGAAATTGTTTCATCTTTTGAATTGAAAAGAATGTTTTGATTTAAATATGAAATTGTACTGACAAGAATATTTTGATTAAAATTGAAAGAATGAATTTTCCTATTTTTATGGGATTTTATTATGAAACACTTGGTGATACCCTATTGGGATTTTGAGCTCACACCTTGCCTTTTCATTTAAGAATTTTTATATTTTCTTATATCGAGTTTGAGTAAAGGGGAAGAGCCTCTGGGAGGAGGTGGATATTCTTGATCCTTTGGGATTGGAGTGTTGGTACCTTCATGATTTTTGAGCTTTATCTTGTCATATTTCAGTACTTTGATGATGTACTATTTGGGTTTTTGATATACCTATTTGTTTTCTGGTACTATTTCCCTTTGGAGTTGTTGAGCATACAGATATATATCTCTTTATTCCACTCTATTTTAGGAAAATTCATTACCACTTTTATATTATATTATGTTGGGTGTTAGTCACCAACCCATGGGGATTTATAATTCCCTTTGATATATGTCAGTGTTATCTTAGGTATTAGGGTACCAGGGTATCCAGGATGGTTCATGAAAAAGTGGTATCAAATGTGTAGGTTTTTCATATTTCCTTAATGTCATTCTGTAGTTGAGAGATCTTGTTGGGACTTAGGAGGTAGGTTTGAGTGAGTTATTAGAGAGATCACATCATAATTATCCTTAAGTCACCATGTGTGGTTTGGGAAAGGAATCTTGAGGATTATTTCTAGTATTTTCCCTTCTTTATATTTGGATAGGGAGAAATCCAAATCTTTTTTTCTTATCTCATGGGATAAATTTTCCATGTTTCTACTATTTTAGTATTGATTTAAGTAAAATTATGATGTCTTATTTATTATTTTCTGATATTTTATAGAATAATGACTATTATAATATATGAAAATAGGATCTAGGAGGATGTTATTGATGAACCGTAGTGAGAAAATACTCTTGTGGACCAGAATATGGTTGAGATTATTGTGCATATTGTCCATGATTTTGGATATGAACCTGCACTTATTCTTATTGAGGATATAGTTGTGGAACCTTAGAGGGATGAGTCTCAAAATAATTCTTAGGAGTTCCTTTTCCACAATACACTAGTGTTTTAAGGCTCAAATAATCCTCAATAGGAAGAGTATTGGTTGAGAAGGATTGAGTTGTTTTTTGAGTTCTTAGAGATTCCTGATGTGATTAAAGTAAAATATGCCACCTTTATGAAAGAGGGGAATAGTAGGAGATCTTGAGACATGATGGTAATAGTGAATAATGATGAGGGTTTAGAGGGGAATTACTTTAAGGTTCTTTTCACTAACCCATTCTATCTATATTCTATGGTGTTGGGTAAGTCTATGGAGTTTTTCACACTCGAGCTAGCTGATAGGACTGTGAAAAAATATTTGAACCTATTCACTGAGCTTATTTAGTTTTTACCAAAGATAGTATTGAATGATAAGATAAATACTTAAAAAATAGAGATGGTACTTTAATCTAATATTCTTTATCTATTTTTCTTGATGAATCTCTCTTCTTATACAAGTATACTGGATAGGGCATTGACGGTTGAACATGATCTAGATGGTAAGTCATGGTTAAAGGCAATCCCTTTTTCTCCCATTGTAGGTTCTATAAGTTCCCATAAAGGTAAGATAAAGGTTGATGATTCTAATGGTGGATATTGGAAATAAGTTTCTTATATAACTCTTGTAGTTTTCGGTAGAGGCCCATAGAATTTCTTCTAATGTGGAAAGCCTAGGAATTCTAAACGGGTTTTCACTGAGGCACTCAAGGTATGTGGTTCTTATAGATGATCAGGACACTTGAATACGTTATTCCATATATATTACACTCCATGTAGTGGAAGAGGATCATTATCACAAAAAAATATTCAGGTTCAATCAAATGCTTCAATATCTAAGGGGTTCTAGACATAAGCATATGGAATAAAGCTTCAACGTGTAGTGGAAGAGTCTTCAAAGGAAGTAGATGTGGGTCCAGAAACTGTGAGAGGTGCCATCACTATATCTTCATCTTTAGTGACTGATTTATATAATACTAGTATATCCCATTCATTTATTTTGACTTGTGTTGTGAACTTTCTAAATCTTCCTATGGAACTTTTTTCTTATGTGATTGACATTACTACACCCCTCGGAGCGAATAGAGATAAGGGTCTTAGTTGACATACATGTGTGTTCTCTTTATTATAGATCGATCTTACTTTGGATTTACTAGTTCTCAGAATGAAACCTCATGATTTCATCTTCAAGATGGATTGGCTTATTTATAATAAATCTCAAATTTATTATTATATTCGATGGGTCTCATTTACTACTCCCAATGGGGTGTGTCATATCTTTTGAGGAGAGTGGGACACAAGGTCAAGTAGATCAGGACCGTATTATAAAGATTTGGGAAAAGTAATATTAGTGATTAATTTTGACCTGGAGTGGGAATCTTTGATTGATGATCTTCCTCTATTATTCATCGAGTTTCCCGACATTTTTCCTTCTAACTTCTCTAGTTTTCCACTGGTAAGGGAGGTAGAGTTTTCTATTGATTTATTACCTAGTACTCATTCAGTATCTATTCTTTCTTCCTATATGAAACCATATGAAATGAATGATTTGAATACTTAGTTGGATGATATTTTAGAGAAAGGATTTATACACCCAATCATGTCACCTTAGGTGTTTCCTGTTCTCTTTGATAAGAAATATGATCAAAAACTTCACTTATGAATTGATTATCAAAAAATAAACTAAGTTACGGTAAAGAACAAGTATCTATTTCCATGGATTGATGAATTATTTGACTAGTTGAAATGGTCGAGGTGGTTTTCAATGATTGATCTTCTGTCGGGTTATCACCAGTTGAGAATAAAAGAATTTGACACTCATAAAATTGTCTTATGAAGAAGGTAAAACCTTTATGAGTACCTCATAATTCCATTTTTTCTAACAAATTATCCTATAGTTTTTATGTCTTTGATGAAAATTATCTTTCATGAGTATCTTGATAGTTTTGTGGTGGTCTTTTTGGATGGCATCCTTGTTTTCTCTAATTCTGAGGATGATCAAATTCATAATCTAAGAGTTGTTCCGGAATTTTTTATAAATCACTGGATTTATAAAAAATCATATAAATGTGATTTATATATTTGCAAAGTCAATTTATTGGGATACATGGTGTTGATACATGATATCTTAGTTGATTATCAGAAGGTGAAAGCTATTATGACATGGGAGAAACTACGGAATGTTTTTGAGATTCAAAGATTCTTGGGTTTAGCTGGGTATTATCACAGGTTCATTAAGAATTTCTCAAAGATGGATTCTCTTATGACCACTCTCACTTAGAAGGGAGTGATGTTTTATTGGGATGAGAAAATTAGGATTTTTTTATTGATCTAAAATATATTTTAACTTTTTTTCAGGATTTGAAACTTCCATAGACCAGGAAGGTCTATGTGGTCTTCCGTGATGCATAAAATTCTATTTTGGGTTGTGTTCTTATGTAGGATGATCATGTTTTTTCCTATGGATCTTGATAGCATAGGCCATATAAGAATAATTATCCATCCCATTTCCTTGAACTCACAATCATGATTCATGTGCTTAAGAGTTTGTGGCACTACTTTTTCAGAAAAAGGATTATCATGTATTCTAATCACAGCAGCTTGAGTTATATCTTCTCTAAAAAAGATTTGAATCTCTATAGAGGCGTTGGGTTGAGTACATACAGTCTTTAAATTTCATAATCAACTATACCCTAGGAAAAGGGAATGTTGTTTCATATGATTTGAATAGGATACATCTGAACCAATCTGTGAAATAATCATTAGAAGAGTGGAACATGATGGATCTTTTTTCACATTTTCATATTTGAGTTCGGGAAATAGGGGTCAAGGTCATCATGGCCAGTGTTCAGTTGACCTCAACTCTTCTTGAGATTATTCTTCAGGAACAATAGCTTGATGATGAATTTTATATCATTATAGACTCTCTTTATGGTGGGGATATCATTTCTGAGTGGTCTTTCACTATGAAGGGTCTTCTATGCTTTTGGAATCAGTTTTTTGCACCGTTAGTTGTGAGTAAAGTTGTGATGGGGGATTTCCATAATTCCCAGTGGTTTTTTCACCTAGGAACCACAAAATTGTTCTATGACATGTTTCATTGATTCTGGTAGGTAGGTATGAGATGGGAAATTTCTAATTTTGTCTATCATTATTATACATGCCAATAGGTCAAGGCTAAGCACCAATGACCTTTGGGTTTTCTTTAGCCACTTCCAATACTGACTTGGAAGTGCGATGATATCTCTATGGAATTTGTGGTTGGGTTGTCTCATACTGAGAGAAAAAATAATTTGATATGGTTTGTGGTTGACAGGCTAGCCAAATTGGCTCATTTTATACCCATTCAAGATATATCCAAAGTTGGGGAGATGGTAAATCTCTATGTGAGAGTGATTTTTTTGTTTCTACAAATTTTTTTCTACTATAGTATCTAATAGAATCCCCATTATACTTGAAACTTTTGGAGAGGAATTTAGGGGGCACAAGGATCTAAGGTTTGTTTGAGTATGATGTAGCTTTTGTAGATAGATGGATAGACAAGGAGATCTAGATACAAACATGAGGATATGATTTTTCCCTATGTCCTCAATTTTGATGGGGCTTGGGATGACCATTTAGGGATGGTTGATTCTACTTATAAAAATATTTACCAATATGTGATTATAATGGATCCTTTTGAGGATTTGTGTATCTGACCTTGTAAATATTTATTGTGTTGGTTGGGATTAGTTAAAGATCCCTAGCTAAACAGAGCTTGGTTCAAGATACAAAAACAAATATTCAATTGATTCATCATAGAATGCTGACAACACAGAGATAGTATAAATATTTTTTGATCATCATCATCAACCGTTGGAATGCTTAGTTGGTGACCAGTTTTTCTTGAAAGTTTCACCCCATTTGGGTCATTGATGGCTTGGGAGGAAAGGGAATTTGTCTCATCATTTTGTGGGACCATTTGAGGATTTCAAATAGGTGGGGAATGTGGCTTACCATTTATCACTTCCACTATAGTTTATGTCGATACATAACATGTTCCATGTATCAAAACTATGGAAATATATTTCTAATACTTCTCATGTTTTGAGATAGAGTGATCTTGATGTTGAGATTTATTTATCCATGATTGAGCATCCAGTCAAGATTTTTTATTTTGAAAACAAGGTACTTTGTTGGAGGATGATACCTTTGGTTTGATTTCTATGGTAGTGAAATTCTGATACTCATGAGATATGAGAGAGGGAGGCATTAATGGGAGAGAAGTGGCCTTATCTTTTCGATATGGAGACTTCTTAATATGATTTATAGGGATATAAAGTTCATATGTTGGGGAGGTTTTAACATCCACATACTATTTTTCAAATGATCCTCAACCCTTTTTTGGATCATTCCTTGACTGGGTCTTGTTTCAGGGTAGTTTGGGTGAAATTTTGTTGTTTTTGGAAAATTATAGGTTTTGTATTGTTGGCACATGATTTTCTCAAACCGTGTACCCAAACAGTGAAAACCATTCACCCCTAGATAGAGGTAAATGCACGTTTGGCACACGATTTACCAAACAGTGTTCCCACATAGTAAAAACCAAACACCCCATTAGAGGGGATCATGGTTTGGGAGCAAGGTTTTGGAAATTGTGGGGCCCTTCCCAGCTAATCATGTGTGGAGGACTTTTTGTTTCTAAAAATTAATAAAAAATTTCTTGAACCCCCTTTTTAACTCCCACTTGACCGTAACTCACCATTTCATGATTTCTTAGTTCCTTGAGTCTCTCACGAAATATTTTTGGCTCCTATAAACCCCTTCCTAGTTAGAACAAATCTTATAGAACATTGTTTGATCCCTCTTCAATAATTGATCTTCTCTTGTTCCTTCTATCTCACTTTCTTTTTCTTTCTTCCTTATGGTGTGTTAGATCATCACCTATTTTATGGATCTAAAATAAGTTTTTTAATCTTGAATCTAGGTTAGATTTATATATCTCTATTTTCATCATTTTTCATTGTAAAATCCCATTATGGGTGTTTTGTTCTGATACTATGATTAAAGGTAGGTGGTTTCATTGATATTTTCCATGTAATAAACCCCCAATTTTCATTATTTAAATTAAATTTTATTCAATTGAACTATTAAAACCCAATTTAATAAGAATTGTAAATTGAATTGATGTGGCATGTATTTTGATGAAAACCCCCAATTCCAATTGAACTAGAATTTGGGGTGTTCTTGGGAGATTTATGGGAATTGTAAATTGAATTGAGAATTTACTTTATAAAATGGATTAAATTTATTTGATTAAAAATTATGATTTCATTTATTTTGAAAGGGAAAAATGATGAAAATATTATGATTTGGTTTTTAAATTTATTTGGCATAATAAAATGAGAAATTGGGGAACTGAATTTCCCAACATTGATTGATTGATTAAATCACATGGGAGTCATGGTAGTTAGCAGGTGGTTGGGACAACCATGCTAGGATGGAAAATCCCTTAAAATATATTGATGATGAAAACACTAACTAAACCATGATAGGCTTGTAATTTTCCCTTAAGTGGGAGTGTGTTATTATAATTTTCCCATAATTGGGAGTGGATATTTGTCATGATCACTGATATGAGAGTTTGAGGATCTCATAGCTAGTAAGTAACATACCACAGGGTATTTTACCATTGTGATATGAATTTTTGTGATTAATTTGATATATATTCCATTGATTGAGAAACTTTTTTACTCATACCCAGTTGATTTATATAAATTGTTTTATATAAATATTTTACAAATCTATTTTTTGAAATGTTTTCTTATTTTGAATTTAAAAATCATGTTTTTATTTAAATATGAAATTGTAATTTCATGCTTATTTTTTAAAATTGAAATCATGATTTGGTCTATTTGTTATTAAATTTTATTATGGAAAACATATTGAGACCCTACTAGTATTTTGATCTCACACCCTACCTTTTTCTTTAGGAATTTGTATATTTTCTTCTTTCATGTTTGAGTAAAAGGAAAGTTCCTATGGGAGTAGGTGGATGTTATTTACCCTTTGTACTTAGAGGGTTGATACCTTTGGGATGTTTGAGTTTTATCTTGTCAAATTTTGATACTTTGATGATGTACTATTTGGTTTTTTTATATACCTATTTAGTTTCTGGTACTATCTTCCTTTAGAGTTTTTGAGCATACTAATATGTATTTGTTTCTTTCACTGTGTTTGAGTCAAATTTGTTCCCACTTTTATATTTTATTATTTTAGGTTCTAGTATCCAATCCATGGGGTTTGGTAACTCCCTTTATGCTAAGTCAGTGTCGGTTCAATTATCAAGGTACTAGGGTATCAGAGCTGGTTCATGACAAAAAATAAAACCTTACTATTCAATGTACAAAATTTGGAAATGTGAAACTATTCACTCACCATGATCACATTTTATTGTTATGTTTCCACCCCATTGTAGAAGCTTCTATACAAAAAACTACTCCATCACTGGTCACTACCCCATTCATTCACCAACATAAACTCAAAAAATGTATCACATTGTCCATATTCCTCTATTATGATGTACTAAAGACAACACAACACAACATAAATATGAAACACAAACTTAAAAAATGAGGATAGTAGAGGGATCAACAAAACAATATGAACCAAGAAGGAAATAATATACCACCTTAAAATTCAATTACGACAAGATATATAACAATATTTCTCAAAATGATAAATAAATAAAAATAATACCCTTAGTCGTATGAAAATCATATAATTATTTATTTAAAAACCCATCGTTAAATATTTTTCTCTTATTCTTACAAATAAATCCACAAATAAGAATAATTTTATCATAATTATCAAAAACGAGACAATTTCAAAAAATTAATAATTAGAAGACATCAAAGTAGAGTTATGTAACCTTTTACTAGTAAAATATTTTACAAAATTACTTGATTTAAAACTTATACCCTGGACTATATTCTTGAATCATCCATCTCAACTATAGTGTATAGAGAGATTTTTAGTAGTTGCGACATTTACCAAGTGAGTGGTGGCTATAACATTTACTGATATAAAAACCCATTACAATGGTGATGACCATTTTATTGAGAGGAAATAAATTTTTTCATGTAAATATCAAGACGTGTTAGAGAGATAAGAAATATGGAACCTTGTACCCATGCCCTAAAACCCAATACATGAGACATCTTAAATCATCATCAAATTATGATAAACCACATTACTTATAAATTAAAAAATAATAAGATATTTAAAAATAACCCATAAATTAGGAATTATAAATCCTGGGACCATAATTTTTTCTAATTAAAAATAGTAACCATATTGTACATAAGTAAAATCACCAAATAAAGAGATCATGCTCTCTCAAACTCATACAATTCATGATCATAGCATCATACCATTTGTATGTGTATGAATGTTTCAAAACCTCAAAAGGTGGAACCCAATAAAGAAACATGTAACACATGACTCTGAGAATCCATGTCCCCATTAACATCATGATACCCACTCTCAATTGTACAAAGTAGCCAAGAATATAAAATTTGAGTGATTATATGTTTTCATTGTTACCAAATTCCCATGATTTAAGGGGAAAATAAAATGATTATAACATTAATTTAAAATAAATATCAATCTCAATTGGTTACTAGATTACTAAAAAATGATGGCATGTCTCAAAAGAATCATCAATTATAAAGGATTATGCTTCACAAATTTTTCTTAGAAGGAATCAATGTTTTTTCAGACAAATTAATACAATCTAAAAAATAAATAGAATAATAATGGGAAATAATAAAAATAACTAAGAGGATAAATAAGTGAAAAATAAAAACATATTCAACAGCATACACACGAATTAGATAAATATAGACAAGGGTCAAAACCCCTAAATTTTGGATTTCCTATTTCAAAGCTCATATATTTAGAAATCTGTGAATGTAGAAAAATCATTATCATTAATTTTTTGAAAGAAATTAAAATATCTAAAACATTGACCATGCATACAATATGGTATTATCCTAACACCCATATCCACAAATCATTTAATATGGTATCATCCACACACACATATCCCATATCTTCAATTTTTAGAAGATTTCTTACATTTCATTCAAAAAACTAGATAAAAACTAGATAAGGGGATAAAGGACCAGAAATCCTGACATAAAACCAATGAAATAGGTCTAAGATAAAATAAAAATATATATAGTTCTATTATTTATCTCCAATCACCTGAATTAAGGAAATCTAATTTCAACAGAAATTTATATGAGTTTATCAATCATCACACTAATATTAGTTTTGAAGTGAGGGGAATAGTTAAAAATCAATGTATAAAATCAATAAGTTCACCAACCAGAAAAAAAAATAACAGATAAAATCATATATTGAAAACTATAAGTAACATAAAAGGCATGTTCTATTAGGAGGATCAAATTTCCTTACAAATCAAGAGTACATATATAAAAACTAATTGGAAAAATACTTTGATATTTATTATATTAATAAAAAAGCTAAAGTCATATGGGTTACAGTTAAAACCTCAACTAAAATCAACAGGATTAGTATTAAAAAATAAAAAATAAGGAAATTATGGCAACAAATATCCAAGATTATCAAAATAGTTTGAGATCAAAGATTCCTTTTACTATAAACAAAAATAAAATGTATAAAGGGGTGAAATGCTCATAAAGTGACATTAAATTAAAAACAAATCATTAAACAAAATCCAAATGAGAGAATATCACCAAGAAAAACCCAAATGGGCTAAACATAAAAAATAAAAATTCCAGGCCAATCAATACATTAAAATTTTATTTGTTTGATATCTAGTGTCTATATTATGAAATTATCCATAAATTCCTTGTCCATGTGGGTGTCATCCTCATCTCTATCTTTTGGTTATTTTCCCGAGTTTCCTTTTATCCTATGATTCATTTTACATTAAATTTTAATTAATACTATGAGTCAAAATCTCTAATTAGAAAGGGACAACATCATGTATAATGCCCTTTTTCAGAATTTTAGTATCAATCTCCTTATTATACTTCTCAACATCATCTAAATAATTTTCTCAATCAACGGATATATCAAGTGAATCAAGAATGGAAAAATAATTATAGGAATAAAAATTAATTTTAAGAAAACAACTCATTGATAAACCAAGACCATAATTATAATTATATAATTAACTAACCCCTTTTAGAGTTTCACTAGTCAAAGTCATATTTTTCAAGTAGTCTCGTGGTGATTATTAGCTTCCTATATAGAAATATTATTATATATAACTTGATTTCTCATCTTAACAACCATAAAATTAATAGAATTCATATTTTCTAGTTTTCTAGCTTCATGGTCCATGATATTAAGAACTCCTTTAATTTGTCGCACACTGGAAGCAACAGGCTTAATTGGAGTTTCAATAACTACTACCTCATTTCTAGTTGGAGCAGCAGTTAGGTATGTACTATTATTTGAATACATCAATAACCTGGATGTATCAAAGTTAATATCCCTATATCTAGATGAGACATTATTTTTGCGCAAGAAAATTTAGGGTTCTTCTAATAAAAATCTGAAGAACCTAGTGTAACTACATTGTCAACATTCTAACCTATACCATTATATAGATTGAAAATCACAAACTTTCCAATTACTATATCTTTTAAATTAATATAGTTTGGGATAAAATAATGATCACTTACTAATAAAATCCTAATTATTTTGTTCCAAATCAAGACTTATCTGATATCTAATGAAAATGGACCCTTCCATGATTTGAGTCTCATGGGTGGAGCAGATTCCAAATTTATTTTACCGATACGAGCCATTAAAGATACTTGATTATGTTCCCTCCATAATTGGTGATCAAAAAAATCCTATGAAACCAAATAACAATCAATATCACCATGATCATCACCACATTATTCCACCTAAATATCTTTAGTAAGTGAATATCTAAAATAAACTCATGCACGGGTAACCTATCTCTCATTTTCAATGTCTTCCCATGACCTTTATATCTTGTCTAATTACTAGGGTGAGTTGTTTTTTTCATAAAATAGTACTACCCTAATGGGTTATCCTTATAAAACATCCCTCATTGGTGGTTTTTCTATGGCCTTATCAAGCTCTGGTTATATCCCATGATCCATAAGACTATGATAATCATTCTGATCCAAAAAAAGTAGACTGGTTCCAATAATTCTTAAATCTTTCTCATTCTCCCAAAATGTAGATCATAGGGAACAAAATGGGGAAAGGGGTTCCAAATAACTCTTTAGAAAAATCCATATATGAATTAATCCTTACAAAACCCATCCTTAATTATGCCTTCAGCTGAGGAATCCCATCAACTGCATGTATCTTATTATCAAATAGAGAGGTCCCTTATTCTTATATAGAAAAATGAAACATCATTTGAACCATTGGGATCCTACTAAATGGTTTTGTTAGAGTCTAATAACAATTATTTAAACATGAGGAAGTGATTTAAAACCCTATTTCTAGGGATATACATGCAAGATAATATAAAACTTATGGTAAATACTAAAAATTAAGAACACTATAGATATGTGTACCTTACACCAAAGAGAAACACCAACCTTTTATCTTCATATGATGAGTTTGATAAAGATCACCAAAGTAGAAAACAAAATCATCCCACCTATGTAGTGTATCCAAGGGTTCATCTAAATCACATGTCATACATGCAAGACTCTTCATCCTCTATGATGTGCTAGCATCACATATGAAAATAAGGAAGAAGAAATATATATTTTTAGGTACAATGAGGTTCTCCCAAGCCTAATAGAAACACATCCTCTTTCATCACATATAAGTTAAATGGACTATCAAGGGTGCTCCTTTTTTATCCTATAATTTATTCATACGTTGAAACACATGAATAAATACCATGGTTGACTCATGTACATATGAATTCATTGAATGCATTTACTCCAAAATGTTTCATATAAATATGAAACAGTTTCATTTAATGATAGCTTATATGGGTGAAAACTAAGTTCTACAACTCACTTCATAGAGTTAGAAAATATTATAGGACTCTTTCCTATATTAGAGATGAGGGTAATCTTATCGACACTAATGAAGGTATTGAAAATTTTGTGGTCTCCTATTTATGTGATATCTTCAATGGTCTTGGCATTGATAAAGATCTTCTCCCTGATGTCATTCCATCTATGGTGTTTGGAGATGACAATTATTTACTTAATATCATTCCTTTGGATCAGGAAATTAAAGGCACTGTCTTTAGCCTCAATCCAGAAATTTCTCTTGGACCTGATGGTTTTAATAATAGGTTTTACCAAAAGCATTAGGATATAATTCAGGATGACGTTTGTTGCATAGTTAAAACCTTCTTTTCTAAATTCATTCTTCCTTATGGATTAAACTCCCAATTTCTTACCCTTATTCCTAAAATGGAGAGTGCGGATGAAATACATCTCTTTAGACCCATTTCTATCATAAATTATCTTTTCAAAATTATCACTAAATTACTTTATAATATAATCTCTTCCATCATCAATTGAATTGTCTCCTGGAATCAATTCGGTTTTATAAAAGGGAGATCTATACAAGACTGCATTTTCCTTACCTCTAAATCCACCAATCTTTTAAACAAGAAAAATAGAGGTGGTAATGTTTCCATTAAACTAGAAATTACAAAGTCCTTTGTTACCATAGATTGGAACTTTATTTTTAAGGTCCTTATGCACTTTGGTTTCAATGACACCTTTATCAACAGAATTAAAACTATTTTTAACTCAGCCCATATTTCCATTCTAATAAATGCTTCTCCTAGATGTTATTTCAAATGTTCTAAGGGGGTTAGGCAAGGAGACCCTCTCCCTGTTATTCTCTTCTCTATTGTTGAAGACTATTTAAGTAGACTACTCGCTCAATATATGGAAAACAACAAGATCAAACTGATCCCTGCCTCCAGGAACTTGAATGCCCCCTCTCATATTCTTTATGATGATGACATTATTTTGTTTCTACAGGGGGACAAATGAAATATTAATAATCTCAAATCCATTCTCACTCACTGTGAAGAGGTGTCTGGTCATCATGTCAGTTGGCATAAATCTTTTATTTACATTGGAAAATGATATCCCCCTAGTAGGAAAAGCAACATTATTAGTGATTTGGGTATCAAGGAGGGTTCTCTACCCTTCACTTATCTGGGTGTCCCTGTCTTTTGGGGTAGACCTAAATCTACCTATTTCTCACCCATAATTGACCAAACCCTTCGATAACTCTCCTCTTGGAATGGAAAAAACCTCTCCATAGAAGGAAGGATTTTCCTTGTCAAATACACTATTGTCTCCAAACTTTTCTATTCCAGAATGATTTTTAAATAGTCGGATGGTCTCCTATAACGCGTGAATGTTTCCATTTAAAAAATTTTCTATACTGGGAGCACACTTGAGAGAAATCTGGTTATTATTCCTTGGTCTACTTGTTGAAAACCTATTGAAAAGGGAGGTATTGGCATAAAAAACTTAATAATTTTAATGAAGCCCTTCAATCTAAGCTCACATGGAACTTCATTCACAATAATTCTTCTTCCATGGACTTTCTTAGGACTCGCTTCCTCGATAAATTAAGGAATAGAAATTTCAATTATTTGACCTCCTCAATCTAGCCTTCCATTAAGAATTCTTTCACCTATATTATGAATAACTCCATATGGATGTCTAGAAAAGACTCTAATTTAAATTTTTGTCTTGATAACTAGATTGGTACACCCCTTATCTCCTTGGTGTCTAACACTCAACTTCCTGAGCATACTAATGATACCATCGAGGGAATCTTACAAATGCAAAACCCTTTATTACCTGATAATATAAATCATGTTGTGGAAAGTTATCCTTTCACTATTACTGATGATCTTCTAATTTGAGAACCTACTCATAATGGTATGCTTGATTCAAAAAGCTACTATAACCATTTATTCAAAAATTCTAATAGTAATATAATATGGTTAAAAAATCTTAATAAATCTTGGTTAAAGTCCTCAAGACTCACTATCATTTGGTGTATTGCTCATGGTAGGATTCCCACTGATATCTGTTTATAATATTTTAAGATTAATCTTTGTTCCAAATATCATATGTGTAATCAGCATCGAGAGGACATTAATCACCTCTTCCTTTCTTTTGATATGGCAACTACACTTTGGAATTTTATTCTTGATATTTTTGAGTGCATATGGTTGCCTTGTAGCTCTATAACCCCTCAGTTGCAGCGATGTGTGGATTTATCTGACTCCCAGCAGATCGGGAATATTTTTATTTCAGCTGTAGTGGAGCTTCTACATGTGATCTGGTATGGTATAAATGACTATATTTATAACAATAACATATTCAAGATTAATTCAGGTAAAATGAGAATTCAAATTTCTATATGGGAGGATGCTTTGATTCAGAAGGATCATTGTAGTAACTAAGTTAGAGATCTTGGGATTCTTAGGTGCATCTATGTTGATGGGAGGTACCCTCTCCCTAAATAAACCATGGATGTCTTTTGGAAAGCTCCACCTCCTGGTTGGATTAAAATAAACTTTGATGGTGCATATAAAGGCAACCCAGGCCCTGCAGGCTATGGTGCCATCTTTAGAAACCACCTGGACCAGGTTCTTGGAAGCTTCTATGGATCCTACAGCTCCGCCTCCTCCCTGGAAGCTGAGATGATGAGTGTGATTCACACTACTTATTTTGACAAGCTGCACAACTGGAACAACATTTGGATCGAGAGAGACTCAACTACTATTTTCCAGGCCATTTGTAATTATGCCGTTCACCTAGCTTGTACTCTTACTCCCTATTGGATGAACTGTTTTCACTCTCTATCGAAATTCAACTTCATTATCACCCATACCTACCAGGAAGCTAACAATCTCTCTGATGGATTTTCCAACATGGGAGTTAATCATGAGGTCTCCTGTAGGGATTACCTTCCTTATAAGTTACTCCATACTTATGTCAGGGATGTTTAGAAAATTCCTTACTTCATACTCATGTAATCTTTTCTTGTCCCTTTTTTTAATAAAGTTTGTGTTTTGATCTTTTACTAGAACACCACCTCAAAAAAATACCCTTATGTGCATAAAAATCATAATTTTCATGAAATATATATATATATATATATAAAGATTTAGTTAATATTCCCATCAATATCCCACTTACACTAAAGCCTAAAATAATTTGTTTCATTTCACATTATATTGTGTCATATAAAATAATTTATGTTATATCCAAAACTCTTACGGATATCTTCCAAAAACACTTTTGGAAAGTTATCATTAACTTAACCATGTATCACATCATATATAATATCTTGTTAATTCCCATAAAAACACTTTTTTATTAACTCTAGAATAGTTTTAAAGCATCTATTTGAGTCAAAATCAATCCTCATCGATTAAACCATAAAGTGTGAACCTATGAGACTTTATAACATTGAAAAAAATAAAAATATCTATATTAATATATGTAACAAAATATAGGTATCTAAAAAAGTTTCAATGACACTCATGATATAAATGGATCTGGCATGATCCCCGTTAAGAACATGTATATCTATATGTGTTTCCACTAGTCTACATCATATGAAAACATGCATTCTCCAATTTTTTCCCTTTTTCAAAACATCGAGTGACCATGGGACCTAGATCATGTAAATCCCAACTCATTTGTTATCGATTCTCTAAGTATATATGGATTTCATCGATTAATACATCACATGCCATTCATCCTTATGGATAATCACATCACACGCCCCTTGTCCAGATACATATATAATATCTAGGTACGCCTTCACACTTTGATATTTTATCTTGATCGAGGGACCTGATGTCACACTCATCATACGAGAGGAAAAATATAATCTCAGTTAAGATCTAACCAATGAAATGATCAGCAACATACCCAACCACCCTCATATTAGCTAAGTTAAAATATAAACTTGTGTGAGTAGGGTATCAATGTATAAAGGTTATCGTGTTATGTATCTTTCCAACCTCAGGTAGTGGGGACTCAAATATGATCCATGTACCCCTAGAATACAAATTATATCTATATGGTAGTCCATGTGGTATAATTTAGTGGATCAACCATCACACATGAAGAATTGTATTCTATGTATTGTACCTCATGATCATATTCTATATCTCTATAAAGTAATCCTACTCATGATAACCTTAACATTTCATCAAAACTAATAGTACATAATGATAAAAACTAGTTAGGGAAAAACTCAATGTCATACTTTGAGAGGTCAATTATCAATAAACATCACAAAAGGTATATCTATATATAAATTTATATAGTAAACATGAAATAATGATAGAATGGGGGATTTCCTTTAATGTGATATATTTTAATATTATTAAACTATTAAATAATATTTAACAAAACCAATATAAGCAATGGTTTCTCATATCATATATGATAAAATTCTAGATCAGCCTTATGTTTTCTACACTTTTTGGGTTTTATTAACACATTACATCATATGTAATCCATGTCGCATCTCTATGTGGCCATCTGATAAAACTCTTCTACTAAACTCTTTAGTGAGAAAAATATATGAAGTAATCCAGTTTGAATAAAGGTGAGGTTTATTAATACAATTTATAAATATTCAACTTTTGAACATATTCAAGCATCTTAACTACACAACATTAAATGTTATTATGTTAACTTCAGTTTTCTACTTATAATTATTTATATGTTCATCATCTTAATCTTTTGAAACCCATTTCATGAAACATTTTCCTTGATATAAAATAACTACATACATTATTTTTTACTAAGACATACTAACTCTATTAGGATATTATATAAAAAATAAACTTAAACTTAGGTTAATCAACTTCATTATTTTTTAACTTTGAACTTATTTAAGTACAGACATACTCCTAATAGCCTCCTAGACATTATATTATTTTTAGAATAACTTTATAAGATACAAAAAATAATTTTGTATTAGTAAATAACATTTATTTTCTATTAGTGAGAATATTTAAGAAAAAAACGATTGTTTCCATATCATATATAATATTCCATGTGCTTGCAATATTTTTTATTTAAAAATAATACTTCATTAAAATATAAAATTGATGGGTGGTGGGAAAAAATTCACATATATTTTAACAAATAATTGGACAAACATTTTATCCTCAATAAAACACTTTTATCCATATCTTCTTCTCAATACATATTATAGAAATTGATGAATCATAAACTGTGTGTATACAATAAATCATCTCATAATTTTTCACAATAACTCTTTATAATCAAACATGTTCTCTTATAAAATATGTGTATACAATTAACCATATCATTATTTTTCACAAAAAAAATATTTTTGAGAAAAAATATTCTTGTATCCCATAAGGTAAATGATAAAAAGATACACGTCTATTACTTATATTCATTTGAGATTGATAAAATCTTTTACATTAAAATCCTTGATGTATCAACCCTTTACTCCATCTCATTAATATAAAATACAAGCTAAATCAATTATTCCTTTGATTTTGAACTCTTATATATTTAAAAAACTTTTTAAAATATACATTTGGTATCACATACCTTTTAAAATCAATGAATTAATTTCTATAACATCCATACATGACATGGACATTCCATGGAGTTTCACAAACTCCTTCAGGTATATATATCTAGGATAAACCAATCATATTGAATTATTAGTATTTCATTTTCACAACCCTGGGTTTTTATGACCTTGATTGGATTCTTATATCCTTTTAGGCAATTTGGACAATTTCTTCTCCAATGGAAAACTTTGCATGAATTAAAATGGAATCCTTCTTGTTTGAGAACAATTCTCAAATTTCTATAGAAATTGAGGAAGTTGTGACCATTAATATTTTATATTTCAAGGACTAATATTATGGTAAATATTGATTATGATTCAATTTTTCTATAATAGAATATTTTAACTAATGAGATTCATCCTTTATAACTATTCAATAAGGACTTTTAATAAATGGAATCCCACTAAAATGATTACCCATTTAAAATCCATCATACCCATTATTATGCCAAGATATACATTTAACTAATTAGAAAATGTCCCCTCTTTAGTGAAAAACTCACTGCTTAGTTATTTAAGTAGGGAATCATCACAATCATATCATATATGACTCTTGGATAGTTTAGTAGATAACTCTTTATCCAATCCATCATATTTATAAATCCAACTTTATTCCACAGGTTTACCAATCCTTGGGGTTTCCTACCTAGTGTATCCTAAAGAAAACATAAAAAATGATCTAATCATAGGAAAATATAGGGGAACCCCACTTTGGTGAGAAAATACTCAAGTATTATCTAGTATTACTCATTACTTCCTTGCCTCAGACAAGATAATATAGAGGCACACCACTTTGGGATGAAACTACCTAGTTGGTTGATCAAGGTCTTGAAAAGTATGACTTTGGAAAGAATATCACACTTAGTATTTGAATGGGGTTTATCTCATTATCTTATCTCATGTTATTCTGTTCTCTGTATGAATTCTTCTAGTTATTTAGTTTCAAATATTACTCTCTCCACATGATCAAGATGTTCAAACCATATTAATGTGTAACTCTTTACATAACCCATAGGTTTTTTCTAATCACCTAAAAATAGAAGTCAAAAATATTCATGCGTATCTAAATGCATCATATTCATAACATATATGAACACTTCATGTAAAGGAATAATGTTATATGATATTGAAAATATTAACATTAATAATCCCATGGTGATAGATATCCAACCTTATTCACCAGATAAGACAAGGAAAAATATTCCAAGTAGGTCAGTAGTGCGGCCCATGTCCTTCTACCCAAGGATACTTTACTCAAGATAGAATCCAATTCATCATAACTCTAACACCTAACCAACACAAATTATATTCAATAACTAAATTCATGTTCATAACATAAATTTAAAACTAAGTTCAAGGTAGATGAAAAACTTTTAGGAATGGGGTGAGGACTGTCGTGTGTGGCTTTGTGGCTTGGGTATTTATGGAGATGGTTGGGGCTACCGATGAGTATGGGATGTGGGGTTATCCAAGTGTGGGAATGAGTATAATAATCTTCTAGGGGTAATATGTAATATGTAATGGATAGTGGTTTGGGTGGTTGTGTTGTCAGTTGAAGAGTAGGGATTCTAAATATGGGAGGCTATCTCCAGGGGATTACAAATTAAGATTGGCATTTTCCCTTCTTAGTCACAGCAAAGGGTGGGACCTTATATGGTATCAACTCTAGCCCCAAGATAGTGATATTATATAGGTTCTTTCTTATTCCTTTTTAATATTCTTCTTCCTCTTATGTTTCTCTTATTATAAATTATTTTAATATGTGATTCTACTGATATTAAATAGTGTATACAATGTTGTTTTTATACTCTATCTCTCTCATTTTATTAATATTTTGGTGACTCTTATGGGGAGTGAATCAACTTGGGGAGCTGATCACCACTGGAGATAGATATCACTATAGGTAGACTCAGACAACTAGGTATGGATTTCTATAGAAGATATAATAATGTTGGAGGTATAATCACTTTGGAACCAATTTGTTGTGTAGCTATCCATGATCATTGGAAAACAATATCATTATGTAGTTTATCTCTCTCTCTCTCTATTATATCTAAATTATTATTCATAAGAGGTTAAAGAATGTAGGAACTCATGTAAAAAAATCACTAAGGAATCAAATTCTATGAGAGGACACTAATCACCGTTGGAGTCTTCATCACAGCTTATAGACACGATCACTACTATAAGAGAGACACAGTCACTATTAGACATTCAAAGAGAGAGAAAAATGAAATTTGTTGATATTAAAACTCAATCCATGAACTTAGATGAGATATTAACATATAGTGAAGTATCTTGGTGTGATGAACAAGGATCGGGGTTCTATGAAAGTTATTTGAAGAATGGTGGTCGAGAAACAACACTGATTGCAATACCAAAATGACATTGGAACTATTAAGAGTCACCAGGTGCAAGTGATATAGTTGAAGAAGCTTCATTCATCTATGAAAATATTTTATGCACAAATCCAAGAAGTTATAGATATAATGTTTCAACAATTTTTTAAGGAGAAAAATCTTGTAACTGGTTTATCAAAACCACTAGTCAGGGAAGAAAAGAAATAGTGTAAGTTTATTTCAATTATGTAGGGATTTTATAATCTCTCTAGCACCAAGGAAGTCTAAGGAATAGGGAGAAATATGTTTCTAGAGGGGTTGAAATTATTGGTGAAATTATTTTTATGGTGTACAAATAGAAACTACCTAATTTTACTAGAGAATATTCATTCATATGGATTTCAAGATCCAATACATGTTTTTTTATTAATCAGGCTCAAGAGGATTTAAAGTTAAATTTAGAGAAACTTAGCATGGAGTTTGTGACTTTGTTTTTGTTTTTTTTTATGGAATACAGCTTCACCATGTGTAACATGATAATAATTTAATATAGATCTTATGGAGAGGTATGGGAAGGTGATAGAGTAGGAACCTCTAAAACTTTTAGAGACACTTGAGAAAACTGGTTCCATTAAAAAATTGTTTGTTCCAAGATTAATTGGACCTCTATCTACATAAGTATTTAATTTTGGATTCCCTAAAACTATACTAGAATGTCGATAAGTGGAAGATAACACCACATATACTACTCACTATGAAAATTTAAGTTTATTTACCTTTCCTCATATGAGACAAGAAGTTTTTAGTGAGGTGAAGGCTTGTTTCCTTGTGAAACTCAACTCATGGAATTTTAAAAAATAGAAGTCTGTGACTTTTGGGAGGATTTTTGTATTGTTCCTAGGATCATTATGGGATTTTCAGAGAAAACCATTACAAATTATGGAAGTAATATTGAAATTAATATTATAAATATTACTAAATAAACTTAGATCGGTGATGAGTGTGATTATTTTGTCTAAAGATCTGGGTGTCCTTATTGGAAAGAAACTAGTGCAGTTTCTACTATGTAGCTTGACTACATGTTTTACTGAAGTATCCTGAAGTAGGAAAATTCAGTACAATAATCACGTGATTTTTTCCCATAGGAAGTGTGGAAATTGTTTGGAAACAATTGGTTACTAGAATGTAGTAAGTCTACAATAGGGGTGTTGTAGAATTTGGATTACCTAGGATGAGATAGTAGGGAGTTACAGTGGTTGTCTGGTCTCCATAAAATGGATAAGGGTAATTTATAATCACCAAATTATAAATATGTATACCTTACAATGAAGATCCACAATAACCTTTTGATATTTGTCTGATGATATTGATGAAGATCACTAAAGTGGAAAACAAAAGTATCCCAACTCTGTAGTGTATCCACAGACTAATTTGAATCACATGTCATTCATGAGGGTATCTCCATTCTCCATGGTGTTCTAGTATCTCATATTAAAATAAGGAATAAGAAAGAGTTATTTTCAGGTATAGGGAGGTTCTTTCATGTAAGATCCTAGTTTTTCACTCATGTATGGACCCTTTAATTTTAGTTTAAATATTTCCTTTGGACCTAATATGGATACCTAATGGGTTATTGAAGGACTTAGGGGTGTTCAGGGCTTGTTCAGATCCTAGAAACCATCTTTTTGGGGAAAATATCCTTGGTTCATGGTTTAGAGAAAACCATACAAGAAACCCACATGGATTGGAAAATAGTGTGGATTGTGTTTTTCTGGACCAAGATGTCACGCATGATTGGCACACGACTGTGTGGCCTAACCATGCGAACACCCCTTTTTTCCAGGTATCTATGCATGGTTTTCGCACAATTATGCCTAACTGTGCAGATGTTGTTTTTTCAGGTAGAACCATCTCACATGGTTTTTGCACGGTTTGAAAAACCATGTGGACAAACTGTGTATAGGCTAATTTTCGGGTAAATTGTCCATTTCCCCCTTAATGATATAATTAGATACCCTCTTCCTCCCTAATACATATTCATTTAGGGTTAACCTAATTCACTATCATTTTGGATCCTTTTGAATATATAAACTTGGGATCAAGAGATCTCCTTTTTCTGAGATCTGATCGATCTTTTTTTGGTCAGGTTGGATGTACAATGGAAACTACACAAGCCCTTTAGATTCGTTCTTCTCCACTCTTGCTCTCAACCTAGATATCATCGTGTAATTTTTTTTCTTAGATCTACTCTAATCCAAGTAAAATCAAGGTCTGATACTGGAGGAGGGTTTTATAATCCTAAGGTGGTTGGTCTATAACTCATCCCTAAAGTTCACTAATTTTGGAATATTTTTTTAGGGTCCACCGATTTCATTGAGAGCCATTTCTTATATTTATATGCCATGATTATACTTATTAGAACCATTTGGTTATTCTCTTTCTAAATATGTTATTAGTTTTTATTGGTTACACCCACAACTTTATCAATTCCATGTCAAAGTTTATGCCTTATCAAGATTTTAGTGTTTTGAAACGTTTGAGCCACTATTCGGGTGTTCCTTTTCTTGACCTTCCTAAAGGTAATATTTCCTATAATAAATGTATTATATTTAATGAGAATTGAATAATATAATGTACCATGTATTCTCACCACTTTACCCACCTAAGGTAAGTTCTTCAAATTGATTCATAAATGTGAAATGTGAATTGGTAGGTGTACTAGTATATGACTTGACCTTAAATGAGATTTAATGAAGGTTTCATGTTCATAGCACCCCTTTCCATATTGATGGAAGGTAGAGGAGTGAACCTTAATTAATGAATATGCCTTAAATGGATAATTAAAATGTTTCATGCTACTTGGCCTTGTCACACTAATTAAAGGCAAGGTTTGGACCAAATGGACACAATTATTAATTATAACTTTATTAAATAGTTGTAATGATACTTGTCTTATTCACACTAATGAGAGGAAAGTATTGAACCAATAAATGAATGTTTGTGATGATACTTGACCTATCCACACTAATGGAATTCAAGTCTTGAACCGACTAAATTATTATTTTCCTCATTATCAAATTGTAATGTCCTGACTTGAGTCCATCTTGGATTATGAGAGGGAAATACCATGAGCACTCGAGAACCCCATTCTGATTCAAGGATACAGCTTGATTAGGTTGATACCCACCTATATCCTGATCCCTGTCTATTATTTGGATGGTCACTATGACAACATAGTATCCCTTACATTTATTACAGGATACCTCGGATACCCTCCTTGGATCCGGCATTGACATGTAGGTTCCATGGTTATAGCCCATCGATCCCTTTCACTGCTTTGCCTCATTTTACCTTGGTTGATCACCTTGGAATTGGTAGGCACCTTATTATGAAATTCCTTATATTACACTCCTTGTATTACACTCTTACACTTAGCTCGACTCGGTTACTACTAAGTTAGTAGTCTTTCGGATCTACGTTACCTTGGTTATTACCATATAACTCCCTCACTGGATATTATTTCAGATTTTCTTCTTACATCTTGGAACCTTCACTAATTATAAAATAATGAGGTGATTTCAATGTTAGATCTACCTCACATGACCTATTAACATAAAATGGTAATTACTTAATTAATGAACTGGTTACATGTTCATATTCCAACTGAGGGCTGAAGTAGATACTTGGGTATTTAGTTACATTGTACTGCTTGCTTTACTTTATATATGCATGCCTTCACACTTTTATATTCCATTACATGAATGGAATTTTGTAGACACCGTTGGTGGTGGCCCACTGAGATTTATCTCACACTCTCTTCGGGTTCTATTTGGTACCTGAAGTAGAATAAATGGAGGCAGGTGTTGACAAAGGGAAGCACTCAGCCTCGAAAACTTGATAGCTTGGTGTTAGGGTTGGATCTTAATAGAAGAGGACAGAGTTGGATATCGGGATTCTTGGATTAGTATTTTGTTTCTTATACTTTTTGTAACATGTTATGCCTATTGTCTTTTATCTATGTTTTCCAGTTTTCTAGTGGCATGAAATTACATCATCATTGTTCTAGTTGATATAGTTATTGTTATTCTTGTTTATCTGTTACACTTATAATGATTTTTTTGTTTACTTATATTGCTTCCACTATTTACTATTGTTTATATCCATCCAATGCACTACACTCTACTAATGAGGGAATAGTCTCCTCATGGACACACCCTAGGCCCTCGCTTCAAGTTGGAAGCCTCTAGCATTCGAGGAGATACACTTGAGGCCATGTGGCTCGCTGGGATAGGGGAACATGTTAAGTGGAATCCGAGTCTGAGACATCACAAAGTGGTATCAGAACGGTTCCTTTCTTTCTTTACTACTTGGAAACCATAGTCAGTAGATTAGGAATTCTTGATACTTGTTCATAAGTCATGCTTGGGAATCGTGAACCTGGGTTCGTGGTAAAATCCAAGTTACTCAAAATATAATTGTTGTTTTGTTTTTCCTATTACAGTTGATATCATTTCACCATTGGGTGACTCACATGTTGTGTGAAGTTATTGATTAATATTCTGATTGAGAATTTCACTTCATCCCTAGCACAATGATATGTGGGAAAGGATCATTATTACATGAATCATTATAGGAACATAGATTTTACATGTCATGTATATTTACATTCCATATAGGTTAATTTCACTGATTTTCATTTCTTGATATGCATGTGATTATTGAGTGATGTTGTGATAGTTAGCTTATTCTTGTATAATTCTTGGTTATGATTGAGTGACTGGGTATCTCAATTCATGAGGTGTATGGTCCCTCATGGTTTGGGATGAGTAATTTACTGAATCAAACCATTAGGATATAAATACATGGGTTTTGTTTTCAGTGATAGGTGTATGGGAGCTAACTCACTGGGAATGGTTATCCATTATGAGGAAAAACATGACCTTTAAGTGAAATGTTTTCACATCCTTATCCCACCTTTTCATATTTATGAAAGGTAAAGGAGTGACCCAAATAACTAAATATAAAGTGAAATGAAACTTATACTTGAGAACTTGCTGATACTCGGCCATCTAAGTGGGTAAATAGTGTAGTATGCTTTGGGTAGTGAGTTTTCTTATGTTCATCTTCCACTAGTGTTGTTATCAATCTACTTCTAAGATTGTTCTAAGGTGTGTGATTGGAATTTATAGACCAATGATACATGATTTCCTTGTTATGTTTTCCAGGAATGTGGTGACGAGCATTCTCCAGACATGGTGGACCCTGAAACGCTAGTCTTACCTCTAGGAGTGCCATTTGAGGCACCATCTCCACCTTTAGGGGAGAGTACTTTAACGCCACATCAGGAGGGTAGTTAGAATAGTACTGGAAGGTCTGGCCAAGGAAGAGGTCATGTTCGTGGTAGTCTGAACCCTAATCACCAGAAGTTCTAGTAGAGAAGTCATGATTGTGGTAGTCTATCTATTGCACAGGTTAGTGGATCACGTCAGTTGCATACACTACAGCCAATACCCAAGGATCAGGATATGCGGCCATCTACAGTTTGAGGTACTATCCTAGTATCCTCTAATATTGTATCTACTTTTTTTTGATACAGGTGCTTCAAACTATTTCATTTTTGTATCTATTTTGCAGATTTTTAGGAAAGAGATACAGTTATACTATGGTGTAAGGACCCTCAATACATTGTTGGGAATATGGAAAGATATCATACGCCAATATAGGAATAGTCCCCTTGAGGTAGGCAGTTACCCTTTATTATGGAATCTCTTTGTTCTAGATATGATGGGCTTCGATGACATTCTTAGGATGGACTGGTTAGTCCATTATCACACCTTTTTAATCTGCTATCATTGCAGGGTATCCTTTACATCACTAGGAGATAGAAGTTATCTATATAAGGGTGAGTGGGATGTCCAGACTAGGAGAGTTGTACTGAAGCATCATGGGCTAGGTGGAGTGACCACCCAGATTGAAAATATTTTCATGGAGGATTAGTGTTTATGTCAAACTAATTTTCCTCCATTAGTTAATCTTTTTATGGATGTCTTTCTAAATGACTTTTCTAGATTACCTCCTGGGAGAGAGGTAAAGTTTACTATCCAACTTGTTCCAGGAGTAGGTCTAGTTTCCATTCCTCCATAAAGGATGGAACCTACTGAGATTCAATAGCTCAAATGATAGCTAGAGGATCTAGAGGCCAAAGGTTTTATATGGCCCAATACATCCTATTAGGTTTCACCTATGCTATTTTCTAAGTAGGAAGATCTAACCTTACATATTTGTGTGGATTATAGAAGGTTGAACCAGCTTATGGTCAAGAATCGGTATCCACTTCCTCAAATATATGATCTCTTTGACCAGCTCCAAGGAGAAAATGTCTTCTCTAAGATCGACCAGAGATTGGGATATCATCAAGTGTGAGTCAGACCATTATACATACCTCGTAAAGTTTCCATAGTAATTATGGTCTGTATGAGTATCTTGTTATTTAATTTTCTCTTACAAACACAGCTACCATTTTGATGGATCTGATGCATAGGGTGTTCCATCCCTATTTGGATTCTTTTGTCATGGTCTTTTTGGATTAAATCTTAGTGTATTCTCACACCTATAGAGACCATTCCAAAAATCTTTATATCATCCTAAGTACACTGAGAGAGCATAATATTTACCCCAATCTTTCTAAGTGACAATTCTAGATCAAAAAAGTTCACTTCTTGGGTCATATTATCTCATAATTCGGAGTCTCTATTGACCCATAAAAAGTTAGTGTTGTAGTTTTCTAGGAGTATCCCAAGAATATGTTTGATATATGGAGTTTCTTAGGTATGGCTGGATATTATAACCATTTCATATAAGAATTATCTCATATTTATTTACCTCTTACAGTACTTACAAAGAAGGGTGATAAGTTCCTATGGTGAGAAGCATGCGGGAAGGCCTTTCAGGAGCTAAAAGGGAGCCATGTCTCTACACCTATTATGATTCTTCCAGATCTTGGAAAAGGTTATATTGTCTTCTATGATGCATGAGGCATTGGCCTAGGAGTATTTCTGATGCAAGAAGAAAAGGTCGTTGCATATAGATCTCGGTAGCTGAGGAATCATGAGAGAAACTACCCTACGCACGACCTTTAACTAGCAGCAGTTGTCCATACCTTATGTTTTTGGAGACATTATCTATTGGGTGAGCACTTTTTGGTGTATGAGGACAAAAAAAGCATCAAATATATCTTTTCACAGTGTGACTTGAACATCAGATAGTGAATATGGGTCGAATATCTTCAATCCTTTGACATTGATCTTACTTATACGCTAGTAAAGGGAAATGCGGTCGTTGATGCACTGAGTCGTAAAACTCAAACATAGGCTGTATGTGAATCCCGTGATTAATGGAAATTAATTGCCCTATTTTCTGAACTGCATCTTGAGTTTCATGATATTCATGAGAAGACTTACCTCTCAGCCTTAATAGTGACCTCTTCCCTCATTAAGAAGGTGAATAGTATGTAGTTTTAAAATCCTAAAGGTTTGATTTTTCCAAGATATTATATCAGGCAATAACCTACCTATAGATTGGTTTGTAGAAAGACATGACATCCGGTATATATGATGACATGTCTGGGTTCCCACAAGTATGAGAGATGAGTTAATGAAAGAGTCACATTATTCTTAGTGGGCAGTTCATCCATGAATCTCCAAAATGTATCGAGATATGGAATGCCAGTATTGGTGGCTTGGAATGAAATGTCAGATTATAGACTTTATCACTTGGTGTTCCACCTGTCAGTTGGTGAAGGTAGAGCACCAGATACCTGCAAGCGTTTTTCAGTGACTTTCAATCTCAGAATGTAAATGGGAATATTTTTACATGGATTTAATAGTCGGATTACCTAGATCGCCAAGGAGTAGTGATGCTATATGGGTATTCATTTATTGACTAAAAAAATCATCCCACTTCAATCATATTTGGGATACCTTCTCAATTTCTGAGTTGGGAAGACTATATGTCCATGAGATTATACGACTACATGGGGTACCACATACTATCATTTCAGATAGGGATGCTCATTTCACATCATGGTTCTGGTAGGGATTGCAGAAGGCTATGGGAACTCAGGTTATTATAAGCATAGCTTTTCACCCTCAGACTGATGGACAGTCTGAGCAGATGATACAGGTATTTTAGGATATTCTCTGAGCAAGTTTCCTTGATTTTGGTGGTTCTTGGGAGAAGTGTATCCCTATCATCGTGTTAGTATATAATAAAAGCTTTCAGGACACAATTCATATGGATCCTTTTGAGACCTTGTGTGGTAGGTCATGTTGTTCACCCCTGTCCTGGCTAGAGGTAGGTGAGGATTCCCTGCTAGGTCCTCATATCGTTCATGAAACTTTAGAATAGGTTCAACTGATCAGGAAGTGTATGACTACTACTCAGTCTAGACCAAAATCTTATGCTGATCACCATCGAAGACTTCTAGAGTTCAAGGTTGAGGATCTTGTTTTCCTTCAGGTATTTCCCAGGATAGGGAATAGACGATTATAGAAGTAGGGAAATATGTCACCTCATTGCCTCAGTTTATTTGAAATTCTAGAGAGATTTAGGCTGGTATCCTATCAGTTGCTTCTACCTGAGAATTATTGTGCCATGCACGGCATATTTCATGTCTCACAGCTTTTTTAATATCATGCTGACCAATCTCATACCTTTTATCTTGAGGAAGTTTATTTAGATGTCGATGTTACCTTTGAGGAATATCTAGTATTCATCGATGACCGAAGTACGAAGGCTCTCTGAGGAAAGTCTACCCCTCTAGTATGGGTACTATAGCATCATGACCATATATAGGATGAGGCTTGGGAGTAGGAGACTGGTGAATGTGCTCAGTGTCCATATTTTTTCTTAGACAGTGTTTCTTTACCCTTAGAAGGTGAACTTAGGGGAAAGTTCATTTAAAGGGGGAAGACTGTAAGAACCTGGTTTTTCACTCAAGTACAGACCCTTTAATTTCAGTCTAAATTTTTACTTTTGATATAATATGAATACTTAATGGGTTAGTAAAGGCCTTTGGGGTTTCTAGGGCTTTTTCTGAGCCTAAAACCCATCTTTTTGGGGGAAACAACCTTGGCAGATGGTTTAGTGAAAACCGTGCAGGAAAGATGCACTGTTTGGAAAACCATGAAGATGGTGTTTTTTCGGACAGATACACCATGCACGGTTTCCATACAGTCATGCATCCTAACCATGTGAACTCCCCTTTTAAAAGTTATATGTTCATGGTTTGTTCACAGTTATTCCTAACCATGTGGAGGGTGTTTTTTTGGGAAGAACCATCTCACATAGACTGCGCCCAGTTTGAAAAATTGTACAGACAAACCGTGCATAGGACAATTTTAGGGAAAATTTTCCTTTTCCCCTTAATGATCTAATTAAATCCCTCCTTCCTCCCTAATTCATATTCAAGCAGGATTAAACTAATTCTATCTCATTTTGGATTCTTTTAAAGATCTAAACTTGGGATCAATATATCTCCTTTATCTGGGATCCAGTTGAGCTTGTGTTCATCATGTTGGATGCACAATGGTAAGTACTCGAGTCTTTTTTAGTTATTCTTATCCTCTCTTTCTCTCAACCTAGATATAGTTGTGTGATCATTTTTATATTTTTCTTATATATACTCCAATAAAAGAAAAATCAAGGGCTGATACTGGAGGAAGAGAGTCATACAAGCCTAAGGTGTGTGGTTTATAACTCATCCCTAAAGTTTGTTGATTTTGGAATATTCATGTGGGGCCCACCGATTTCATTGGGAGTCATTGCTTAAATTTATATTCCATGATTATAACTGTTAGAACCATGTGGTTATACTCTTTCCAAATATGTGATTAGGTGTTAGTGGTTACACCTACAACTTCATCCACGCCATGTCAAAGGTTATGCCTTATTGGGATTTTAGTGTTTTGACACATTTGAGCCATCATTTGGATGTTCTTTTCTAGAACTTACTAAAGGTAATATTTCCTATAATAAATGGATTTTATTTAATGATAATTGAATAATATCATGTACCATGTGTGCTCACCACTTTACCCGCCTAAGGTAAGTTCTTCAAATTGATTCATAAATGTGAAATGTGAATTGGTAAGTGTACTAGTATATGACTTGACCTTAAATGAGATTAAATGTAGGTTTCATGTCCATATCACCCCTTTACATATTTATAGAGGTTAGATGAGTGAACCTTAATAAATTAATATTCCTTAAATGGATAATTAAATGGTCACATGCTACTTGGCCATGTCACACTAATGAAAGGCAAGGTTTGGACCAAATGGACTTAATGATAAATTATAAATTTATTAAATAGTTTCAATGATACTTGGCCTATTCAAACTGATTAGAGATAGGGATTAAACCCAATAAATGAATTTTTGTAATGCTACTTGACATATCCACACTAATGGGAGGCAAGGCTTGAACCGACTAACTTATTATTGACCTCATTATCAAATAGGAATACCCTGACTCGAGTTTATCTTGGATTATGAGAGGGGAATACAATGATCACTTGAAAACCACATTCTGATTCAAGGATACTTATTTCTTAGGTTTATACCCACCTAGATCATGATCCTTTTCTATTATTTGGATTCCCGGTATGACACCGTAGGATCCCTTACATTTATTACAGGAGACCTCAGATACACACCTAGGACCCAGCATTGACATGTAGGTGACATGGTTATATCCCATAAGGTCCTATCACTTCTTAGCCCTATTTTACCTTGGTTGATCACTTTGGAATCGATAGGTACCTTATTATGGAATGACTTGGATTACGCTCCATGGATTACACTCTAAACATTATCTACACTTGGTTACTACTGAGTTATCGGTCTATGAGATATACATTACATTGGTTATTACCTTTGAACTCCCTAACCGAATATTATTTTAGGTTGTCTTGTTACGTCTTGGAACCTTCACTACTTATACTATCACAAGGTGATGTCAGTACTGGATCTTCCTCACGTGACCTATTAACATAAAATGGTAATTACTTAATTAAGAACTGGTTACATGTTTAGACCTCAGTCGAGGGATGAAGCAGGTACTTGGGAATTTAGTTACATTGTACTACTTTATTTACTTTATATATGCATGCTTTCACACTGTTATATTCAATTACACGGGCCGAATGTTCTAGAAACCATTGGTGTTGTCCCACTGAGATTTATCTCACACCCTCTCTGGGTGCCATTTGGTACCCGAAGAAGATTACATGACTGCAGATTTTGACAAAGGGAAGCACTCAACTTTGAAAACATGATTTCTTTTTTTAGGGTTAAATCTTGATAGGAGAGGAATGAGTTGTATCTCAGGATGTTTGGAGTATTATTTGGTTTCTTATACTTTGTGTAATATGTTATGTTTTTTGTATTGTATCCATGTTTTCTATTTTCTAGTGACGTGACATTACATCATTATTGTTCCATTTGATATAGTTATTATTATCCTTGTTTATCTGTTACACTTATAATTCTTCGGTTGTATACTTATATTTATTTCACTATTTACTACTGTTTATATCCATATGTTATGCTACACTCTGCTAATGAGGGCATAGTCTCCCCAAGGATGCACCTTATGTCCTCGCTTCTAGTCTGTATCCTCTAGAATTCGAGGAGATGCGCTTGAGGCCATTTGTTCCACTAGTCTTGGGGCACCTGTTAAGTGTCATCTGGGTCTGGGACGTCACATTTCAAGCCTAAGGGAATTACATATCCACTTTCATCACATGGAAATGGTTAAATACGCCATCAGGTATTATCTTTGATTATTCTATCATTTATTCATGTGTTAAAATGTATGAATAAATACCATGCCTGGTTCATGTATGTAGGTATACATCAAATGAATTTACTCCCAGATGTTTCATATAAATATGAAATGATTTCATTTAATGATACCTTACATGGGTGAAACACAAAATGACAATAATTTGTCATTTTACTAAAATCGCATATTGCATAAAATAATATACCCTTATATGTATGTAAATCATACTCTACATGAAATATATATATATATCATATATATAATGGTATATTCCCATCACCTTCTTCTGCACCCATCTTCCACCTTTATTTTACCCTTTCCCAATCACTCCTACACCACCAGCTAGGGAATTTTGATCCTTATGGCTAGGACTAGGACCATCCAAATGATTATAACCAATAGAATCATTAACATTATCATGTTTATTTGAGCATTTAATTCTTCCCTTATTTCTAAAAATCTTATCCCCGTACCTATTTAAAGAGAAAAAAGATCAAAAAACATTCCTATATCAATCATCTTGCATATGCCTAATTGATTGGAATGAAACCCAAAATGGTGGGATATATTTATATTTAATTTGATGATATATATCATCCTCAACATTTTATAACACGGGATTATAAATAAAATTAGAATTTAAATCAATTTCAATAATAATTCTATAAAATTATCCAAATTGAACTTCCTCTATGGATCAATCAATCTTGATAGGTATACCAATTATTGAAGAGACATAAAATAAAATATGGGGATACTGAATATCCAATTAATGATAATGAATCTGATCCAAATTTACACCCTAGTATTCTTTTAGGGGTTTCAATAGAGTCTAAAAAATTATTAGAATATGTGGAAGTAATTTAAAACCCCATTTCTAGTATCTCCATGAAAAAAATATGAAACATGAGTAAGAAATGAAATGATGAAATATTGTAAACTAGCATACCTTATAATAAATAATCTATTTCATCACATTTATCTTCATATTTTTTTGATAAAGATCACTTAGTTTGAACCATAAGAATCCCACCTATGTCAGTATCCATGGGATAATTGGAATCACTCGTTATTTGAGCGGGATACACCTTTTCTCCATGGTATTCTTGTAACTCTAATTTAGAGGAAGGGGAAGAGAGAATCAGGATATAGGATCCATTGGCTGACTATCCACACCAATGTAATTGCATGGTTTTATTTTATAAATCCACAAGGAAACCCCTTAGGTCGTATCATTTACTCATGAGTACATAACACATGAGTGAATAGTTTTTCAAATAAATTCATTCATCATATGAATGTTATATCTCTTCACTAGTCATCTTATGAAATAGTTCCTTAGATGATAGCGTATGTAGGAGAAATAAATGATAATAATTTATCATTTTTCTATAATCACATATTGCATAATAATATACCCAGCACTTTCAAATCATAATTTTTATGATATATATATCATATATAAATATATAAGGCTTTAGGGAATATGTCCATTAATCTCTCACTTTCACTAAATCTTAAAATTATTTTTTTAATTTCACGTTATATCATATAATATACAATACCATGTGAAACCATATCCAAAAATCATATTGACTATCTTCCAAAACTCCTTTTGGATGGCAATTATTAATTTCACTTTTGTATCACATTAAATGAAATACCTTATGAATACCAATCCAAAACACTTTTAGAGTGGTTATATAAGTCAAACTCAATATCCATTCATTCTACCACAAAGTCAAACCACACAAGCCATTACAGCATTGAAAACAAATATGAATCATTAGATCCACATGTGTAATAAAGGAGTGGCCTCTAGAAAATCATCAATACTGCTCAAGCTTTAAAGGAATCTGGTGTGATCTTCATCAAATACATGTATCTCTATACCTATGTCCACCTATCTACATCACATATAAATGTGCATTATCATATTATCCCTTTACATCGAGTGACCTATGACATAGATAATTTTATTCCCATGTATAAAACACATAGGTTCTTGATTATTTAAGGGTAGATTAATCTGATCGATGAGTACATCAAATTTCATGCATCCTTATGTATAAGCACAGAACAAGTCCCTTTATACAGAGAGATATAAAATATCTAGTTGTTGACACATACTCCTGCATTCTATTTCAATCAAGGTCTCATATGTTGTACTCATCATATGAGAGGAAAAATATCATATTGGTTAATCTCCAAACAACGACATGATCTGCAACATACCCAAACACCCCCTGATTTTCTAAGTTCATATATTGACTTGTGTAAGTAGGGTATCAAAGTATGAATGTTCTCATTCTAGGTATCTCAATAAACTTAGGTAGTGGGGAATCAAATATGTTCTATTAACCCCTAGTATACATGGTTTACTTAGTAAGCCATCCAACACACACACAAAATATCATATTATTTGTTTTGTTCCCTATACAAGAATATTACTCACACTAACCTTAATATTTCATCATAAATTATAATACTCAATGAAGAACATCAGTTAGGGATAAACTAAAAGTCATACTTTGAGAGGTCAATTATCATTGTGTTTCATGAAATTTATATTTATATATACATTTATGTAGACAATGTGAAAAAAATGAAAAATTAGATATTTCCATTAACGTGGTACTTGTAATATTATTAAAACCTTTAATAATATTTAACAAATTCAACATACACACCAATTTAACTTATCATATAGGTAAAACTTCTATATTAGACTTATTTTTACAAAACTTTTTCAGTTTTGTTAACTCATTACATCATATGTAATCCATGTCACATATCTCTTTGACCATTTGATAAAAATCTCCCACTAAACTATTTAATGAGAAAAATATATGAATTAAATTAGTTTAAATAATGGTGATATGTATGAATAATATTTATAATTGTTAAAATAATTGAACATATTCAAACTACTTAACTTCACAACATCAAATGTTAGGATGTCAACTTTTTTTCTCTACTTTGAATTATTTATAATTTCATCATCATCATCCTTGGAAACCTATTTTATCCAACTTTTCCCTTGAAATAATGTAAATAATTACATCATTGTTAATCTAACTTCCTAAACACTCTTAGGATGAATTGAAAATTACTTTAATATGATAACTAAATGTAACTATTTCATTTATATTTACCACCACTTCTTAAACACTTTTAGGGTAAAGTGATAACACTTTTTTGTGGTGACTAATGTAAATCTTTAAATTTCTATTTATCGCCACACTATAAACTTTTTTATGATATCAAGTGTAATTGAATTTTCATTTTGATAGGTGTAATCTTTTAAGAAAAGTGTCTTTCAGTTTTCATGACAATTAAATGTTACTCTTTACATTTTTCTTTATCATCGCATATCCTAAAGTCTTCTTTGATATTAAGTGAAAACACTTTAATCGTATACTGGTATAATCTTATAGGAAATAGTGATATCCAATTTTAAAATGGTTACTAAATGTAACACTTTAAATTTTTCTTTACCAACACATATTTTAAATGATTTAGGATATTAAGTGTAAAAACAACTAAAATTGAAATTAGTTTTATCTTTTATCTGTTAATTTTGAACTTCTATAAGTCCAAAAATAATCTCATTAACCTTTTAGATACTGTATTATTTTGATAATATATTTATAAGATACACAATAATTTTTTTCTAGGAGATAACATTTATTTTCTTTTTTTAGTAGGAATATTTAACAAATAAACTATTGATTCCATATCATATATGTTATTCTATGTGTTTGGAACATTTTTATTTGAAAATAATGCTTTATTTTAGTACACCATTGATTTTTTGTGGGAAAACATTCCAACATATTTTAATATATACATGGATAAACATTTTATCCTGGATAAAACACTTTTATCTATATATTTTTCTCAAATCATGTTCTAGAAATTGATGAATTGTAAACTATTTTCATAAAATTAATCATCTCATACTTGTTCACAAAAACTCTTTGTTAATAAAGAGATTATCTTATCATATAAGATAAATGAGATAAATATACACATCTTAGATCCATAAGAACCTAGTACTATCCTTTACATTCAAATGTAGAAACTCTTTACCTCATGAATGTAAAATACAAGATCAAATAATTCTTCATTTGTTTTTAAAATCATATATATTTACAACACTTTTTAAAATATACATCTAGTACCACATACCTTTCAAAATTAAAGATTTAATTTATAAAAAATTCATAGATAACATGGACATTCCATGGAGTTTCAAAACTCCTTTAGGTATATCATTAATAATCCGATAATTTTTAATTATAACATTTCTTAAAAAAAACTAGGTTTTAATGAAATGTATTGGATTATTGAAGAAACATTTTTGAACTTTTGAACCAAATTTTATTCTTTTGGTTTGAACTTTTAATCAATTGTATTGTCCATACACCAAACATCATATTCCCATTTCACCCATTCTCAACACTCTGATAATATCGGGTAAATTTTTCTTTAATTCATTCACTTTGTTGGAATGCTTCTATTGGTCAGAGTAGGACACTCAAGAGGGGGTGAATTGAGTTCCTATAAAAAAAAATCTGTTAAAAAAATCTATTCAAAGGTTTCCCAATCTAAAATAAAACTGGCTAGTTAACCAAGGTAGTAAAATTATAATAGCTTGATTGTTCAGATAGTTTCTCAAAAGATTGATTAACTCTCAGTTATAAAAATATGAGATATTAATACAACTTTTGAAACTACTCTAATAAGGAAAAATAGTTATAGCTACTATCCAAGACTAACTATCAAAGTAAAAATTAGTTTTTTGAAAAATTAATTAAAACAGAGAAAGACTAAATTGAAAACACAGCAGATATAAAATAATAGGTTCAGTCTCAAGTAGAGACTTAGTCCTCTCCACTTGTTGATCACCTACCACCATGAAATCTGTATAAATAATTATTTTGATCAACACCCTGGATCGGGGTTAACACAATAGTACATAGATTTTCCATGTCACAAGACCTCTACTACAATTCTACATGGGAACAAAAATTACAACTAGGTTGCACAAGACCTTTTCCACAGTTCTTCATGGGTTAAACAAGTTTAAGAAGACAGTTGTTTGAGGATATCTAGTATCCTCCAATTTAGTGTAGAAGACAGTGTGTGTTTTTAGTATAGATATACACATTGCTTAAAAGTTTATCTAAATAGTACACAATAAAGCATAATATATTAAGAATGGATTATAGATGCTCTGAGTGTTCTCAAATTCAGTCATGGACTATCTGATGTATCATAGTTGAAGATCGAGTTATCTTCTGGAAACAGACACTGAAAATAGAGTTTCATGGAGAACTGCGTTCTGTCTTCCAGGAGGGTGATATGTTCTTCTCTTTTGGTTTAGTTTAATGCTGTTGAGATGATGGAACTTTGATGAACAACAGTTTTCTGGTTTACAACAAGCAGGAATGAATAATTCCTCATGAGTTCTTCTTTTCTATATGATGCTCATGGGAGGTCTTCTAGTATCTTCTTATGTATGTGTGCCTACATGAGTCTTCCCATGTGTATATCATTCATGTTCTATTCTTTGTATATATATTTTTGCAGCCCGACAATGTGCATGTTTGAGGTAAACACAGTACCTCATATTTTTGACATCCTCATTTAATATGTCTACAAAAATTCATTAAATTAATCATTCAAATCAAAACACTAAAAATATGACCTTTAGAAATAATTTTAAATAGAATACATTTTAAATAGTCTATCGGGGAGTCCACAGTCAGTATGTCCTTCTATTGGTGACTCATTCCATCAGTGTGTCATTTTTTTGGTCTTTCCATGCATCGATGACTCGTTGCATCAGTGACTCTTTTTAACTATCAGTGAGTCCTTGCAGCGATAGCACCATGCATCAGTAGGTCATTTGAACTGACGGTAGGTTATCTACGTCGGTAGTTCATTTGCATCGGTAGGTTATCTTTTGGTAGATCATCTACGTCAGTAGGTTATTTTCATTGGTAGGTCATCTGCGTGAGTAAGTCATTTGCATCGGTAGGCCATATGTTGGTATCTCATATCTTCTGTCGGTGTTAGTATGTTACACTTAGAAGATATTTTTGTTTGTATTGCCTTACAATATAAATATTAATAGAATGTACTAAATTTATATGATATCATATATAAACATAATTTCACATATTGTAATGTAAATAATCATGATTTAAATTTTTAGATATGATTAATTGGAATTGAAATGATTTTTGATTATTAAAACTACTAGTACTAGAGAGGGTGGCCAATAGTCTTTTATAGGCCAACAATCTCCCCCTTTTTGATGATCACAAATCATGGCATTATTCAGTACAATCATTTGATGTGGAATGAAATCATTCTTCTTATCATCTCTCATTATTGATATATAGATAAGGTTCATAGGTAAAAAAATAGTAATGGTATCAATGAAAAATAACATATATAAGAGTGATATCATAGATAAAGTAAATAATGAGAATTCCAAACTGGTTCTCCCCCTTTTGGGATTCTCAAAAAATAAAAGGGGTGCTAAAAATAGTTCTCCCTCTTTAGAGGATAAGTAAGAAGAAAACAGGTAGCAAGAAATAAAAATTATCATAAATTAATAGATAAAAGTTAAATAGAGGAAAGAAAAGAACACAAAATTCCATTAATCAATAAAGTACAATTTTTTACAATTATTCAAATAAAAATAACAAAATTCAAGCAAGCATCCCTATTAGAGAATGATCCAAACTACGAATGAGGATTAATAGGTTCCTTCCCTTTCTGAAAGGGATAAATAGTGGGTATGTTAGGTTGTGGTTGAAAAGATGGAGGGTCTGAATAAATTTTCAGAGGAGGTAGGATCATTCCTTCTAGAACATTAGGTTCAAGGATGGGTTTGTGTTGGGACAACACAGGAGGTTGAATCTGTTCTTAGATCACTGGTAGAATCTGAGTCAAGGCTAGAGCAACTGACATTCTAGGTGGAGGCACTAATCCAGAAGGTCCAAGAGGTGCATTATTAGTCACTACAGTCACTTCACTTTAGACATGAATGTATGGCTTCAACATCTAGATTAAATCCTCAATAATATCACCACCATAATTCATTCCTTTCTCAAATTCATCCTTATTCTCCATGAATTTTTCCAAAAGAGGAGTGAAGTCATTCAACTTTTGTACTTTCTATTTAAAATCTCTAGTTACTGGAGGAAAAGACGGGTACTCTATCAAATACTTAAATAGACTGGTCAACTGATTCTTGGTAATGATCTTTTTGAAATAGTAGTCCACCTTTTCTATGATCTGAGGATTTTTTGTTTCACCAATCTTGGAATAGATTCTGACCATATCATGAACATGATCATTGTTATTCTCGATCTTTTCAAGGTTTCCTAAACCATAAGTATCAAATAGAGCTTGAATATCCTCCTTTACAACAGTTCTGGATGCCTCAATGTTTAGAGGCTGAGAAATATGACCAGATGTAGAAGGAATATCAATAAGAGCTGATTTATGAGTCTTTAAAGTTTTATGAATAGTCTCCACACAAACTTTGTACTTTGATGTCAAATTATTGATTACAGAATCAATCCCATTAATTTATTTTCTCAACTTGTAAGTGCTTGTAACAATTGTCTCAGCAGTTGTAATTAGGTTGGGTTGAATCTCCTCTATTAGTTTCTTTGAAACGGTAGCTACATCAGCCTCACTTATGCCTACTATGTGACTTGGAATAGAAACCTCTTACCCAAACTGCCTCATTTCTACTATTGAAGATATAAGAGGGTGTAATTCATCAATCGACTCGATGTTTTATCTTCTAGTTGTTTGAATCTCATATACCATCTGACATTAAATAGATATACTTACAATTGAACAAACTTCTTCTTTAAACTTTTCAAAATATGATTTAGTGACAGAGTCACTAGGAAGGGTCTCAGCCATTGATTCCCTTGCAATAGGTAAAAAAACTTCATCATCTGAATCTTTATAATCTAAACCCAGTTCTACATACCCAATATTCCTTTCCCATTCAGTCATTACATCATCATCTAGAGGATTGAGAGTATCAAGTTTTACTCTTCCAAGTTGATGCTCTTCACCATCTTGATTTCCCCTTTCTTGAGGCTCCCCCTCAATCTGAGCTCTCCTTTCTGGTTTCTCATCTTCAGCATGAGGTCTCCTTATTTCATAAACAAAATTAGGTCAAGGAATTTCTTGAGCTTCCACTTCAATAACAACTTCAACATTTTCTATTACTTCAACAATTTTAGGAGGTTCTTCCAACTGATCATGATCCAGATCTTTGACCATTTCAATATCTTCACCTTGATCATATCTATGATGGTCATCATCACTTTCATACTTTCATCATCATCATGTCCAGATACAAGCTCTTCATTTTCATTTTAATCACCATCTTCTTCACCTTCTTTCTCTTCACTACCACTTCCACTTTCATCATCTTCACTTTCTTCTGATTCTTTAGAGCCATTGGATCTACTTACATATTCCACACTACCTAAGACTTATTTCACCTAATCTAAATTGTCTTTAAGTGTGGGTTCATCAGAGGGTAAGGAAAATGAAGGACTAGGAGGTCCAAAAGAAAAACCTTTTCCAGGTTCTGTGGTTGCAGGATCACTCTTATCATCGATAGATGACCTTTGATCTCTAACTGGAGTGGCAGGCTCTTATTCTTCTTCTGAAAAGTAAAAAACTTACTCATTTGTCCCCAGAACAGGATTAGCCATATTATTAGGCCTAGTTGGATGTTTCACTGGATTTAATGTATCATAAATCTTATCTTCATCTCCAACCCATTCTCTCTTCCATGGGTTCCAGTTGACTTTCATCCTCTTATAAATCTCTTTACTAAGGCATATCCCACTGCACTCAGAAACAACATCTTCTCCTTCATTTACAAAACCTTTCTCTTTTAGCATAGTTGCGATCATGCTTGGATAAAATAGGGAATTGGTTTTTTATGAAGTTTTGATCATTTCATTCATGTGCACAGCAAGTTATAAAAACAAATTTACCTTGATCCCTTTTCTTAGAAAATAAACCATGTAGACATCTTGATACATCAGAGAAGAAAAGTCACCTTTCCTAGGACAGATCTGATGCTGAATAAACTTAAACAATATTATACATTCTCTACTTAACTCTTTAAAAATGGGTCTTCTATGCTCATCATTATTAGTAAGCTCCTTTAGATCTATCTCAAAGAATAACATATCACTCTCAAGTGGAGAGGTACCTTGATAATCATTAAATACACCTTCAAGAGGAACTTTAATAAATTAATCCCATTGTCTTTAAGAGAAAGAGATTTTATTACCTCTCACTATGGACTTGATCCAGGCAACATCACTTCCTTCCAGAAGGAACTCCATATTCATTTAAAATTCATGAACTAGATTTGGGTAAAAGGGTCTTTCATTATTTGAGAACCACTCAATCCATCCATGATCTTGTAGTACCTTGGGTAGTAGAGACTTTAATTTCAACAACTATTCCACAATAACTTCTTTTTCTAGAGTTACAACATGGTTTTCCAGAGTAGGATTTACATGTTTTGAATATTTTCTCGATTCACCTTTCTATTTCTTAGATGCACGAGACTCACCACCATCAAGTGATCACTTCACACTTGCCATTCCAACAGTACAGTTTGAAGGTAGAAAGGTGAAAGGTCGGGGGTAGAGAGAGAAATGGCTGAGAGAGTGTAGGGGTAAAGGAGTATAGTGGATCGATTCAAATTTATATCATTTAGGGATTTTGAAATCACAAAATTGGGAAATCATGAATGAGGTTAAACAAAATCAATGAAACATTTCTGTTTCGGTAAAAACATAAAACGTATAAAGACAGCAAGTCATCAGTGTCGTCATGATAGATTTTGCATAACACTAATGGTGTCAGCTTGACAAGGCATCGATGTCAGCATGATAGGGTATCAGTATAACAAAGTATCGGTGTCGGCATGACATAGCATCGGTGTCGGTATGACAAAGTTATCGGTGTCGGCATGACGATTATGTTGGTATAACAAAGTTATAGATGTCAGTATGACATTTTTAGCATTGTACTATCAGTGTCAGTATGAAAACTTCACTTAAAATTCTCAAAGTAATAGAAGCAAAAGTTCCTATATATTGATCATTCCTAACTCATGTCTGATATAGTTAATTCTTTCAGTGTTCAATGGATTAGTTAAAATGTCAGTAAGCTGATGTTCATTTCCAATGAATTCTAAAGTTATATCACCTTTTTGATAATGGTCTCTCAAAAATTGATGGCTTACATCAATGTGTTTTGTCCTAGAATGTAAAAAATGATTATTAGAAATATTAATAGAACTTTTGTTATCACAATTTATATGGACATGTCTGAATTTATATCCATAATCTTGTAATGTGTGTTTCGTTTACAATATTTCTTCACAACAACTACCAGTAGCTATGTATTTAGCTTTAGCAGTAGATAATGAAATGGAATTTTGTTTCTTACAACACCATGAAACTAGAGACTTTCCCAAAAATTGAAATGTGCTAGAGGTTCTTTTTTTATCTAACTTACAGCCATCAAAATTATCATCTGAATAAATAACTAAATCAAAAGGTTGTCCTCTAGGATAGAACAGTCCTAGGTTGGTAGTATGTTTGAGGTATTTGAAAATCATTTTAACAGCAAGAAGATGAGATTAATTTGGGTTTTCTTGAAAACATGCACACATGCATACACTAAACATAATATCTGGCCTACTGGAAGTTAAGTAGAGTAAACTTAAAATCATTCCTTTGTAAGTGGTTTGATCAACAGATTTACCATTTTCATAAAGGTCCAACATACATGTGGTACTCATTAAAGTTCCACTACTCTTAGTTATTTCAATTCCAAATATTTTTAAAATATCCTTAGTATATTTACTTTGATTCAAAACAATCCCTTCTTTAGTTTGAAATATTTGAAATCCAAGAAAGAATTTGAGTTCGCCCATTAAACTCATTTCAAATTCACTTTGCATCATCATTTTAAAACAAACACATAAAGAATCTTTATAAGATACAAAAACAATATCATCTATATAAATTTTTACTACTAAAACATCTTTGGAAATTCCTTTTATAAAGAGAGTAGGATCAGCTATACCTTTTGTAAAACCTTTAGAAATAAGAAAAGTGTTGATCCTATCATACCAAGCTCTTAGAGATTACTTTAAACCATATAAAGATTTATTAATTTAAAAAATATTTGTAAAATTAGGGTTTGTAAAACCATAAGGTTGTTCAACAAAAACATCCTCAACTATATACCCATTTAGGAATGCACTCTTAACATCCATTTGATAAAGTTTGAAATACAAATGTGTTGCATAGGTAAAAAGGATTCTAATGGCCTCAAGTCTAGATACTAGTGAAAAGGTTTCCACATAGTCAATTCCTTCTTCTTGACTATAACCTTGTGTAACCAATATATGTTTTTTTCTAACTATGTTACCAGCTTCATCTACTTTATTCCTAAACACCCATTTTGTGCCAATAGTCAAGGTGTATTTGGGTCTATCTACAAGTTTCTATACTAAGTTTCTTTCAAACTTATTTAACTCTTCTTGCATATCCATCACCCAAAATTCATCATTAACAGCATCATTTATGTTCTTAGGTTCAAGATGTGATAGAAAATCTTGATGTTCAAACTGATTTCCTAGAGATGCTCAAGTTTGTGTTCCTTTTTCTAAATCTCCAACAATAGAATCTAAATGATGGTTCTTGAGAGTTTTAACAGGTATAGAAAATAAAGGGGTAGCCACTTTAGGTTCTTAAAAAGTTTAACATTCATTATTTCTATAATTTGTAGAATTTCTAGAACTGGATGTTTTAACAGATTTCTTCATAGGATGGTTAGAATATTTAGCATTAATGTCCAGGTTTGACATATCATCCTCAAGATTCTCTAGAGTGGTATTTTTCTCATGTGTATATGTCTCATAAAATTTGACATGTATATATACTTCTACACATTTGGTTATCTTACTAAAGACTCTATAGGCTTTACTAGAAATTGAATAACCTAGGAAAATTCCTTCATCACTCTTGGAATCAAATTTTTCTAGATTATCCTTAGTGTTAAGAATATATACTTTTCAACCAAGAACTTCAAAGTAGTTAACCATGGGTTTTCTATTATTCCACAACTCATAGGGAGTTTGTAACGCCCCGACCCCAGCTACCCAGAGTCGGTGCATTACTTCGTAACATTGGCATGATCATAAAAGATCAAGTCTCGAAAGACCGATTAGTTTAGTAGCCTTGGAAACACTAGATACATTCGTAAACGTTACATTACATCAGAAAGTGAAAAACTACAATAACATGGTCTTCATAGTCCACACTCATATCCTCACTGACTATTCTTGCAAGTCAGTCATAAAAAACTTCTTCACATCCTGGAAAATATTAAAACATTGAAAGGGGTGAGCTCAGATGCTCAGTAAGGATAACAATATTGCGGAAGCTTCCATAAATAAACATAAACATTTAAGGCAATGTATAACTAAAACAAAAGCCTTTTAAACTTGAACATTAACATAATATGGCAAAAGTAAAATGAGATAAAGCCATTCACTTCTTCACATGGATATTCTACTGGTCGAATAATCACATGCAATATCAATAACCACTTTCATAATGAGGGAATGTATAATGCCAGACATTCTGAAACATTTCGTCAAGGCCTCGGCCAAGACGTCTAAAATGATTAAGGCCTAGGCCAAAACCATAAATCAAATTGGGAAAGGGCCTCAGCCAATTCCATGTCTAGTTGTCTCATGAGACCTACCGATGCATCGAGGAGCTATAGCGGGCTCCACCCGTCACTTATTAAGTCCAATACATTCCTCATATGAATAGGTTTAAACATATCATAAACCATAACATAATCGTATCACATAAAACATGCATAAAGGAAACATAAAATTTCCACATTTCAATCACAAGATATCAATACAACACATTGATATAATAAAAACGCTTTCAAAACCATTTTCAACACAAAAATAAAAGAAATTTAAAACTTTGTATTTATTTTTCATTAAAAAAAGATGGCTTGTAGAGGAAGCCGAAACTCAAATAATGGTCACGGCGGCGGAGAAGTCGTTGTCGCCGCATAAGTACGGAAAGAAAAACATTACCTTTTGTAGTTTAGCAAAACTCTTCATATAAAAAAAGATTCCTTTTGAATAAACGTAAAAGTCAAAGGGGTTTATACACCGTATAAAAGAAAGTTGTGTATAAAACCAAATATGCCTCAATGAAAGGGGATTGAGACGAAGTCCTTAAAAAGATCATTTTTTTAAATAAAGTATATCTATAATGTGTATTCACTATAAGTACACATAAATAATATAAAAATACAAGATAGTACATAATAATATCATGAAATAATTTGAAAGTACGAGATTAACCCAAAGAATAGAAATTGGGTTAAGAAATTCCCTTACCTCGTGTCTGACTTGACTCAACCGTTCTTTAACCTCCTGAATAATAAAATAGAGTTAATATATACCTTATTAAGAACCATTTTCAATTTCATTATCCTTATTATATCACTTATTATAATGATATGAACATTATGTAATTATTTAAGTTAATAATGGTCGTTTTGTCGATCTTTGGTACTTGAGTCAACAATAAACTTCTTATAATTACAAGTTGTTTATGTGGTAGAATATCCATTATCTCAAAAATTATATTCATGATTTAGATGTCATATATATCATATATATCCAGTATATACATTCATTTATAATATTACGTAACATTTAGAGGTAAGAAATGAAATGCACCGTTCATGGAGACGGTAAGCCGTACGTACGCATGAACGCTACTTTCATTTCTATTTCGTATTTAATGGAATGAAATCATAATGATATAAATTTATAATATAATTACAGTATAATATAGTGTATAATACCATTTAATCCATCCTTTATACATCCCACATATGGCATTAACGATTCAAATCACTTTGAGGGGGCGGTAGTCCGCACTTCCTAAAATGAAATTATCGCGTTTTACCCATAATGGAAATCATAAAGTATGCCATAAATGAGAAATAAAGAAGCATAAGTAAAACATAAACACATTATATATCATATATAAATATAGTGACATCTTAATGGCCACCTTTTAAGGTGTTATATGAGTGTTGAACAATCATCGTTTCGTGAGGCAGAAATTCGTCATCCACAGAAACCGTATGTTCTTTAACCATTAGATGTAGGTGTGTGTAAGTGTATCTCGAATCCTTCTTATAAAAACATCCTAGTATATTGAGGATACAGTTGTTGTTACAAAAGAAATGAATAAAAAGAGTTTAGGGGGTTGGAGATGAAAAATAAAACAAAACAACATTAGGGAAGACATTACCTCAAAATCGGGTAACTCTTTTTGATTTGAGCCAAAGGCTTCCTTGAGAATATTTCTGCCCAAAGTGAGGCTTCTAGGAGTAATAGGGGGAAGTTGGGAGAGTATTTGGTCAGAGGTTGGCCAAGCCAAATGGCTTGAAGGTGTGAATAAGGTGGGAGATGTGGGGGCCTTTTATAAGTGGAGAGGAGGGGCTCTTTTGGAAAGATTGAAATGTTACATTATTACACAATGATTTTCGGATTATAAAGGTCCCACACTTATATAATTCGTGTATAAGGTGACAAGGGTTATAAATCTCTTCATCCAATAGGTTTTTGATAAGTGTACTCTTTGGAGTTTACATTATCTTTCCATTTTATTTAAATCGTTAAATAATGAGGTCATCGCTGCATCATCATTATGTCATAATTAATTTAATTTATTTAATGTATAAAAATTATAAAAAAAATACTATGATGTAGGAAATCTTTTTAGATTTCTAATGAATATTTATAATCAAAATTTTGACTTGTTTAACCTCACTTAAAAATTGTTTTAGTAAAACAACTCATGTTTGTGTCAATTTAATTTTAACATTAAATAAATATATATTAATGTCATTTTCCAACTAAAGTGGCTCCATGGGGTCCCCAAGTTGACCCATGGGTTGTCTTGGTCGGCCATGACTCATCCAATAGGAGTAGGACAAGTGTCAAGCTCATATTATATTATTAAAACATTATTTTTACCTTAAACTACACTAATCACCTCTAATCGCGATTAAGAACTTAAAAGTTACTATTCACCAAAAAATTATTTTAATCTCATTGAAACAAATTTTACTTCTTAATGACAACCATGTATGTCGGATTTTTGAAAATCAAATCACAGAAGTGGTAATATTTCATTTTAACGAAAAATCAGTTTTTAACAACCACTTAGTGGTTTCACTATTCATCAAAAATTGAAGTTTTTCAGAATAAGGCCAAAATTTCACCCTAAGCTATAATTGATATTCCGAATTCAAAAATGATGTCTATTTTACAAAATTACAAACATATAAGTTGTATTAATTAATTTTATAATTAGTTCCCGCTGTTACAACAAATAGCGTGTTTTTAAGAAACAATTTATATCAAAAGATTGGCAATTGTTTATGTCCAATTTCAATGTTAAACTAATTCTAATGACCACCATTGGATAAAATGGTAAAAATATATTCTAATTATACTTTAAAACCACTAAATATTATAATTTATCACTATAAATTATTTTGATTAAAAAAGTTGTTTTTAAGTATTTTTCACTATTCATAAAAATTTAGAAGTTCTCAGAAAAATACCAAAAATTCAACATAGGCTAATTTCGATATTCCGAATCCAAAAATGAAGTCAATTTTGATAAATAAAATTTATAAAATTTCAAAAAAGTAGGTATTACTATTCACAACGGCTAGTTTAATTTGTTGTGGTGTGTGTTAGAGCTCGAGGTTGCGTACAACACACGCTATTGCATTATTCGAAGTGAAACGTACCGTGGAAGCTTGGGGTATTACATTCTCCCCACCTTCAATAAATTGCGTCCTCGCAATTTGAAATTTTTCTTTGAAAATAAAAGGTTGAAAAGAGAAAATACCTTTGAGGAAAACCCACACCGGAAATAAGGTTAATAAATATATAACATTAAAAGAAAGCAAGATAAGTACAAAGGTCACCCGATATAGCCCATTCTAGGATTCTATGAAAATATGGATATGGAGGAGAAACAAACCATCAAGGTCTGATGGAGAGTTATAGAAAACAGGATTAGGAGAAAGTTTAACCACAAGAAAATCACAAACTTGTGATTGGTTAAACGGTCATTGAATCCCCAGTTGGAAAAGTTAACCGACGACATTTTTGTTTTAAGTTACATTTTATAATGTTGAGGAATTTATTTAGGAGATTTACTAAGAACGTAAGGGAATATACATACTTGTTATGTATACTTTCATTCGTTAATAAATTTTTACCACAACCCAACTTTTACTCCAAATGGTAACAGAACTCAAAAATATTCTATTTATCCTAATTGTATAAGGTTCCAAATGTTAACACATACCATTTAGATTAGTAAAATTATTTTGTAATAACCAGGGACTTCCTGTAGGCTAGTGGTAGGAAATAAAGGCTTGTCGCACTATGGTTGTGGGTTCGATTCTTGCAGCTTTGTCCGACGCGACGGGTTATGCCCCACCCTGCAGGTTGTCCTTTTCCTAAAACTATAGTATTATAATATTCCAAAAATAATCTTCAGAAATGTTTTAACCTTAAACAATACTATCCAAAGATCAACTTAATCCACTCCAACCATTATAGTTATCCAAAATACCTCCGTCCAGACTTTCTCTAAAAGGTATCTAAATTCCAAAATTAATTGTAACATCAGATTCCCCAAACAAAGAAAAGATTCTCTTATTGTCACAAACTAAAAATATAATTACCTTCATCATATTAAAACCATACTGAAATCAACAAGTACTGCAGTACAATCCTTATATATATCACATTATTCTTATAACCAGAATATAATCCTTGAGTCCAAAAGCACCAATACATTAATTATTCCACTTCAACTGTAGTCACAGCATAAGATTGGCCTTGATCCCTTGGCCTTTTCTGAGGTAAGTTTCCTTGACGCTTAGGACATTCATTTGCATAATGCCCCATTTCCCTACAATTGTAGCATTCAACTTTGACAGCCTCATTCTTTCCCTTGCAATCACGAGCCTGGTGACCCTTTTCTCCACATTTATAACAAACTCCCATTCCTTTTAGGCATGTACCAGGGTGATTCTTCCCACAATTATCACATAATGGAAAATCATTCTTTCCCTTTTTCCCTTTATCTGTCTCTTGTTCCCTCGTTCTCTTCTTCTCTTGCTTTACTTTGTTGTCATAAGACTTAGAGAATTCCTTTTCTGTCTTGATAGCACATGAGACAATATCTTCATATGATGAGAAGGATTGTGATACTAAATCTCGACGGAGAAATGGTTTTAACCCATCAAAGAAACGATCAATCTTACTCCTTGGGTTACGTATATAATCGGAAGCATGCCTCGCTAACCTTGTAAAGTTAGCCTCATACTTTGCGACATTCTCATCCTCCTTCTGCCTCAAACTCAGAAATTGCCTTTCCATATCTGCTCGATGGTCATGAGGAAATTATTTTTCTAAGAAAAGCTCTTTGAACTCCCTCCATTCCATATTCGATATGTCATCATCTTCCTTTGTGTTTTGAATCAGTGACCACCACTGATCAGCATCTCCAGTGAGACGGTAAACTGCCATGATAACCTTTTCCCTTTCACTACTCCCCAAGGCATGGAATATTTTCTCTAAGGAGTTTATCCATTGATCAGCTACTAAAGGATTTGTACCCCCATTAAATGTTGGTGGTTGTTGCCTCATGAAGTGGTCTAACATTGATCCTCCACGTTACGGATCAGGGTGCTCCATACGAGTAAGGTTATTATTCATAACTTGAGTGAGTTGTCCCAGTATGGTAATAAGTTGATCAGCACCAGTTGTATCTCCAGCTCCACAATAATTATCTTGAGTAGGAGGGCAATCCCTACACGGAGTGCGTGCATTGTTACGGTTTCCATTCCTTCCACTAGGTGTCATTTCTAAACAATGGCATAAACTAGATTAGTTTATGAAATAAAATACATAATTCCATACTTGTAAAACACTTTACATAAATTGAACTATTTATGGATATAATCCATAATCATAAAAAGAAATGTTTTCTTTGAGGAAGTATATATTCATAACCCTTCATAGTGGTTTGTAAATAAAATGAGAATTATCCTAAGCATATCCCCCGGGAGTGTCGTAACCAAGAGTGTAGCAAGGCCCATTGTCGTGCACCAGTTCCCGTTCGAGTCTAGCTCAAAGCGGTGTTTTTGGGTGTTACCCCTAGGTACATCTGTGCCAGAGCCGCCTCTACCTGCTCGTATCCAGATAGGGATGTATTGCTCGGAAAACTCACAAAATCTATACAATACCAAAATTTTTAGGAAGTTCTTCTATACTAATCCTCAAAGTCTATCTTTGGGCTATGTGCTCTAATCAGAGTTTATCTAAATCTAGCTTCCAAGGTTAGTACTAAACTGCCTCTGATACAACCTGTAACGCCCCGACCCCAGCTACCCAGAGTCGGTGCATTACTTCGTAACATTGGCATGATCATAAAAGATCAAGTCTTGAAAGACCGATTAGTTTAGTAGCCTTGGAAACACTAGATACATTCGTAAACGTTACATTACATCATAAAGTGAAAAACTACAATAACATGGTATTAATAGTCCACACTCATATCCTCACTGACTATTCTTGCAAGTCAGTCATAAAACACTTCTTCACATCCTGGAAAATATTAAAACATTGAAAGGGGTGAGCTCAGATGCTCAGTAAGGATAACAATATTGCGGAAGCTTCCATAAATAAATATAAACATTTAAGGCAATGTATAACTAAAACAAAAGCCTTTTAAACTTGATCATCAACATAATATGGCAAAAGTAAAATGAGATAAAGCCATTCACTTCTTCACATGGATATTCTACTGGTCGAATAATCACATGTAATATCAATAACCACTTTCATAATGAGGGAATGTATAATGCCAGACATTCTGAAACATTTCGTCAAGGCCTCGGCCAAGACGTCTAAAATGATTAAGGCCTCGGCCAAAACCATAAATCAAATTGGGAAAGGTCCTCGGCCAATTCCATGTCTAGTTGTCTCATGATACCTACCGATGCATTGAGGAGCTATAGCGGGCTCCACCCGTCACTTATTAAGTCCAATACATTCCTAATATGAATAGGTTTAAACATATCATAAACCATAACATAATCGTATCACATAAAACATGCATAAAGGAAACATAAAATTTCCACATTTCAATCACAAGATATCAATACAACACATTGATATAATAAAAACTCTTTCAAAACCATTTTCAATACCAAAATAAAAGAAAGTTAAAACTTTGTATTTATTTTTCATTAAAAAAAAGATGGCTTGTAGAGGAAGCCGAAACTCAAATAATGGTCACGGCGGCGGAGAAGTCGTTGTCGCCGCATAAGTACGGAAAGAAAAACATTCCCTTTTGTCGTTTAGCAAAACGCTTCGTATAAAAAAAGATTCCTTTTGAATAAACGTAAAAGTCAAAGGGGTTTATACACCGTATAAAAGAAAGTTGTGTATAAAACCAAATATGCCTCAATGAAAGGGGATTGAGACAAAGTCCTTAAAAAGATCATTTTTTTAAATAAATTATATCTATAATGTGTATTCACTATAAGTACACATAAATAATATAAAAATACAAGACAGTACATAATAATATCATGACATAATTTGAAAGTACGAGATTAACCCAAAGAATAGAAATTGGGTTAAGAAATTCCCTTACCTCGTGTCTGACTTGACTCAACCGTTCTTTAACCTCCTGAATAATAAACTAGAGTTAATATATACCTTATTAAGAACCATTTTCAATTTCATTATCCTTATTATATCACTTATTACAATGATATGAACATTATGTAATTATTTAAGTTAATAACGGTCGTTTTGTCGATCTTTGGTACTTGAGTCAACAATAAACTTCTTATAATTACAAGTTGTTTATGTGGTAGAATATCCATTATCTCAAAAATTATATTCATGATTTAGATGTCATATATATCAAATATATCCATTATATACATTCATTTATAATATTACGTAACATTTAGAGATAATAAATGAAATGCACCGTTCATGGAGACGGTAAGCCGTACGTACGCATGAACGCTACTTTCATTTCTATTTCGTATTTAATGGAATTAAATCATAATGATATAAATTTATAATATAATTACAGTATAATATAGTGTATAATACCATTTAATCCATCCTTTATACATCCCACATATGGCATTAACGATTCAAATCACTTTGAGGGGGCGGTAGTCCGCACTTCCTAAAATGAAATTATCGCGTTTTACCCATAATGGAAATCATAAAGTATGCCATAAATGAGAAATACAGAAGCATAAGTAAAACATAAACACATTATATATCATATATAAATATAGTGACATCTTAATGGCCACCTTTGAAGGTGTTATATGAGTGTTGAACAATCATCGTTTCGTGAGGCAGAAATTCGTCATCCACAGAAACCGTATGTTCTTTAACCATTAGATGTAGGTGTGTGTAAGTGTAGCTCGAATACTTCTTATAAAAACATCCTAGTATATTTCGGATACTGGTGTTGTTACAAAAGAAATGAATAAAAAGAGTTTAGGGGGTTGGAGAAGAAAAATAAAACAAAACAACATTAGGGAAGACATTACCTCAAAATCGGGTAACTCTTTTTGATTTGATCCAAAGGCTTCCTTGAGAAGATTTATGCCCAAAGTGAGGATTCTAGGAGTAAGAGGGGGAAGTTGGGAGAGTATTTGGGCAGAGGTTGGCCGAGCCAAATGGCTTTAAGGTGTGAATAAGGTGGGAGAGGTGGGGGCCTTTTATAAGTGGAGAGGAGGGGCTCTTTTGGAAAGATTGAAATGCTACATTATTACACAATGCTTTTTGGATTCTAAAGGTCCCACACTTATATAATTCGTGGATAAGGTGATAAGGGTTCGAAATCTCTTCATACAATAGGTTTTTTACAAGTTTACGCTTTGGATTTTACATTATCTTTCCATTTTATTTAAATCGTTAAATAATGAGTTCATCGCTGCATCATCATGATTTCATAATTAATTTAATTTATTTAATGTCTAAAAATTATAAAAAAACTACTATGATGTAGAAAATCTTTTTATCTTTCTAATGAATATTTATAATCAAAATTTGGACTTGTTTAACCCCACTTAAAAATTGTTTTAGTAAAACAACTCATGTTTGTGTCAATTTAATTTTAACATTAAATAAATATATATTAATGTCATTTTCCAACTAAAGTGGCTCCATGGGGTCCCCAAGTTGACCCATGGGTTGTCTTGGTCGGCCATGACTCATCCAATAGGAGTAGGACAACTGTCAAGCTCATCTTATTTTATTAAAACATTATTTTTACCTTAAACTACACTAATCACCTCTAATCGCGATTAAGAACTTAAAAGTTACTATTCACCAAAAAATTATTTTAATCTCATTGAACCAAATGTTACTTCTTAATGACAACCATTTATGTCGGATTTTTGAAAATCAAATCACCTAAGTGGTAATATTTCATTTTAACGAAAAATCAGTTTTTAACAACCACTTAGTGGTTTCACTATTCATCAAAAATTGAAGTTTTTCAGAATAAGGCCAAAATTTCACCCTAAGCTATAATTGATATTCCAAATTCAAAAATGATGTCTATTTTAAAAAATTCCAAACATATAAGTTGTATTAATTAATTTTATAATTAATTCCTGCTGTTACAACAAATAGCGTGTTTTTAAGAAACAATTTATATCAAAAGATTGGCAATTGTTTATGTCCAATTTCAATGTTAAATTAATTCTAATGACCACCATTGGATAAAATGGTAAAAATATATTCTAATTATACTTTAAAACCACTAAATATTATAATTTATCACTATAAATTATTTTGATTAAAAAAGTTGTTTTTAAGTATTTTTCACTATTCATAAAAATTTAGAAGTTCTCAGAAAAATACCAAAAATTCAACATAGGCTAATTTTGATATTACGAATCCAAAAATGAAGTCCATTTTGATAAATAAAATATATAAAATTTCAAAAAGTAGGTATTACTATTCACAACGGCTAGTTTAATTCGTTGTGGTGTGTGTTAGAGCTCGAGGTTGCGTACAACACACGCTATTGCATTATTCGAAGTGAAACGTACCGTGGAAGCTTGGGGTGTTACAGAGTTCTTTTAAGGATAGGTCTAATCAAGACTCTATTTATTATATAGAATTTTTTATTAACAGCTTCTGCCCAAAAGTATATAGGTAGTTCATACTCACTAAGCATAGTTCTAGCAATTTCTTATAGGGATCTATTTCTTCTTTATATAACTCCATTTTTCTATGGTGCCCTATGAGAAGATAAGTTATGACTGTAGAAATTTTTTGTGCAAAGGGATTCAAACTCTTGGATTTCAAACGCATGTCCATGGTCACTTATTAGGGTTCTAATTCTAATACAACTAATATTTTCTATAGTCCTAGCATACTTGGTAAAATGAGAGAAAGATTTAATTTTGTGAGCCAAGAAAATGGTCCATGTATATCTAGAGTAATCATCTACAAGAACATATACATAATACTTCCCACTTAGACTTGAAACTCTAGAAGCTCCAAACAAATCATGTGAACCAACTCAAGAGGTTGAGAAGTTGAAAATTATTTTTTTATTTTGAAAAATATTTTTTTTTGTTTACCCATTTGACAAGGATTACAAACTTTGTAATTTGGAAACTCAATTTTAGGTAGATCCTTGACTAAGCCTTTTATAGTAAGCTTCCTATGTGAGTGTACATTGTAGTATCTTAATATCCTATTCCAAATCCATGATTATTTATAAAAATCACTCAAGCATGAAATATTTTGAGAAATTAAAGAATATAAGTTAACAGAATATACATTTTCATTTCTAAGAGTTGAAAATACTAAATTATTTTTAGATTTAAAAAAATTACATGCATCATTTTTAAATTTAAAATTAAAACCATCATCAATTAACTAAGATATACTAAGTAGATTTTATTTTAATCCATCAACAAAAAGTACTTTAGAAATTAAAATTGAATTATAGTTATCAATCTAGCTGAGGCCAATCATTTATTCTTTAGAATTGTCACCAAAGGTGACATTCCCACCATCAATATTTATCATGTTCTTGAAGCATAGGTAATCTCCTATCATGTGTCTTTAACATCCACTGTCCAAGTACCATAAGCTTTTATAGGATCTCTTCAAGCAGTTCTCCTACAAAAAAGATTAGACAAGAAAATATTTTAGTGCTTAGATTTGTTTGGGTCCAGTAACATTAGTAATAAGAGATTTGGGAACCCACATTTTTTATATGGGTTTCTAATAATCAGTATGTAAAGTATTTAAAAAATAAACTTTATTTGGTCTAGAATAACTTGAAATAGTATAAAATGTTTCATATCTGGAACTTGCAGAAAGTTTTTCAGAACTGGGTATAAAACTATATTTTCCATATTTTGATACAAAATTAGTTTTTGTCATATTCCTCTTTCCTGGTTGGTATACTATTCCAGTAGTATACTTAGGAGCTACTTGTTTACCAAGCATTTGAAAAAATATTTCTTTAACATTGGTAAATCTCTCAAGATCCTTTTTCAATTGATCATTTGATAATTTAATTTCATTGTTCTACTTAAGAAATTGAGAATTTTTCTCTTTTTCCATAGCAAGTTCAGATTTAATAGTGGTATTCAAAGCATGTTGTTTCTTTAAAGAATTTTATTTATCTTTTAATTCATTACAAGTGTCTTATATCATTTTGAAATATTCAAAAATTTTCCCATTTGTCATATTTATAGAATCAATTTCATCTCCAAAATAATAATAATTGTGTTTAAGAGAATTTGGTGTTACCTTAGATGTGTTTTTCATAAAACATATATTTGCTTTATCTAACTTTTCAGGAGAGGATTCTCAGTCACTTGAGATGTCCTTAGAAGAACTCCAATTTGCCTTAATGGCTGTTTTATACTTTCTGTCCTTATCATCATACTTCTTCTTGTACATTATCTTGTGACAGTTAGCCTTTACATGTCCCTTCCTCTTAAATTCATAACAGATTATTTCACTTGAAGTATCACCTTTCTTCCAATCCTTTCTCCAATGGCCCTTGCGATCATACTTACCTTTTTAGTTGGAATTTAAAAATAATTTCATCTTTATATAAAATTTCTTAAACCTTTTTTCTATTTGAGCCATATCCTCATCACTGTCGGTTGATGATTATTCATCACTTGAACTTTTAGTTTCATCTTGAACTTTTTCCTTCTGCTTGGAGTTAGTAGATTTGAAATAAAAAAAATTATTTTGGGTTCATCATCCTCCTCTTAGTTGAATTTTAGTTCTTCCTCATACATCATAGACTTACCTATAAGCTTATTTACTAGTAACATGCTAATGTCACAGGATTCTATAATTAATATTGAATTTCCTCTCCATCTATCTAGTATGAATTTGAGTATTCTAATGATTTTCTCCTTGGATATAACATCTCTTCCCAGAGAGATCATAGTATTCACAATTTCATTAAACATGAGATACATGTCATAAATAGGCTCATTATGCTTCATTTTAAAGTTATCATATTTAATAGTATATGTTTTAAGTCTCATTTAATTAACACTAGAGTTTCCTTCATGTGAAACAGATAAAGTGTCCCAAATTTCATGGGCTATTTTACATGAAGAAATTCTATTAAACTCTTCATCACCCAAAGAACTGTATATGGAATTCATGTATTTTCAATTATTGTTATAGGTAGCCTTAGTTGGGTAATCCCAAGTATTTCTATCAGTAGTAGGAATCTTATATTCATCTATAATTGAAGACCAAATCTCAAAACCCATACTTTATAAGTGCATTTTCATTTTAATTTTCCATTGTTCATAATTTGTTCCATTAAATAATGGAGGTTTTTTTTAGCATCACCTTCCAATATATTATCCATGATAAAGAAATAGGCTTTTAAATAAATATAAATTTAGAACTAATAGAAATTTAAAGATCTTTAAAATAGAACTAAAATAATAGTTGAAAATGATTTTAAAATAGACTTATAATTTAAAATTTTGAAAACAGAAACTTGAAAAAAACCTCTGATATCAAATTTTGTTCATATTTGGACACTGAAGAGGGGGGGTGAATTGAGTTCCAATAAAAAAATCTATTAAAAAATTTATTTAAAAGGGTCCCCAATCTAGAATAAAACTGTCCAATTAACCAAGGTAGTAAAATTATAATAACTTGAATATTAAAATAGTTTCTTAGAATATTGATTAATTCTTAGTTATAACAACATGAGATATTGATACAACTTTTGAAACAACTCTAATAAGGAAAAAGAGTTATAACTACTATCTAAGACTAATTATCAATGTAAAATTTAGTTTTCTGAAAAATTAATTAAAATTGAAAAATACTAAATTGAAAACATAGCAGATATAAAACAAGAGGTTCAGTCTAAAGCAGACACTTAGTCTTCTCTACTTGGTGATCACCTACCACCAAGAAATCTATATAAATAAAAATTTTGATCCACACCATGGATCAAGGTTAACACAATAGTACACAGATTGTCCAGTTCACAAGACCTCTATCGCATTTCTATGTGGGAACAAAAATTAAAACCAAGTCACACATGACCTCTTCCATAGTTATTCATGGGATTAAAAAGTGTAAGAAGGCCATTTTTTGAGGATATCTAGTATCCTCCAGTTTAGTTCAAGATACAGTGTGTGTTTTTAGTATAGACACAGACACTGCTCGAAAGTTTAGCAAAATAGTACACAACAGAGAAGGATATATTAATAAGGGATTAGAGATACTCTGAGTGTTATCCAGTTCAGTTCTGGAATCTCTAATATATCAGAGTTGAATCTCAAGTCCTCTTCTAGAAATAAAAACTGAAAATAGAGTGTTATGGACCACTGTGTTCTATCTTCTAGGAGGGCGAGGTGTTTTTCTCCTTCAGTTTAGTTGAATGTTGTTGAGATGATGGAACTTTGATGAATAGTTGTTTTCTAGTTCCCAGCAATCAGTAATGAAGAATTCCTCATGAGTTCTTCTTTTCTGTATGGTTCTCGTGGGAGGTCTTCTAGTATCTTCTTGTGTATGTGTGTCTTCATGTGTCTTCCCATTAGTATATCTTTCATGAGCTATTCTTCGTATATATATTTTTAGGGTCCTGAAAATTCCGTTAAGGGAAGAAAATATCCCATAAACACTTTGTAGAATGAATCAATCACTTATATAAATATAACAGGGTTAATGGAATCGAATTGAGTCAAATTTCAGAATAAACTTGAAGATTTCAAGTGTCCCACATACCATCATTGGGAAAAGTTCATGGATCGCTCTAACAATAAACCATGCAGTACGTGGAGCGATGGCCATCGAACCTAGTGACCGCGAACCACGTTGCCATAAGGACTCATGCATGTGAATTTTATCCGTGCACTAACTTGTTAACTCATCAGTTCATGGATGAAGCTGAACAGTAAGGTTCCGTGAACCATAGCCATGAACTGAAGCCTCTGCAAACCCCGATTGACCATGTCTTCCATGGGTTAATATATCTCCACATGGGCCTCTGAAAAAGGTGTCACGTACCTATAGATATGGCTAACCTAACACTCTATAAAAGGATCACATGACAAATAGAGAAAGGACGGACAAAAAAAGCTCTTAGGAGACTTAGAGGTTGGAAGGAAGAGTTCGGAAGAAGACTTCGGCTTCAGTCTTGATTCAACGACAAAGACTGATTCGCGAACCACTCTCCCCTTAGGTACATCCAGTCATGAACCATAAAACGGGGAAACATAATAATAAAAGGAGAAAAAAGAACCTAAATGGTGAAACTACAAACCATATACTCCACACAGATGAACTCCCCACAGATTACAATCCCCTGGACCCTCCTTTAACGTGGTGCTCCGCGTAGCGCACTACTACGTGGAATGGATCTAGCTCCACATATTGTATTAGTTTGTGGACAGAACCCGAAGTGGACCGATGAACCACATACCACTATGGTATGTGGTGGACCATACCCATGCCTATGTACTGCATCGTTACATGGATGAATCCTCTTCCTGCATACCACTTCGGTATGCAAAGCCTCCCCCATCCCACATAAAAAAGTTACCATACATAATGGGATGTTTCATTGCATTATTTCCTTTGGTTCCAACCTCACCCTTCCATTACCATCCAGTCCTCCATGGTCCTTCCACAAACTAGTCCCCCAACATCAGGAAAAATCCTATTTTAAAGCCACTGAACCCATATGATCATACAATCGGGTGAATCAGTGTTCCCTTTTGAGTCTACATACCTGCGGTAAGTGGAGACGTACCTGTGGGTCTATATTCCCATGGTAACTCATATTCCAACCTTGGGATTCCAACTTACACCTCCCCATTCATGGGATAAAGGGTGATCACTCTCTTTTCCATTCAATGAGGGATAGTGATCAGTCGAAGGGGTTGTGTTCACTTCTCCCTTTGATGAGGATGAAACTCCTCCCCTTTCCCAAAACATATTTTGGGGCCCTCCCACTGAGGTAAGTCCCCAATATTCTGATGCCAAACCACATGACCTTTGATGTCACTTCATATTGAAGGTTTCATTGCACCATGCCCTAACCCATAGTCACCTCAACCTCATCCTCCATAGGCTCTCCCTCCCCCACCAATAGCGGCGGGAGCATGTTCATTGTTGAATCCTTGACATCCTCTTGTCTCTCACACTGAGTATGACTCAGGTGGGCTTATAGGTTTGCAATGATTACAACATCCGCACATTTTGAACTATGATAACTCTGATTCCTAATCAAACCAGGATACGTAGGACGCCTTCCTAAAGGCCCGAGCTCAAAAGGGTGCCCATCCATAAAGAGACCACCCAACCATGATCCCCCAAATGGGTGGCACACATTCGTAAGCCCCACACATTCTGAACTACGTGGGTTCTGATTCCTCTCTCAAGGATACATAGGAAACCCATATTATGGGTCTGATCCCAACATCAAGTCACTTTTTGCCCCCCCTAGATGATGATAAACTCTAGAGAGCCCTATCATATGGATAAATTCATTAGTACCTTCGAAGCATCAAATAGATGCATGCCTATGATGATCCTGTGAACCAAGGGTATCCCATGGACACACTCTTTGGGAATAAACCAAGGATTCACAAACATATGAACATGGATTAAATCTATAAGAGATTCTCGGAACATGCGACAGTCCTCCCCCAGAAGGGTGCGGTGAGCCTAACCTCCCATCCTCTCGATCAATGGAGTCCTTAAGTTTTGCTGGTTGAATCCTCAACCAACAAGCACCTGCCTTTGGAAAGCAGGTCCATGAATCATGGATACCAAGGCCATTGGGCGTTCTTGGCTCCACGAATAAACCTGTTGGAGACCATACAAGGAATTTATATCCGAGGAGGACCAATTTCACAAGTTTTTGACCCCACGCAATCACCTATTCAGATCATTTGTCTGCAGAATCCATTTCTAAGTATGAAAGGGGTGAACTGCCCAGCCCCAATGGGGTTAATCCAACCTCCTTTAAAGGATAACGGCACACAAAAACCTGATTCCCTCAAAGGTGGAACAATATTCTTGTATCCCAACAATGTGCATGTTTGAGGTAGACATAGTACCTCGTATTTTTTACATTCTCATTTAAGATTTCTACAAAAAGGAATTAAATTCAGTCGCATTAAATTAATCAATCGCATTAAAACACTCAAAATATAACCCTTATAAATAATTCTAAATAGACTAAATTTTAAACAGTCTATCGGTGAGTCCCCGGTTGGTATCTCCTTCTATCAGTGACTCATTACATTGGTGTGTCATTTTGGAAATCTTTCCATACATCGGTGAATAATTGTATCAGTGACTCGTTTTAACTATTGGTGAGTCCTTATGTTGGTAGCACCATGCATCGGTAGGTCATTTGAACTAACGGTAGGTCATCTGCATCAGTAGGTCATTTTCATCTATAGGTCATCTGTCAGTAGGTCATCTGTGTCAGTAGGTCATCTATGTCGGTAGGTCATTTTCATCGGTAGGTCATCTGTGTCGGTATGTCATTTGCATCAGTAGGTCATCTGTCAGCATCTCATCTCTTATGTCACTGTCAATCAGTTACACTTAGAAAATATATTTTTTGGATTGTCTTACAATATAAATATTAAAATAATGTACTAAATATATATGAGATCATATATAAACATAATTACACATATTGAAACATAAATAATCATTATGGAAATTTTTTAGACATGATTAATAGAAATTGACCTGATTTTTTATTATTAATACTATTAGTACTAGAGAGGGTGGCCAACAGTCTCCAATGGGCCAAAAATTTCCATAAATGAAAATAATATGAATTCTCCAACTAGAAAAATCTATTTTAGTCTCCCCTTAAATAATGTTATAGAATTAAACAAATCATACACCTTGTGTATTAAAAAAACCCAACTCACTTCATATAACAAACTATTATTTACATGATTTTCTCAAGATCTAAATGTGATATAATACACATATCTTCATGGGTTTATTCAAGATTAGAGTATCCAATTTATTAATGAAACAACTCCTTTTATCCATTACTTTAAAATGACCTTAAAGCTCCAAACTTCAATTTTTTTCTCATTCTTAACTTTAGTATATTTACATCACTTTCTTAAACATACAGTTGATATCATATATTTGTTACAATGATATAATTTATTTCTATAACCAATAATGTTTTATAGAAACCATTAATCACATCATATAAAGTCATACTGAATATTATTTTCCATACCTGATCATATTGATTATATGTGTAGAGACTAATATTCATTTATCCATTTTATATCTAATACCTTTTAAACCTTAAATGAATCACTTTATGCTTCCATAATAATTTAGATTCACTTATTGAACAATTTAAACACTTGTTTACCAAGGAATGAACTATTTTGACATGTATTTTTTTAAAGAACTTTTCTTAAACCACCAATCTTGCTTAAGAACTTTTCTTAAGTTTCCAGTCTTAAGAGTTACTTACATTAATTTTCTCATTTTCAGTGATTAATTATAAATTTTATATTGATTATGATGATGATATTATCTATAGTAGAATCTTTTATCATATGATCATTAACACATTCCCATAGTAGTTCATAGAAAAAGAAAATGTCTAACTATTTCTTAGTGAATCACAGTGGATGACTAGGGTCATCTCGCTTAAGGAGCTTTGTAGTTGTCTACTTACCAATTCAAATTTACCTAAGAAATACTTGTTTTTTTTTTGTTTTTTATTTAAAAAATGATATTTATGTGTTTTTATTAACTTCCAAATAATGAAAAGAAATTTAATTCTACCTTACCATGCAATGCTAAACAGAATGATATTAGAAAGAAAAAACATGGTCCTTGGTTCCGTTTTGAGTTCTATCATTATTTTCCATTATTTGTTTAAATTTAGTTTGATAGATCAATCATGAAATATCATTCATGAAATACTAATATTTTATTTATTAGTTATAGAATCTTGAATCCCTAATCAATCTAAATTCCACCTTCTCCCATATTCAAGGTTTATGGCATATCTCAATCAACAGTATGACATCTTCAAGGACCTAGCACCATCGTATCTCATGTCATTTATTGATCATCTTAAATCCACTATGTTATGAGATTGTAATCAATGGATGGGAGGGAAAAATAAAAATAAAATAATGTAAATATACATGATTTGAATTTCATAGTGTAAAATATCCACACCCGTTCATGTCACTTTCATCTACCACAAACACAAAATAAACATTAAGAAAGAATTATCAAACTCCTAACCTCCCTCAAGCCAAGCCTCAGGTTAGCCCCTCATTATCGAGCATAAGAGATCAAAATAGTGAGAAGGTGATAAAAAGAAGAGAAAAATAAAATAAAAATAATAGGAGTGACAAATAGAGAGAAATAGAGATATGGAGAAATAAAATAAAAAATATAATAAGAAGATTAAATATATGAAAAAAAATTAATAATTAAATAATATAGATAGAGGAGAAGATAAAAGAAGGAAAAGGATAATAAGGATAAGAACAAGAATAAGAAGAAGAATAAGAATTTAGTATGGGTGAATTAATTAAATAAAAACCATGCATGAGTTACAATTAAAATAAAAGGAACTAAAATATATTTACAATAGAACAAAAAAATAAAGAATATAAAAGCATCCAAGAATGAGGAATCCTCATCCTCATGGTGTTACCCTCCCTTAAAAAGTGGTTAAGGTATCCTTTTATAGTAAAGGGTACTGCCTCATCCCCTTCCAAAAGCCTTCATTGGAAAATAAAATCATCATATATATTTTTTAAGTTGGAATATCGATGTGTATTTTTTTTGGAAACACTCGAATGAATTAACTATTGAAATATATGTAGTGTGGACTATGATACAACATAGAAGGAATCCATGTGGGAATTTTTCTCCTTTTATTTGGTGTAGGGATCATTCAAGGCTTTTTGTGGCATGCATGGCATGATTTGGGTAGTGGTGAGTGTGAAAGTCAATGGAAACTAGTCTTTCATATTTCCTTCACAGTGGCCATATGAAGCCCTGAGATAGTCTTCATGGAGGTTATATAAGATTCCTAAGATGACCCATGGTGTTTGATGGACTCGTCAATGAAAAATATCTCATGTTTGAGTTTCCCGGTGATTGTCCATGGTAGACCTTGTGTATTTTAAATGGTGGAAGGATCCGAGCGGTGGCAGCAGGTAGTGGAGATCAGTGAAAAAGCAGTAGCATCAGTGGAACAGAGGTTTCCGAGCATGGGGCATGTGAGGATAACCAATATAGAACCATTTCTTTTAAAAATTAACAGTGATTGCAAAATGTTGTACCACATAAAAATAGAGAATCAACACCATGATTTCATATAAGAAATTATGTGACTACCGCTAATCAGAATCCTACACTAGGGTTGGCACCTGGATTCACATGCACACACACTTGACATGGGCTACGATACACTCTCATGGCCTGAGTGATCTTAGGCCCAACTATGTATCTAGTGGTCTACACCTGCTGCTCATCTAGCTCTCCCTCTATCCTTGCTTGGTTAGTTGGACCACTTCGGATGGCTATGTGGCTTTATATCCCTTGAGGTTGTGGGATGGAAAATTTAGCCAATTTTTTATAACTTATTAAAATAAATCATTTTAAAAAAAACTAGGTAAAATTCAACAGGATGCATAATTAAATTAAAATATTCAAAATTAAATATTTTCATTCATTTTAAGCGCATTTTAATTATTAATTATTAATTTCCTATTTTTCTAATAAAATAATGTATTATAAGGGAATCTACATTGAAATCCATCAAAAATCATTATAAAACACTTAAAATAATGCATGAAAATGAGTTTTCCAAAAAACCCCACATGTATACTATGATTTTCCTCAGGCATTAAATCTCAACATTGAATTCAAAAGTTCACCAATTATACCGATATTAATATTTCAAAGTAATAAAATCAAATAATTATCAATGTTAAATTAAACTTTCAAAATCCATATAAAATATCAATGTACTTTCAAACTTTTCAAAATATTAATCATTCCAAGCATTTTAATTTTCCCCTTTGAAAAAATAATAATGAAATTTATTCTTTCATCCATTCAATCTCCTTAATTAATTATTATTAAACATACCAAATCATGATTTACCTCACTTTGAATATTTTCTCTCATCACTTGTGATATTTCTCATATCATGAGAACATTCTCCTTATCCATAAGCTTGTAAAGGAAGTACTTTATATACTTTGTAAAGAAAAAAGCACATGAAATCATGTGGACTTTCAATAAAGGTCTAATAACTCTGAGGCTTAAGGTTGATGGGAATTGATGTTCAAAAATTAAGATTCAATTAGGAGTTTTATCTATTAAAGTATAAAGAATGATATCTAAAGTAAAATCTTAATGAAGTTCCCCCTTCATAAGGTGGAAATTCCCACTTCCCAAGATCAAAGTAAGGTCATGAATAATTAAATCATAATGAATTATGTACACCTTCTTGAATTTTTTATACTTTAATACTTTTTTTCAAAGTATTTTTTTATTTTATTATTTTTATAAAAAGTTGTTCTTAGAATGAATCTCACGCCCACCACCTAACCACATCTGATAAAAATCATCAGTCTAGTAATGGTGATTTTTTATTCTTCCAAGTCATAACCCATTCCTATATATTTATTTGTATATTTATTTTTTATTTTTTATTTTTTTAATAAGGGAAAACAATTAAATTTTAATGTATGAATTAAAAATACTTCCCCAATACCAAATATAATACCCCCAGACTTTTCCATTACAATGTATATCATCCCTTAAACCATGAATTCCTTCACCCCCTCACTTCAACTTTAAAATATCATGAAAAATACTAAGAGGAAGGTAGAAATGGATAAAAACAGATTGAAACATGGATCATTATTATCAAGGTCATTCATGGTCTCTATGGATTAAACAAGGATAAATTTAAAAGGTAGTCTCAAGGATATGTTCTTATCAAAATATGCCTTAGTCATTTTAAATGTTTTTTTCACAATCATTAGCTTTTACAAGTTTCAATGTAAGTTCTAGTAAGTGGCATGTCCAAAGATCACTCTGAAAATATGATCAAGATAAAATAGAAAATATTTGGTCAAGAAAACCTCTCAATAATGGGACATAAAATTTGGGATAATTAGTCCTTGTATGACTAATAATAACATATAAATTCACATGAATTTTAGAAATTCAAATCATGGAAGATGATTGGTAAATCTCATTTACATAAATCAACTAATTCCCTCTAATCATGAGTCCACATTTTAATATTCACACTTTACTCTAATCATTAAATTCTCCACCTTACTAATTTAATCTCATTATAATTTAAATATATAAAATTTTATTATAGGGTTCCTAAGAAACTCATGTCTCCTATATAAGTCAATTAAGGCATAAATTCAAGCATGGGAATGCATTTTTTTAATTTTTTTCATAGTTTATTGAATATTTAATCTTATAAAAATTTAGGGAGATTAAAATATAAGAATAAATTTAAACTCACTTTTCTCATAAAGCTTTTATTATTATTCTTCAACTGTTTAGGGGATTCCTTATTCCATTATGGTCCAAAAAAAGTAAATTAATAAATTAAGCACAAGGATCATTTCATTTAAGCTAAAAAATATTGAGGGAGTGGGGATACATGCTAAAATAATTATAGGAATAATATTGAAATCCAATAAACTAGAAGGATAAATATTGGTATGATCCCCCAAGTGGGCCCTATATTTTTATTACCACCAAAGAGAAGTATCAGTTTTCATCCATAATCATTTGGTGGATGAATCTTCTTCGTTTTAAACCACCACATGTGGACTTTTCCATCTTGCACTTATTTTTTGTTAGTGAGTAAATATCCATGGATAGAGTATAAAAAATCCATCCCCATCACAATTAGGTATAGCTTTCATGGTGGGGGTAGGATGAAGTATGTATCATTCTTCTTGTTGGTTACAACTTTTCCAACCTCCTAATTCCTTTCTAGTGTTGGATTAATTTGGGATTCATGAATTGAATATTTAAAAGGAAAGTGAGCTAGTAATTTTAATTGAATAAAATTTAAACATTAATGATCCAAAATATTATCCCATTAAATATGAGTATCCTCGGTCTTGATTTCCTGTGTCTTGGACACTTGAAATTCTTCATAAGATTCCTCAAAATACATGTTCGTCAAAATTGGGGAGTTCAATGTCTTCCTCAGTAAGTTCAGGTGTTGTTTCTTCATCTTCCTATAAGTAATAACATGGATTGGTCAAATTTGAAAATTAAAATAAGTTAGGAATGATACTCAAGTAATATTAAATAGAATTATAAAAATAAACAGTTCAAATTAATATCATCTCCCTGTCTTGGTTCTAGATCAATATTTTTCTCAGTGGTAAGGTCCTCTTGAAAGTGAGTCTCATTGGATGGAGGTAGGTAGTTAGGATACTCCATATTTTCATCAAATTTTACTACTTGGGTGGATTAATCCTCATCCATGACTAGAATTATATGCAGTGGTACTAGATCTTGTAACTTGTATGGATAATGGAGATAATATTATACATCACGCTCATTCTAGAAGTTGTCTAGATCTTGTAGATCTCCCACACATAGCTCATTAGAAAATTCTTACTCATCATAAATCCACTCTACCTCATCATATTAATCTTGGATATGTCTCTAAAAATGTTTGGACTATTAATGGTCCTTGATTTGGGCCTCAACTTCCTAGATATATTTAGAAAAATTGGGAATCTCATGCGGTACTCCTTTCTTGGCCTTCAGTATTTGAATATCAAACTTGACTTGATTGACCATGATAATAAGTTCATGAAGTAAGATACCTATTTCATTCCCATTCACCATAGGTTTGGCCCAATCAATTATTTACTCAAGGATTTTATGTAAGAGGTCTTCAACAGCATTTTGAACCACTGGTTCTTGCACCTGAGAGTAACTATTGAATGAATTAAAAAAATAATCATCTAAAAACATCATAGAAGAATAAAAAAATTATTATTTTTTTATAAAATCAGTTAAAACTATATAAATTATGAAAAAATAAAAGGATATAAAAATACTGATTATCTCCCCAACAACTGTAACACCCCAAGATTTCATAATTCAATAACTTGCACTACACGCAACACTGAGTTCAATTGCACCATGACTTACCCAAAAAAAAAACCATTAAAAGAGGTCATGAATAGTATTAACTAAATTTTAAACTTTATATAATCCTTATAATTTTAGAATCCATATTATGAGTTTCTTAGTCATAATGCAAGAACAGATTCATTTTCAGTATTGCACTTTTATCAACTTTTGATAGTGAAACCTTTTTAAATACAATATTTTAAACTTTTTGACTAAATGGAGACATCAAAAAATTTAAAATGAAACATCCCAAGCTTCCATGGTACGATTTCCTTTGAATAAAACAGTAGCGTGTGTTGTACGCAACTTCGAGTTCTAACACACCGTAACCAATCAAACTAGCTGTTATGAATAGTAATACCTACTTTTTGAAGTTATATATATTTTATATTTTAAAATGGACTTCATTTTTGGATTCGGAATATCAAATTTATCCTAAGGTGAAATTTTGGTACTTTTCGGATAACTTTCATATTTTGATGAATAGTGAAAATTACTAAATTTTAATTAAAAACAACTTTTTTAATCAAAATAATTAATAGTGATAAATTATGAATTTGAGTGGTTTTAAAGTATATTTATAATATATTTTTACTATTTAATATAATGTTGTTCATTGGACATAATTTTACAATTAAACCGAACATAAACAAGTGTCAATCTTTTGATAGTTATTATCTCTTAAAAACACGCTTTTTGTTTTGACAGCGGGAATTAATTTTAAATTAATTTCTGCCACTTCTGTGTTTTGAATTTAGGAAAATGGATTCCATATTTGGAATCAGGATGTTCAAATTGTGTAAATAGGTAACTTTTATTTTTAGACATTTTGAATAGTTACTGTGGTAAATATTTTATTTACCATGGTTAAAGGGTAAATCCGGTAAATAAGGGTTAACAAAAATAATATTATAATAATAAAAAATTACCCTAAAACGTGTCCTAACCTTATTGGTGGACACATACCCGACCATGGGCATCCTTTGGTCAATTTGGGGACCCCTTGGAGCCACTTGTATGTGGTAGGGACACTTTATATTAATAAAGTTAAAATAAAAATAAAAATGGCATAAGCTTACATCTTTTAGAAGAACAATTTTTACATAGGGTTATACATGTTGGATTTTCGATTATAAATATTCATTAGAAAGATAAAAAGATTTCCTACATAATGATATTTTATTTATAATTTTTAGACATTATATAATTTATTTTATTTATGACACAATGATGATGCAGTAATTACTAAAATAGTGAAAAATAAAAATAATTGATCTTATAAATACCCAAATAATTATAATATGAAACTTTTAATGAATTAAACTAATTTTCTATGATAATATGATATATTAGGATTTATTTAATTGACTTTGTTCGAAGTAATCAATCTGTTAGGAATTTCAAAAAAATCAACTATTGAATAGTGTCAAAATTGACATAAAAGAGTTCTTAAAACAAATATTATATTATTAATTGATATTAAATTCCTAAAAATATAAGGTTCGGCCAAGAGACTTATATTATGATAGGTTCCTCATTAATTGACCACTTGGGGGTCGCTTGGATGTATATAGTAAGTTTATTAACCATATTATATAAAAATACAAAGAGACATTGTAAAAGTGAAACTAATTAACTTAGAGTTAATACTTAAAGATAAGGTTAATATAAGTACCCAAACCTGTCTAAATTCTATTGGATGAGTTGTTTTCGACCTATCCCCACCTCATCCTTTTAATAGTCAACTTTGGAGCCTTTGGAAACCGAATATGAATTTATTATAAATTAATATTTCTAGCTTTTCCAAAAGTGCCCCTCACCCCTCTTATAAAAGGGCACTCCTCCTTCTCATTTCTTCACACCTTCAAAGCCTTTTGGTTCGGCCAAACTCTGCCCAAATAATCTCCCAACATCCCTCACTACAACCTAGAGGCCTTAGTTTTATCATAAAGCCAACCTAAGGATCCATTTTGATCAAATCAAAAGGAAGAACCTGAAGAAGAGGTAATGATTTCACCACCCTTTTCTAAGTTCATTTCTTCTTCCACTTCTTCTTCCTTTGTTCTTACCATTCTAAAATAATAACTCCAGTATCTCACATATACTGTGATGTTATTATAAATATGGTACAATCATATTCAGTATTCTATCCACCCTTTGAATAACATGTCACCATACGTGCGTACGTACGGCTTACCGTCTCCACGTCGTGGTGTAATTGTTATTCAATATAATATTATTTGGATGGGTATAATAATGATGTGTAACTCATGTAAATAATAAATATAACATGTTAATGATTCTTTATATATGATATACCATCCATTTATATATTATTTTAATATCAAAAGAATGATATTGTCGCTCGTGCGTACGTACGGACTACCGTCTCCACGAACGCGATGAGATTCATTCTCCATCGTATCCATTCAAGTATAATTATCATTTGATGATTTAAAAATGATGTTTAAGGACTTGATATCATTCTGGATATGAATAATATACAACCTATCCTTTACAAAAAGGTCTTACGTAACAAAACATATAAAAGAAAACAAGTAAGTTAACACCCGAAACAACGATAATACTAAGATATTATTATAAATCGATATTAAAAGATCATATATGATATCATATTAATGTATATGATTCTTGTATAATTTAGTAACAATTATTTCACCATTATACAGGAGGTTAACCTACCCCAACCAAGGAAAAAGTACAAGGTAAGGGTTATTTCACAATCTCTTCATTATCCGAGGTTGTTTATATGTAATAATCTACTGGGATCTCTTTATCATCCACATCCATGTTTCTTAAAAATGTATTTCAAAACATTTTTACTATTTACAAGAATATGGGTTAAAGTCATTTATACCTTTTTTTGACTTTTTATAAGAGGTTTATAAAGGAATCTTTCCGTCGTTTTCAAAACAAGGTCCTTTTTAACCTTTTCGACAGAATTGAGGTAAGAATGTTTTTTTTAACTTATACGGCGGGTGCGGTTATTTTCCGCCGTTATAAAATCGTCGAAGCTTTCCATACAAGCTTATAAGAATATTTTCAAAGAAAATGTTTTATTTTATATGGATCTTAAATGATTTCAAAATAAAAGGAGATACTTCTTTAAAAAGAATTTTGATTTCATCTATGTCAACATCCTTTAATGGATTTTACGCTTATTTGAAGTTGATTTATTATAATACAAAACTTCTATATTGTATTGAAGGTTTTGTGATATGTTTGACTGTGGATGTGCTATTTTATACCATTCATAGTTTATGGTGAAACTATTGACATTTCGTATGCTAGTTTTAATCCGAATGTTTATGTTATATTTCAAACTTTTCTTCAGATGAATGTGATAAACAAGTATGTTCCGGGTTGGGGACCGGTAAAAGTAAGCCCTCCAGGTTGGGGACTGGTAAAAGTAAGCCCTCCAGGTTGGGGACTGGTTAAAGTAAGCCCTCCAGGTTAGGGACTGGTAAAAGTATGCCCTCCGGGTTGGTGTCCGGTTATTAGAGGCACTCCGGGTTGGTGTCCGGTTATTAGAGGCACTCCGGGTTGGTGTCCGGTTAATAGAGGCACTCCGGGTTGGGTTCCGGTTAGAAGTAACCCCTAGGTCTTGGGATGAGGCCTAGACAAAGAAATTAACGTTTAGCATTATGCATTCCAACATTATGAAAGTGGTTATTGATTTTTTCATGTGATTATTCAATTAGTAGAATATCCATGTGAATAAGTAAATGGCATTATTTCATTTTATTTATGCCATACCATGTTGAAAGTTCCTGTTTGAAAGGCTTTTGTTTTAGTTATACATTGCCTTAAAAGTTTATTCTTATTTATGAAAGTTTCCGCTATATTGTTATCCTTACTGGGCATTTGAGCTCACCCCTTTTCCATGTTTTATTTTTCCCAGGATGTAAAGATGTAAGTTATGAATGACCTGCAGGGATATTATGAGGGGATTATAGTGTGGACTATGGAAACATTATGTTGTTGTAGTAGTTTTTCATTTTATGATGTAATGTAAAACTTATGAATATATCTAGTGTTTCCAAGGCTACTAAACCAATCGGTCTTTCGAGATTTGATCTTTCTTGTGATCATGCCAATGTTACGAAGTAATGCACCGACTCTGGGCAGCTGGGGTCGGGGCGTTACAGTTGGTATCAGAGGAAGTTTAGTACAAACCTTGGAAGCTAGATTTAGATAAACTCTGATTAGAGCACATAGACCTAAGATGAACTTTGAGGATTAGTATAGAAGAACTTCCTAGAATTTTGGTATTGTAGAGACTTTGTGAGTTTTCCGAGCAATACATCCCTGTCTGGATACGAGCAGGTAGAGGCGGCTCTGGCACAGATGTACCTAGGGGTAAAACCCGAAAACACCGCTTTGAGCTAGACTCGAACGGGAACTGGTGCACGACAACGGGCCTTGCTGCACTCTTGGTTACGACACTCCCGGGGGATATGCTTAGGATAACTCTCATTTTCTTTACAAATCATTTTGAAGGGTTTATGAGTATATACTTCCTTAAAGAAAACATTCTTATGATTATGGATTATATCCATAAATAGTTCAATTTATGTTAAGTGTTTTATAAGTATGGGATTATGTATATTGATTCATAAACTGATCTAGTTTATGCCATTGTTTAGAAATGGCGCCCAGTAGAAGGAATGAGAACTCCAGAAATGCACATGATCCAAAGAGAAGGAAGGATCATATCTTTCATGGTCTTAAGCTAGAATTTATAAGAGGAATAGTCTCCCATGTATTATCATCATGTGAAGAAATAATATCATGTGTTGATAAGATAAGTAAAGAGTTTACTGAGTCATATGGATTTGAAGGAAAGCAAGAGAAGAAAAGCATGGAAGAGAGAAAGATGGATAAAGGGAAGAGGGAAAAGAAGAATTTTCCCATATGTGGTAACTATGGAAAGAAACACCCTGGAACTTGCCTGAAAGGAATGGGAGTTTGTTATAAGTGTGGTGGAAAAGGGCACAAAGTACGTGACTGCAAGGGTAAGAAAATGGTTTCAAATGTACAATGCTTCATTTGCAAGGAGTTTGGACACTACGCGAACCTATGTCCCAGTCATCAGTCTATGACGCAAATGATGCTATTGGATAATAATCAAGTTATGATACTACCACAGATGAAGAGGAATTATTAGAGTTCTTATGTTGATTATGTCAATTGAGTGTTGTATCAACAATGTACTTGTTATAATAATTATGGAGTATATAAGGATTGTACTGCAGTACTATTTCATTAAGGACTTGAGATTGTGTGGAACAAAGAAAAGTGACTCAATAGCAGGATAAATTTTTGGAAAATATATGGTTGAGAGAATGATAAATCATAATATAGTTCTGATACCGAGGTAGTGATTTAGGAATAATATGTGATTGTTTTGGATAAATTATATTGGATATTCTTGACTACCTTGGAACTGATTAATGATTTGTATATTCCATCATTGTTGGGGTTTAAAACATTTTTGGATTAATGAAGTATATCCAGCTTTCTATATGGAATAAGGGAGCATGAATGTAATCAATAAGGAATATGGTAATTCAGGATGTTTCGGTGTATTAAAAGAATACATGATGAAGGTATTCATATGCTATTACGGGGTAAAAAGGTTCTACATTATGTTTACCTTACTTATAAATGTTGGAATATGAGTTTGGACAGAAGTATTTTGGATAGTTCTAGTTTGGATTATTTTGGATTGCCATAAAAGGACAACCCGGAGGTCGGGCGGCAACCCGTCGCGTCCGGCAAGGCTGCGAGACTTGAACCCGCAACCGAAGGGCGACAAGGGTGTATCACCTACCACTGGCCCACGAGATGTCCTGGATTAAATAATGTAGTTTTTATTAAAAGATCTTTTAGATTAATTATAAATTCTTTTATTTTGGAACCCTATACGAATAGTGTAAATAGAATTTTTTTTTACATTCTATTATCTTTTAGAGTGAAAGATGAGTTTGTGGTAGAAATTTATTAATGGATAAAACACTAATTATAAAGTAAGTATATCTCCTTATGATCTTAGCCAATCTCATAAATAAATTCCTCAATATTAAGAAAAGAAACTTAGAACAAAAATGTTGTCCTAGATGGTACCTTAAATCATCACTAATTTATGGCTTTGGGATTGTTGGCCTTTTCATAGCCATGTTCTCTACCACTCTCCATCAGATAATTGATGGTTAGATTTCTCTTCCATATCCATATTTTCCTACATGGAACCCTAGTATGTGTTATTTTCGGTAATCTTCATACTTTCCACTCTTTATTTTAAATAGAGGCCTCATTAATTCATTTTTCGATGTGGGATTTCAACTAAGATATTTTGAAACGTCAAAAATGTGTTATCCTAATACCCTATGTTTTGTTGAACCGATGGTATTTCAAATCATCATAGATTGATGAATTTAAGGACCTCAATTATACACTTGTTTGTGATTGATGACCTCAATCACTACCTATAAATATTTACGTTTTTCCTCCGATTATATGTCTCTAATTTCCACCAATGTTCTCTTAATCGAGATCATAATTTGGTGGTGACCCTTTGATTTCTCTTTTCCTCATATTAATACTAAATTTTAGTAACCCAATTTCCGATGTGGGTTTTCCCACAAATATATTTTCTACTTTCAACCTTTTATTTTCGAAGAACAATTTCAAATTGCGAGGACGCAATTTATTGAAGGAGGGGAGAATGTAACACCCCAAGATTTCATAATTCAATAACTTGCACTACACGCAACACTGAGTTCAATTGCACCATGACTTACCCAAAAAAAAACCATTAAAAGAGGTCATGAATAGTATTAACTAAATTTTAAACTTTATATAATCCTTATAATTTTAGAATCCATATTATGAGTTTCTTAGTCATAATGCAAGAACAGATTCATTTTCAGTATTGCACTTTTATCAACTTTTGATAGTGAAACCTTTTTAAATACAATATTTTAAACTTTTTGACTAAATGGAGACATCAAAAAATTTAAAATGAAACATCCCAAGCTTCCACGGTACGATTTCCTTTGAATAAAACAGTAGCGTGTGTTGTACGCAACTTCGAGTTCTAACACACCGTAACCAATCAAACTAGCTGTTATGAATAGTAATACCTACTTTTTGAAGTTATATATATTTTATATTTTAAAATGGACTTCATTTTTGGATTCGGAATATCAAATTTATCCTAAGGTGAAATTTTGGTACTTTTCGGATAACTTTCATATTTTGATGAATAGTGAAAATTACTAAATTTTAATTAAAAACAACTTTTTTAATCAAAATAATTAATAGTGATAAATTATGAATTTGAGTGGTTTTAAAGTATATTTATAATATATTTTTACTATTTAATATAATGTTGTTCATTGGACATAATTTTACAATTAAACCGAACATAAACAAGTGTCAATCTTTTGATAGTTATTATCTCTTAAAAACACGCTTTTTGTTTTGACAGCGGGAATTAATTTTAAATTAATTTCTGCCACTTCTGTGTTTTGAATTTAGGAAAATGGATTCCATATTTTGAATCAGGATGTTCAAATTGTGTAAATAGGTAACTTTTATTTTTAGACATTTTGAATAGTTACTGTGGTAAATATTTTATTTACCATGGTTAAAGGGTAAATCCGGTAAATAAGGGTTAAAAAAAATAATATTATAATAATACAAAATTACCCTAAAACATGTCCTAACCTTATTGGTGGACACATACCCGACCATGGGCATCCTTTGGTCAATTTGGGGACCCCTTGGAGCCACTTGTATGTGGTAGGGACACTTTATATTAATAAAGTTAAAATAAAAATAAAAATGGCATAAGCTTACATCTTTTAGAAGAACAATTTTTACATAGGGTTATACATGTTGGATTTTCGATTATAAATATTCATTAGAAAGATAAAAAGATTTACTACATAATGATATTTTATTTATAATTTTTAGACATTATATAATTTATTTTATTTATGACACAATGATGATGCAGTAATTACTAAAATAGTGAAAAATAAAAATAATTGATCTTATAAATACCCAAATAATTATAATATGAAACTTTTAATGAATTAAACTAATTTTCTATGATAATATGATATATTAGGATGGATTTAATTGACTTTGTTCGAAGTAATCAATCTGTTAGGAGTTTCAAAAAAATCAACTATTGAATAGTGTCAAAATTGACATAAAAGAGTTCTTAAAACAAATATTATATTATTAATTGATATTAAATTCCTAAAAATATAAGGTTCGGCCAAGAGACTTATATTATGATAGGTTCCTCATTAATGGACCACTTGGGGGTCGCTTGGATGTATATAGTAAGTTTATTAACCATATTATATAAAAATACAAAGAGACATTGTAAAAGTGAAACTAATTAACTTAGAGTTAATACTTAAAGATAAGGTTAATATAAGTACCCAAACCTGTCTAAATTCTATTGGATGAGTTGTTTTAGACCTATCCCCACCTCATCCTTTGAATAGTCAACTTTGGAGCCTTTGGAAACCGAATATGAATTTATTATAAATTAATATTTCTAGCTTTTCCAAAAGTGCCCCTCACCCCTCTTATAAAAGGGCACTCCTCCTTCTCATTTCTTCACACCTTCAAAGCCTTTTGGTTCGTCCAAACTCTGCCCAAATAATCTCCCAACATCCCTCACTACAACCTAGAGGCCTTAGTTTGATCAGAAAGCCAACCTAAGGATCCCTTTTGATCAAATCAAAAGGAAGAACCCGAAGAAGAGGTAATGATTTCACCACCCTTTTCTAAGTTCATTTCTTCTTCCACTTCTTCTTCCTTTGTTCTTACCATTCTAAAATAATAACTCCAGTATCTCACATATACTGTGATGTTATTATAAATATGGTACAATCATATTCAGTATTCTATCCACCCTTTGAATAACATGTCACCATACGTGCGTACGTACGGCTTACCGTCTCCACGTCGTGGTGTAATTGTTATTCAATATAATATTATTTGGATGGGTATAATAATGATGTGTAACTCATGTAAATAATAAATATAACATGTTAATGATTCTTTATATATGATATACCATCCATTTATATATTATTTTAATATCAAAAGAATGATATTGTCGCTCGTGCGTACGTACGGACTACCGTCTCCACGAACGCGATGAGATTCATTCTCCATCGTATCCATTCAAGTATAATTATCATTTGATGATTTAAAAATGATGTTTAAGGACTTGATATCATTCTGGATATGAATAATATACAACCTATCCTTTACAAAAAGGTCTTACGTAACAAAACATATAAAAGAAAACAAGTAAGTTAACACCCGAAACAACGATAATACTAAGATATTATTATAAATCGATATTAAAAGATCATATATGATATCATATTAATGTATATGATTCTTGTATAATTTAGTAACAATTATTTCACCATTATACAGGAGGTTAACCTACCCCAACCAAGGAAAAAGTACAAGGTAAGGGTTATTTCACAATCTCTTCATTATCCGAGGTTGTTTATATGTAATAATCTACTGGGATCTCTTTATCATCCACATCCATGTTTCTTAAAAATGTATTTCAAAACATTTTTACTATTTACAAGAATATGGGTTAAAGTCATTTATACCTTTTTTTGACTTTTTATAAGAGGTTTATAAAGGAATCTTTCCGTCGTTTTCAAAACAAGGTCCTTTTTAACCTTTTCGACAGAATTGAGGTAAGAATGTTTTTTTTAACTTATACGGCGGGTGCGGTTATTTTCCGCCGTTATAAAATCGTCGAAGCTTTCCATACAAGCTTATAAGAATATTTTCAAAGAAAATGTTTTATTTTATATGGATCTTAAATGATTTCAAAATAAAAGTAGATACTTCTTTAAAAAGAATTTTGATTTCATCTATGTCAACATCCTTTAATGGATTTTACGCTTATTTGAAGTTGATTTATTATAATACAAAACTTCTATATTGTATTGAAGGTTTTGTGATATGTTTGACTGTGGATGTGCTATTTTATACCATTCATAGTTTATGGTGAAACTATTGACATTTCGTATGCTAGTTTTAATCCGAATGTTTATGTTATATTTCAAACTTTTCTTCAGATGAATGTGATAAACAAGTATGTTCCGGGTTGGGGACCGGTAAAAGTAAGCCCTCCAGGTTGGGGACTGGTAAAAGTAAGCCCTCCAGGTTGGGGACTGGTTAAAGTAAGCCCTCCAGGTTAGGGACTGGTAAAAGTATGCCCTCCGGGTTGGTGTCCGGTTATTAGAGGCACTCCGGGTTGGTGTCCGGTTATTAGAGGCACTCCGGGTTGGTGTCCGGTTAATAGAGGCACTCCGGGTTGGGTTCCGGTTAGAAGTAACCCCTAGGTCTTGGGATAAGGCCTAGACAAAGAAATTAACGTTTAGCATTATGCATTCCAACATTATGAAAGTGGTTATTGATTTTTTCATGTGATTATTCAATTAGTAGAATATCCATGTGAATAAGTAAATGGCATTATTTCATTTTATTTATGCCATACCATGTTGAAAGTTCCTGTTTGAAAGGCTTTTGTTTTAGTTATACATTGCCTTAAAAGTTTATTCTTATTTATGAAAGTTTCCGCTATATTGTTATCCTTACTGGGCATTTGAGCTCACCCCTTTTCCATGTTTTATTTTTCCCAGGATGTGAAGATGTAAGTTATGAATGACCTGCAGGGATATTATGAGGGGATTATAGTGTGGACTATGGAAACATTATGTTGTTGTAGTAGTTTTTCATTTTATGATGTAATGTAAAACTTATGAATATATCTAGTGTTTCCAAGGCTACTAAACCAATCGGTCTTTCGAGATTTGATCTTTCTTGTGATCATGCCAATGTTACGAAGTAATGCACCGACTCTGGGCAGCTGGGGTCGGGGCGTTACAACAACAGTGCCAATTTTGACACACACTTGTCATGGGGTATGGAAAAATCAAATTTATAAATGTTTCCTATTGTAGAATAGTGGTTGAATAAGGTCATCTCACTTGAGGAGTTTCACAGTTTTCAACATAATAATTAAAATTTACCGAAGAACTATTTGTTTTTTTTTATATTTTTATTAAAACAACGATATTTTTGTGTTTTGATTATTTTCTAAATAATAAAAAGTATTCTAATTCTACCATACCATGTAATGATAAATATAATTATATTATAAAGAAATAACTTAGTCTTGGGTTTAGTTTTGAGTTTTATCATTATTATCCTTTGTTTAAATTTAGTTTGATAGCTCAATCTTGAGATCTCATTCATATATTAATAATATTTTATTTATTGTTTGTGGAATCTCAAATGCCTAATCAATCTAAATTCCCCCTCCTATAATAAATGTTGATGTCACACCTCAATAGAGAGTGTACCATTTTCTAGGACTTGGCTCTATCTTATGCCAATTCATCCATTAATCAGATCAAATCCATCGTGAAAAGAGATTATGATCAATGGAATGGAGGGAAAAGATAAAAATAAAAAATATAAATAGACTTGAGTTTCATGTTGTGGTGGACTATCACCACACCCGTCCATGTCACTCAAATCTAAAACAAATACAAAATAAACATTGAGAAATAATTCAAGAACACCTAACCTCCCCCAGATAAGCCTTGAGTCATCTTCTCATTATCAAGGGTAAGAGATCACAATGGTGAGAAGAAGATAATAGGAGAATAAGAAAAAAATAGGAGATAGAGAGAGAGTTATAGATAAATAAAATAAAAGAGATAATATTAAAAGAATAATAAAATTAAATATATGAAACATAAAACCATTAAATCATAAGATGGATAAAAGAAAAAAATAAAGAATAAGAAGAAGAGGAAGGATAACAAGAATAAGAAATTAGTGTGGGTGAATTACTTAAATAAAAACATTACATGAGTTACAATTAAAATAAAATAAACTAAAATAAATTTATAGTAGCACAAAAAAATTAAAAAACTAAAACAATCAAGAATGTGGCCTCCTACTCCTCACGGTGTCCACCTATGTTTGGTATTGGCCAAGGCCTCATTTCATAGGAAAGGGGAGTGCCTAGACCTGTTCCTTCATCCATCATAGATCAATCAAATATTCATATATCTTTTTTAAATTTTTAATGTTGGTGTGTAATTTTTTTGAAAACACCTAAAGGAATATGGTGTTCAAATATTTGAATTGTGGACTATGGTCCTGCAAAGAAGAAATCTATGTGGGGGTAGATTTCTCATTTTATTTGTTTCATGGATCATGCAGGTATTTTTGTGGAATGAATTTTATGGGTTGGATAGAGGAGAGCGTTTATGGAAGCAGTGGATCATCCTTCATCCTAACTTCAAATTTTCTAGATGAAGCCTCAAGATGGTCTTCACAGAGATTAGATCAATCTCTAGAGATGATCCATGGTGTTGGATGGACTCAATAGTGGTAAGGAGATCATTTTTGAGTTTCTAGGGGGGTATCCATGGTGGTAATTTTGGTTTGCGGATGGTGGTAGGTGTAAAGCAGTGGAAGCAGGTGTTTGAGATTGGTGGAGTAGCTATGGAGTCGATGACATGGGGGTGTCCAAGCATGAGGTGCACGAGGCTGAGTGGGACTACACTATTTCATTTAAAAAACAAACAATGATCACAAAATTTTTTCCCATTTTGAAATAGAGAAGTAGATATGTTCTTGTATATATGAAATTATATGGATTTTTCTAATTAGGATCCCATACTGGGGGGGAAACCTGGATTCACATAACCACACACTTGACATGGGCCACACCACACCTGTGTGGTCGGAGTGGTATTAGGCCCAACTATGCATCCAGAAGTTAACACCTTCTTCTCAACCATCTCTCCCTCGGGCCTTGCTTGGTTGGTTATCCCACTCGAGTAGGTTAGGTGGCTTCATGTCCCTTGGGTTTGAGTTTTGGCCAAGTTAGCCAATTTTTTTATAACCTATTAAAATAAATCATTTCAAAAACATTAGTTAAAATTCAATAGGATATAGAATTAAATTCCAAATTGTAAAATTTCATTCATTTTAAACCCATTTTAATTCATATTTATTAATTTCCCATTTTTTAAATAAAATAATGTATTATAAGGGAATATCCAATTAAATCCATCAAAAAATAATTATAAAATAATTAAAATTATGCATGAAAAATGAGTGTGTCAAGTATCATATATTATTAACCATTTAGAAAAAGGATTTTATTAAATGGGTGACCTCTAAAAAGGATAACCCCATATATCATATCCATTTAGTGATCTAATATCCATATTTCACTAAGTAATGAGTTTATAGGTAATTAATCTCACCACTTAATTATTTAGGTAGGGCATCATCCCAACCATATTATATAAAGTTCTAAAATATTCTTGATCCTTCCTTTTTTATTCTGTGATGTCTAATTGTAATGACTCAAACTTTCATTAATGAAAATTCCTCTTGATATAATTAAATTTATTAATATGTAAAATGGTTATATAACATATGCACTCCCTTGGTTTTATGTTTTTGTATTTTAAAATTATGTTAATAATAATGGTCATTGTTAATATAGTCATTGAATAGTGATCACATGATTAGAATAAATATAGGGCTCTAAAAAATCAAATTTACTCAGAAAAAGGAAGCAATGACCTCATCCAGTAGAATTACTCCATACGAGGCCCATTTTTCGGAGCTCGGAAAGGATTTGGATTCATTGGGATTTTCTCTTGACCAATCCCAAACTGATCTTCAACAAGTTATGCCCGAACGGAACCGTCTACGGGAGAAGTGGAAGTTGATAGAGATTACCACACATGCAATGTTATCTGAGCTACCCCAAGAGTATGTCACCATCACGCACCTTACCCTTAGGTCTTATGTGATTGTTTTTAGGGGTTATGTAACAAATACATAGCACTATGATTATGTTAATTATATTTTTATAGAATAAATAATATACATTCATTTTATTATTGTCCCTTTTTAAACTGTTTTTAAAACACAAATAGTATTTTTAGTTAATATTCAATTAAGAAATATATTTTCATAAATTAATGGATTTTTGAATTAAATAATATTTTAATAATAAAATATTATTACCAAATTACTTTATATTAAATATAAATGATTGTATAATTTTTATGAATGCAATTGTGATTTTTATTAAGGTTTGAAAGCCGTTTTTATCAAAACCCATGAATTTTCAGTAAATGTAGGTTTTTATTTTAAAAGTAAAAATTCAGATATTTAGAAAATTATTTAGATAAAATGAATATTATTTTTTGAATCAGTACATAAATATTATCCAACCTTGAATTTTTCATAATTTTCTGAGAGAGTCAAATTTTTTGGTAAAAATTAAATACCGTTTAAATATATAATGTGTTTTATGACATCATAATGACCCAATAGTGATGTAATAAAATACTATAAATTGTATGTTCGGAAAATATATGTTTTCCAATAAAATAATGTTATTTTAGTTTTATTTTATTTATTTTACAAAGCCTTAGTGGACCCTCCAAGACTTATAAAACATTTTATCTTTTTAAATTGTTTTCCTTGAGAGTGTGACTCACCTCCACATAAGCAAGACTAATATTTTAAGAATATCAGCCATTTTCCTTATAAAATATTGTGTTCCACTCCCCTTTGGAAAACCCCATGGTATGGTTTGTGGTTTTGGATAGTTTAATGTATAGGGTCCAAAACCTAAATAATAAAGAATTCCCTCTCTTTTTCTATATTAACCCACCAAATCTCCCACTTCCTCTTCACTAAAATCCTTTTTAGTTCGTCAAACATCTGCCCTAATATCTCTAGAATCCTCGCAAGTTTCCACAATCTCCCAAGAGGCATCTCTCAAGACACTACCAAGCCTTTGGGATCACACTTCCAAGTAAGAGATTTCTTCCTTTCTCATTTTTTTCCAAATATCAGTATATTGTTATACCCTTTTATTTTCAATTAAAAATGTTGGGGTATGATTTCAAACCTCCTCCATAATTCCCTTATTATTTTTTAATGATGAGATACCATATTCTCCCTCATTAATGCCTCCCATGTACACCTTTTACCATGCCAAAATTTCGTAAGGGAATTCTTCCTTTCTCATTTTTATCCAAATTTCATTATGTTGTTATGCCCTTTTATTTTCAATTAAAAATGTTGGGGTATGATTTTTAACCTCCCCATAATTCTATCCCTATGTTTCAAATGATGATATACCTCTTTCTCTCTCATTAATTCCTCCCGTGTACACCCGTTACCATGCCAAAATTTTGTAAGGAATTTCTCTCTTCTGATTTACATTCAAGCAATTCTTTTTTATTATGATTATAAATTAAAATACATATGTTGGGTAATGTATATATATGTTACCCTTAATTTCAATTTCATGTACTTACGATTAGATAACCCTTTCTCTATCATCAACCATTTTTATGAATTCTAATGTCATGTCCTTATACTGCTGAAATTGCACTACAATTTTCCAAGCCAAAGTCATTGTGTAGTGAATACCATGCCCATTTCTCTATCAAGGGTATTCACCTTTATGCACATTTACCTATTTATTATATAGTTTCATTAATAAATTCCACATCCATTTATGAAGGAATATATGATTATGTTTAATGAATCCATGTTATATGATCCATGTGGCACACTTATGCATGTAATAAAATGATTAAGAAGGGTGTGCCCTGATAGCGCTTCAATGCATTGGGTAAAGGTTAGTATCATGATATTTCAATTGAAATGAGGTTTTAATCATTATAATTAAAGTGTAATGATGGTTTACTCATTCTACATGTTCAATGTGTCTTGGATCTTGTTAATATCATGTTAAATGTTGTTGTCACATTTCCATGTTATGATAGTCATGCTTTATCATGCCTTTATGTTCATGTTTATCTTTTTCTCCATTGATATTCCTATTTCCTAACATGTACTATATTATTCATATGTTTTGTTTACTCCATTACTATACTTTATAGATCACCCTTTTAGTATGCATGTCCTCAGGTTATCCCATGCAATGCTAAGTATAAGGGAATATAGTGGTCATGTCAAGGAAGTTTTCAATAAAGATATTGTGTTTTATATTCTAAGTTGTTATGTAATGTTCCTAATCCCCAAAGACACTAGTCCTATTGATCCTCAGAGTTGTCTTAAGTTTAATATTATGTAATAAATCATGTTTATGTGTGTAATAAAGATCAGGGTTGTTATAGTGGGTTTCAAGAGGATAGATTTAGTTATTTTTGGGATTAAGATTATAAAACCCTAGTGAAAGCCTTAAGGATAAGACTAAGTATAATAAAAATATCCCTAAATTTTGGTGAGTATTGATTAAGTGGTTTATCAATAAAATACATCCCTGTCTAGATACGAGTAGGTAGAGGAGGCTCTGGCACAAATTTACCTAGGAGTGAATACTCCGACAAGGAGTTTCAGGCTTGAATCAGTGTATCCAGGTACATGACAATGGGCCTTGCTTCACTCTTGTTTATCACACTCCCGGGGGATATTGTTTGGTAAATTCATAATCTTAGTATGAGCCATTATTAAGGGAATAAAAAAATCCCCTACGAATATATTTTGGGAATTAGATCATGGATAACATATATTGAAGCCTATAAATTCATAAGTTAAGGAAATAAAAGTAATGTATAAGTCAACCATTTCTGTCCTTGGATTACCCTTTATGTGTTACCCCTAACTTTCCTTTTATTCCAACCAATGTCCAGTAATAGGAGTACTTAGGCTAACAACTGATGTGAAGATCAATTTGATGATTGTTCTAATGAGATACTCAATCCAATGGGAGTGTGAATCACGAACTTTGTCACGATACTCTCTCAGTTAACATAAGTTTTGAACATAAACATGGGTCAAGAGGAATGTTCAAACTCCCCTAAGAAATAAAAAGTTGCAATCGAGATATTTATGAGAAAAAGGCCTCCTACTTTTAATGGATCATCTAATCCCTCAATCACCTAAAACTGGATCAATTCAATTGAGAAGATCTTCTTCATCCTTCAATGTTTTGAACAAGAAAAGGTGCTTCTGGATGCTTATCGTATGGAGGGTGAAGCAGATCAGTTGTGGACATTGATCAAAAATACAAAGCCTGAGGAAGATATCGAGGTGTTGGAATGGAAGGATTTACAAAAAATGTTTTTTGAAAAATATTTTCCTCACACCCCTCATATTAAAATGGAAGGGTACTTCCTTGCCCTCAAGAAAAAAGACGACGAATCTTTCAGAGCGTACAAGGAAAACTTCACAAGGCTTGCATGATATGCCTCCAGTTTTGTCGTTACCCCTAAATTCAAGGTTGGCCGCTTCTTTGGTGGGCCAAAACCTAGCTTACAGAAAGCCCTTGTGATCCATGACTTCGAGAGATATGATGAAATTGTCTGATGTGCCCTCAAAGTCAAAATGAAGATCCGAGAATCTTAGGGGTATCATGGGGATAATAAGCATAAGGTGGACTTCAATTATGGCACTCTGATGGATAAATCTAATGGTTCTAATAAAATACATCACCCCACTTTCCAAAGGTGTAGAAAGAAGAACATTGGAAATTACCTGTAGGGGACAAGGAAATGATTTAGGTTTAGAAGAGAAGGGAACTTGGCTATTAACTACTAACAAGAGAAACTCGCGGCTGTGAAATATGAGAGGAATGATCCGTTCAAACCTCAACGCATTGTTCATTTCTTCAACTACAAAGAAACATGGCACTTTTCAAACCATGTCCCTAAGACAAGGGTTTTTAGAGGCAACCAACAACCTTCAACGCAGCAAGGGTGATCTTTTTTCCATCACTACCACCGAAGTGAACCTTAACAACGAAGTGGTGATATGTATGCTAGTTATTCATTCAAGAATTGTGAATATACTTTTTTATTATGGTTCTACTTATTCTTTTATATCCCAAAAGTTCAGTAGAACAATCCTAACACCACCACAAACCATGTAAGTGAAGATGTCAGTAAGAACGGAAAATGGGGAAATCAGTACATCCCATGAATATGACTCCTCCCCTGTCATAATTTTTGGATTGAAATTCCAAGGGAACCTATTAATACTCCCTTTGGTGTAATTTGATGCAATTTTTGCCATGGATTGGCTTTCCTTATATAGAGCCAACATAAATTTCTGTGAGAGAGAAATCACTCTCCATATGTAAAATCGACCCCCGATTCTATATAAGTGCAAGGAGGATGAATCTTCCTTAGTACCATCATCTCAATAATGGATATTAATTCCCTATGATCACATGTATCTAGATCAAATGATTGATTCCAAGGAAGAAACCATCCTTGAAGACATACCTATTATGAGGGAATTCGCTGATGTGTTTCTCGAGGAATTTCCTAGTCTTACTCCCATAAGAGATGTTGAATTCTCAATTGACCTTATACCTGGGGTGTTTCCAATATCCAAGACCCCGTATAGAATGGTTGTTGTGGATCTTGAAGATATAAATAAACAACTACAATAGAATCTAGATAAAGGTTTTTTATGCCAAAATGCTTAACCATGGGGTGCACCAGTCCTCTTTGTCAAGAAGAAGGATGGGTCAATCTGCCTTTGTATTGATTATCGTGAGCTCAACAAAATCACAATAAAGAACAGGTATCATCTGCCACGAAATTATGACTTGTTTGATCAGCTATGTAGAGCACAATAATTCTCCAAGGTAGATCTATGGTTGGGATATTATCAAGTATGGGTGAATAAGGAAGATATTCCCAAGGCTACTTTTCATACAAGATACAGGCACTATGAATTCATAGTAATGACTTTTGGACTCACTAATGCTCCAATAATCTTCATGGACTTGATGAATAGACTCTTTAGAGATTACCTCAACAAATTTTTGGTAGTATTTATATACAATATTCTAATATAATCCAAAACCAAGGAGGAGCATCTAAGCACTGTACTAGAGACCTTGCGAAAGGAGAAGCTCTATTTAAAGTATAGAAAGTGTGAGTTCTGGTTGAAGGAGGTCCCTTTATTAGGTCATATCATCACAAACAATGGGATATCTGTGGATCCCTCCAAGATAGCTGAAATAGAGGGATGGATAAGTCCAACATCAGTGACAGATATCTATAGCTTCTTGGGGTTAGCTGGATATTATCGTTGATTCGTGAGTAATTTCTCATGATTTTCCAACCCTCTTACTAACAAAACTCGAAATGGAGTCAAGTTTTCTTGGAGTGATGAATGTGAATAGATATTCAAGGAGTTGAAAAGTAGTCTTATCACTCTAATCAATATCACATTACCCACAATTGGAGAACTTTTGTGGTATTTATTGATGCTTTGAATAAGGTCATGGGTTTTGTGTTGATGCAAAATGAAAAATTCATTGCATATGCTTCAAGGCAATTTAAGGTTCATGAGCAGAACTATCCAACACATGATCTACAGTTAGTTGCGGTGATCTTCACTTTAAAAATTTGGTGACATTACCTCTTTGGGGAGAAGTGTAAAATATATATGGATCACAAAATCCTCAAGTATATATTCACACAGAAAGAGTTGAATATGCACCAATGAAGATGGTTAGAGCTGATCAAAGACTATGACTACTCAATCCATTACCACCCTGGCAAAGAGAACAAGGTGGTAGATTCTCTAAGTAGAAAGAACCCAGAAATTCTATCATTGATGATAATTGAAAAGGATCCAATCTTCTTAGATTTGATGAATATAGAAATGAGAATCATAAATAAAGGAAAATCACCAATCCTTTCACAAATGATTGTTAAACCGTATCTTTTGGAAAGGTTAAAGGATGATCAAAAGGATGATGTGTGAATTTAGAAGAAAGTGGAAACTATTAGAAAAGTTAAATCCGCATAGTTTAATGTCAATGAAGAAGGAATTGTGAGATTTGGGAAAAGACTATGTGTTCCATCAAGTTTGGAGTTAAATAAAGAACTTTTGGATGATGCACATAGTCTGAATTTATATATTCACCCAGGAAACATAAAGATGTATCGAGATCTATGAGAGCATTATTGGTGGGATCACATGAAGAAGGAGATCACTGATTATACATAAAAGTTCATGGTATATCAGTAAGTGAAGGCTGAGAGACATAAGTCTAAGGGGATGATGGAACCATTACATATACCATCATGGAAATGGGAGAACATCACTATGGACTTCGTCAATGGACTTCCGAAGACATCCAAAGAAAACAATGCTATTTGGGTTGTTATGGATCATCTTACAAATACTGCACACTTCATTGAAATTTGGGAGGATTTCTCATTGGATCAACTGGAATGGATATACATCAGATATGTGGTAAGGCTACATGGAGTACCACTATCTATTGTATCCGATCAAGATCCAAGATTCACCTCTAAGTTTTATAAGAGTCTTCAACATGGTCTGAATACTGAGGTGAACTTCAGTACGGATGATTATCCTCAAACTGATGGCCAATCTGAGCAGACTATCCAATCACTAGAGGAAATGTTGAGAGCATGCTCAATGGACTTCAAAGGAGGATGGGATCAACATCTTCCTCTAGTTGAGTTCTCTTATAACAACAATTTCCACTCAAACATACAAATGGCTCATTATGAAGACCTGTATGAGAAGAGGTGCAGAACACTGAGATGTTGGGATGAAGTTTGGGAGTGAAAACTCCTAGGTCCATAAATTGATGAAGAAATGGTGGAGAAGGTTAAGACCATCCATCAGCACATTAAAGCTGCTCAGAGTCAACAAAAGAGCTATGCTGATAATTGTCAAAGAGATCTATAGTTTGATGTTGAGACATGGTATTCCTCCGAATATCACCATGGAAGATAGTTATGAGATTTGGGAAGAAGGGAAATCTTAGTCCAAAGTACATCAGCCCTTTTGAGATCCTTGATCACATTAGAGTGGTGCCTATCGACTAGCACTCCCACTGAACCTATCTCAAGTACATGATGTATTCCATGTATCACTCTTGAATAATTACATACCTGATCTATCACATTTACTCAATCCAGAGGTGGTACCATTGTAGAATTCCCTCTTCTATGAAGAGAAGTCGTTGAAGATCTTAGATCGTAGGGAAAAAGTTCTACGAAATAAGACAAGGCCCCTCTTCAAGGTGTAGTGGCACAACCACAAGTTGAAGAAGCAACATGGGAATCAGAGGAAGTAATGAAGCATAGTTACCCTCATCTTTTTAGTGTGGGAAAATGAAATTTTGAGGGTGAAATTTAAGGGGGGATATTTTAACGACCCAAACTATCATTAATGAAAATTCCTCGTCATCTAATTAAATGTTTTAATATGTAAAATGGTTATATAACATATGATCTCCCTTGGTTTTATGTTTTTGGATTTTAAAATACCGTTAAGAATTATGACCATTGTTAATATAGTCGTTGAATATTTATCACATGATTAATATAAATATAGGGCTTTAACAAATCCAATTTACTCAGATAAAGGAAACAATGGCCTCATCCAGTAAAATTGCTCCATACAAGGCCCATTTGTCTGAGCTCAGAAAGTAGGTGGCTTCATTGGGATTTTATATTAACCAAGACCAAGACAAGATTTAACATGTTATGCTCTAATGGAACTATCTACAGGAGAAGTGGAAGTTGATAGAGATTACCACACGTGCAATGTTATCTGAGCCACCCCAAGAGTCTGTCACCATCGTGCACCTTACCCTTAGGTCATATGCAGCTATTTTAAGGGTTTATGTAACAAATCACTAGTACTATGATTATGTTAATTATATTTTTATAGAATAAAGAATATACATTATTTTTATTATTGTCGCTTTGTAAATAGTTTTTAAAGCACAAATAGTATTTTTAGTTAATATTCAATTAAAAAATATATTTTGATAAATTAATGGATTTTTGAATAAAATAATATTTTAATAACAAAATATTATAACCAAATTACTTTCTATTAAATATAAATGATTGTATAATTTTTATGAATGCAATTGTGATTTTTATTAAGGTTTGAAAGCCATTTTTGTCAAAACCCATGAATTTTCAGTAAATGTCGGGTTTTTTTAAAGTAAAAAATTCACATATTTAGAAAATTATTTAGATAAAATGAATATTATTTTTGTAATAATGATTTCAAGAATATCCAATGATGAATTTTTTATAATATTCTAAGATATTTGAATTTTTGGGTAACAATTAAATACCGTTTAAATATATAATGTGTTTTATGACATCATAATGACCCAATAGTGATGTAATAAAATACTATAAATTATATGTTCAGAAAATATATATTTTAACAAAAAAATTATTTGATTTTATATTTATTTGATTTATTTTACAAATCCTTAGTGGACCCTCCAAAACTTATAAAACATTTTATCTTTCTTAATTGTTTTCCTTGAGAGTGTGACTCACCTCCACATAAGAAAACCTAATATTTTAAGAATTTAGTCCATCGGCCTTATAAAATATTTTTTCCACTCCCCTTTGAAAAAAAACATGGGAAAAACCATGGGATGGTTTGTTTTTTTGGATATTTTAATGTGTAGGGTCCAAAACCTAAATAATAAAGAATTCCCTCTCTTTTCCTATATAAAACCATTTAATCTCTCACTTACTCTTCACTAAAATCCTTTGGAGTTCATCAAAACACTTCCATCCTCTCTCTATAATCCTCCCAAGGTGCCCTAATCTCCCAATAATCCTCTCTCAAGCCTCTCCCAAGCCTTTGGGATTACACTTCCAAGTAAGGGATTTCTTCCTTTCTCATTTTTGTCCAAATTTCATTATGTAGTTATTACCTTTTATTTTCAATTTAAAATGTTTGGTTATGATTTCACAACTCAAAAATACTTCCATAATTATGTTTTAATGATGATAGACCCATTTCTCTCTCATTAATGTCTTCCATGTACACTTGTTACCATGCTGAAATTTCTTAGGGGATTTCTTCCTTTCTCATTTTTATCCAAATTTCATTATATTGTTATTCCCTTTAATTTTAAATTAAAAAGTTGGGATATGATTTCACACCTCCCCCGTAATTCCCTTATTATGTTTAAAATGATTATATACATCTTTCGCTCTCATTCATTCCTCCCATGTATACCCGTTACCATGCCGAAATTTCGTAAGGAATTTCTCTCTTCTCATTTACATTCAAGAAATTATTTTGTATTATGATTCTAAATTACATTAAATATGTTGGGGCATGTATCTATATGATCCCTTTACTTTCAATTTTATGTACATATGATTAGATAACCCTTTCTCTCTCATCAATCATTTTTATGAATTGTAATGTCACGTTGTTATGCTTCCAAAAATTGCCCCGTGATTTTCCAAGCCAAAGTCATTGTGTAGTGAATACCATGCCCATTTCTCTATCAAGGGTATTCACCTTTATGAATGTTTACCTGTGGATTATAGAGTTTCATATATGAATTACACATCCCTTTATCGTGGAATATATGATGATGTTTAATGAATCCATGATATATGATCCATGTGGCACACTTATGCATGTAATGAAATGATTAAGAAGGCTGCACCCTGATAGTGCTCCAATGAATTGGGTAAAGGTTAGTATCATGATACATCTAGTGCAATGAGGGTTTACTCATTATAATTTAAGTGAAATTACGGTTTACTCATGATCCATGTGCAAGTATCCATGGATCTTTCTAATATCATGTTAAATGTTGTTGTCACATTTCCATGTTATGATAGTCATGCTTTATCATGCCTTTATGTTCATGTTTCTCTTGTGCTCCATTGATATGCCTATTTCCTAACATGTACTATATTATTCATATTCCTTGTTTACTCCCTTACTGGGCTTTATATCTAACCCTTTTCTTATGAATGTCCTCAGGTTATCCCATGCAATGCTAAGTACGAGGGAATGTAGTGGTCATATCAAAGGAAGTTTTCAATAAAGATGTTGTGTTTTATATTCTAAGTTGTTATGTAATGTTCCTAAAACGAAAAGACACTAGACCTCTCGATCCTCAGAGTTGTATTAAGTGAAATATTATTTAATAAATCATGTTTATGTGTTTAATAAAGATTAGGGTTGTTATACTAATTATTTTGGAGCAATTTCAAAAAAATTAGATTTCTTTTTTAAATGATTTAGTAAATTATTAAGTTGTTTTAAAAAGGTTTTACATTTTATGAATATAATTTCATAGTTTTATAAGTTTATTTATAATTTTATTGGGAATGTTTCAAAGTGATTATAATGTTTTATAAATGTTTTTCGAATTTTTGAAGTGATAATAAACTCTTTTCTTAACTATTTATAAGTTAGTTTAATTTGAAAGTTAATATTTTCAATGAAACATTTAACATTATGCATGAAATTGTGGTTTCATGAGGGTAATGGTGGTTTATAATATCTTTCAAAAGGGTACATGAATGTTTCTATTAGTTACATAAAGTTAATGTCACAGCCTGACCCCGTAAGGCTCGAGCTGCGACTCCCTAAGACCGCCTCTATAGGCCAGTGGATGGAGTCCAGCACCGAGTAGGCTATCACACACAAGGAGGCCTTATCCTAAGGTACCTATATAAATGAACCCACATGAAACTCCATGCTATAGTGCAATGATATATATAAAAACTGAAACTAAAATGCATGCATACATCTATCCCAAACCAGAGTACAGCAAAAGTACAAAAAAAGGACAATATAGGGCCCACCAAAACAAAACTATTAAAGCATCCAACATTCTCTAAAAGAGGGGATCATTTTAAAACACCCACTAGTAATATCCTCATCCAAGCTCCGATGAAAACCCTGGTTAGTCTAGCTACTACGCTCTACCTGCTCCGAGTCCAACTAGGACTCCGTTGAAGGACCTGTTTTCTGCACAAGACACAAGACATGTGTGGGAAAATCCCATTTATGGGTGAGTATAAGAATACATAGTAAGAACCCTAAAACCCCTAACCAAAAAGGGGACAACTGATAGGAATAAGTTAACTCAACATTGCCTAAGGAAACACACGTGGGAGAGAAGCTCTATCTTGAGACCATGCTTGAAAACACCCGACTAGTCAGCTCGACGTCCTTAGCATGTCAATGAAATGACACATAACACAGGGACTCCAAGAACACAACCAGATATACTCAGCTCTTAGTATCATGGTCCCGACCATAGACTATCCATGGTAAATGACTCGAGGTTCCAATGCAACAGTCTCATGAGGTACCGAACTCATAGATAGAAAAAAAAACTCAAGCCATCCCTGATAACTCAATAAAATGAAAGTGGAAAGCATCGAAAGCTTGAAGTTGATAATCCAACCTCACTATCCCAAATGGAACTCAACCGATTGATGCCACCAATGCTGACCTGTTCCCTACGCAGGGTCAAAAGAATTGTGGAGATTCCCACTCCTCCCCACTACCCCACAGTCTAGTTAGTACTAGCTCCTAAACCAACCCGTGAAACCTCTTTTTCTTCTGTCTGGAGGGGCCTGAACCTCAGTTGATCAAGGGAGCACTAATTCCTAACCATAAATCACGCATAACAACTGTAGGGGTCTGCTCCCCGCTACAACTGGAAAATGGGGGAACACTACTCCATAGGCATGAACCCACACCCTAATACATCAGGGGAGTACCATCCTATGAAAAATGATCTTACACCATAACATGATAGGGTAGCACCCCTCGGTAAAACGTGAGCCCGCACCCATAGTAGGGGAGCACCACTGCAAGAAACATGATCCCACACCCATGGTAAGGGAGTGCCACTGTGAGATATATGAGCCTACACCAATGGTAGGGGAGCACCACACTGAGGAACGTGAGCTTTCACCCTAACACAGTAAGGGAGCACCACTCTATGAAACATGAGCTCACACCCTAACACATTAGGGGAGCACCAATGTAAGGATAGAGTACTTGATACCTGGAATGGAAAGGGAGTACTGCCCCTACTATCTAATAATATTGAAGATCCCATTCCCTGACACAGTAGGGGAGTAGTCCAACTACATGAACGTCATGAGGAAACTTGCACCCTAATCTATCAGGGGAGTAACATCCCCAAAAGAAAATACCCCAAAGGTAACAAACCCATTCCCATGACGTTGGGAGTACCATCTATATTAGAGTATAGAGGTAAGGGAAACATACACCCTGGTGACACAGGGGATTACCTGAACCAATGTCTCTCTTCACAAACCATTGATCTCCAACATCAGCCTAGCACCACTCTTCAAGAGTATTTCTTGATTCACACTACCTTGTGTCCTGTAAGCCATAAAAGGGTCCACCATTGTGTTCTACACATAAAAACACGCAGGATAGGTTCTTTACTCTCCCAAAATAGGCAACCGGTAAAAAGGGTACTATTCACCGCAACAAGCCAGAACAGATCTTCATGGGTCCCACACCTTAATCTTGAAACTCATCGAATAGATCACACCATTACAATCTTTATGGAAAAAACACACATGATCGACTACACATATGTCAAAAATGGGCACTTGATGAAAACGTCACATTTCGCCACAAACACCCAAACCGGCCCTCATGGGTCCCACACCTTAATTTCATTTAAAGCACCCAAAATTGGTCTTGAAACATTCTCTGTCAATTGAGGGTCACAATGCCACTGATGGCACATCAATCGAACATCGGATGCAGGAGATACATCTGATACAAAATTTTCCAAATAATAATAATATATTATTATTATTATTGGATGTTTTGGGTCAATGAGAATCGATCCCAAAAAATTAACTTCTCAAAGTTACCTCAAAAGTTCCACCTTGAAGCAGGGGTCATGTTTCCGCAAACAACACATGAATTGGAGGTCCGTATTGCAAATTACGGGGGTTTGAATCCACAAGACAAACATGGATAGACTGGCCCATTCTAGCCGGTCCACCCTACCTAGGACAACCCACCCCAGCCGGCCTAGCTCGACCACATCCAGTACATTGGACCACAACAAACCTAGGCACCTATCATGCTTCACCATGCACAATGTCACGCCGTCACTCGTGCGCCCGCTGGCTCGCCTCTGTCACGGCCTGCTCCGACCGTGGATGTTGTACTACCCAACAGCCTTATCGCACCACCCAGTGGCCTCATCGTGCTGCCATCTACCTTATCATGTTTCCCTACAGCCTCCACTACACTGCCTCACAACGTCGAAGCTACCCTCGCCGTACTGGTGCGCCACCACCTTCTATAGACCACTGAGAACACTCCGATGGTCCAAAAATGAATCCAAAACATGTTTTGGAAACCTCGAGACCCAATCTACAAAAACATGGCCTCCAAATGATAATCTTATGGAAAAATTAAATAAAACCCAAGAGAAAATATGGGAATGAGGTTAAAACTCAAAATCACCTACCTCATAGTGAATTTTTGAAGCTTCGAGGGTAGATCTGAGCTTTGATGTTGCCGCTCCTTGATCCGGGAGTGATCTCCATCAAGATCGAGGCTCAAAGGAACCTTGTTTGCTCGATTCCAATCATTCATCATCAAAGAGGAAGAGTGGGGGAGTATACTTCTGCATGCGCACTTAGGAGGAAAATGGGGGTATTTGTTTTAATTTTATTAAAACAAATATATGCATAACACCCCGGTCTAACTCACCTCTGACCCGCCACCTGGCGCCAACAATAATTATGTCGCACCTAGGGTAAAAAAGACATTTTTAACTTAACAGTGGTCTCAACTAACTCAATCTATCTCAATTATGGTAAACCTAAGGTATAAACTACCTCAAGCTATCTGAATTATATAAACATGCACTTAGCATAAAACCAGTTTCATCAAACCATGAAAAGGAAAATTCCCAATTAACATTCCTTTTTATTCTTTTCATCATTTAAAAGCACTATAGTTTTTTGTTCTTAATCAATTCCAATATCTCATTGGATAACATATTCAATTAAACATGCATACTTTCATTAATTTGATTGTCATCAAATTATAATAAACTCTAGATTACTAAACATGACTCTTTAATTCTTAATCCGATTAATTAATTAATTTTGGCTATGTTTTTTATCCAATTCCATAAATTTCAAATTTTAAACCATGCATAAACAAAAATTACATCAATCATATCATGATAGTATACTATTTATCAAATCAAGAGTCAAATCATTATCACAATACAACACAATAATAAATTATCATTAAACATCACCATTTCATTCTTTAATCAAGTTTAATATTTATTAGATTAATTATACTTCCATCTAAATGGATAAACTATGATAAATTTATGATTAAAAATAAACAAATATGATAATAAATAAATCCCCTACCACAAACTTCTAAGGTTCTTGAAACGGAAATGGAATGCCAACATAGATCTCTGATCATCTCTCTCGTGATTAAATTATTATCTCCTGAAGACTTTTTGCCATGAACACACTAAAAAATGACTATCAAAACTCCATTAGAACTACGGAGATAAAACACCAAAACATAGTGAGAATAACATGAGGAAAATGAGATAAAATATAGAGAAACTGCTAGAAAAAAGAGGTTGATCTCACCTTAGACTACCATATATTGATCTCTAGGATATGTGGATCAATCCCCATTGAAAGGGGTATTCAAAGACTTTTAAAATCCCTTCAGGGTGCCTAGGTTTAAAGAGTAATAATTGGAAAAAACATATTTTAATGTTATTGATGTATTTATAGACAGTGAAAATTTTAAAAGACCATGGCATAGCCCTAAGGACCACACTGCAGCCCTCCATGAGCAATGGAATTCTATAGAGTAGAATGAGGGACCATTCCCCAACTCCACTTGGTCAAATACATTTCTAAGAAACACATCATAGATCTCATAAAATTGGATATAGGGATATAGAGTAGACCTAAACACCACATTGTAGAACCCCTTCACTAACAGGGAGGTTATTTTGCAGCCAAACAACCACAGCACAACTACCCTTGATTTGACAGTAGCCTCAAAACCTATTACACTACAACCTCCTTACTCTGTGCTATAGAGATCGACCAAAAAAGAAGGTACCGCACTATATCCTACCTATATAGCATATCCATCCATAAAAAAGCAGTATCCTTGATTTACTTCCCAAGCTCCCCTATACTAAAACCAGATCCTTTACACTATATTCACTAACACTACGACACAACAAATCCCTCCATGCCTCGTCCATGACATTTTTTGAAGTGGATCTCACTTTTTCCACCATTTACTATCCAAACTCCTTGGAACCACCTCTAAAAACCACCAACACCCAAAGAATGCAAAGGAAATGGACACCAGGATTCAAGTTCTTTTTTAAGATACCACTCAAAACATTCTCATATTTGAGAATTCAAAAAAAACATAGATAAATAAATAAAAAGGATCATCAAAACAACCAAACTTTTATATACCAATAAATAATATCACTATCATAGGAGCTCAACCACCTCACTAAGATGAAACAATCACAAAACCATAAAATAATAGAACTAGATCCTAAACACACTTCCATGGGAGATACCTATCAAACAAGAGTTAGTCCACAATAAGAAATAACAAAAAACCATCTCATAAACCAAAAAAGATCCAAAAAATACAACTATCATTACAAAAAAGAGAAGATATAAACATCAAATAGCTCATGGTACTGAGTTAGTATCCATGAATCATGTTCCTAGGAACTTTCCTCCATGCCACCATGTTTTGAAAAGACATGAATCAAGGGGATAACACTCCCACAAAACACCTTCTCTTGGTTATCCGTGATCTCCATAGACTACTCATAAAAAGTTTCATCATTGTCAACATTGATCTCACCCCAATTAATGACATGACAATCTTCATGAATGTGATGGTGGAGTTGTGAAATGTGAATGACATCATGTATATGAATCATCTATGGGGGGAGTGTTATCTAATATTCCATGTTTCCAATGTGATCCCACACCTTGAAAGACCCAAAAAGCTGGGGATAAATATTACTCCCATGACTAAACCTTCACAACCCATGATGAAGAGTCACCTTCAGGAACACATGATCTCAAAATTAGAACTTTGGTGGCCCCATCCAATGATATTTCTATGATTTATAACAATCTTGTTCTGATTTCATTCTCTTGAAAATAACCTGAACCATCTCTGATGTATTCTGTACCAGCTCTAACCTGATAATTTCTACCTCTCTGACCCCAGTCTACCAAAATAGAGAATTCCATGGTCGACCATAAAAATATTTAAACAATGTTATACCAATGGTGTATTGAAACATATTATGGTAAGAAAACTCGACCAATGGAATGTTCCTCATCTATGAACCTCCAAAATCTAAAACTCAAGAGAGAAACATGTCTTCAAGAGTCTGTATGGTTCGCTTGGTTTGATTGTCTAACTATGGATGAAAAGAAGTGTTATAGAATAACTAATATCCAAAATCATGATGTAGACCTCTCCACACCCTAAAGGAAAAAAAGGATCATGATCATAGATGATCATCCTGAGGACTCTATGGAGTCACACCACCTCCTCTAGATACTACCTCAAAAAACCCACCATTAATATCAACTCCCTAGTCACTATAAAGTGGGATTATTTCATCAAACAATACACTATCACCCATATATAATCATAGTCTCTCTAATATCGAGTAAAATTAGTAATGAATTCCATTTGGATATCCTCCCACTTCTAATAAGGAACTTCTAAAGACCCGATTATCCCACCAAGAACATAGTTCTTGACCTTAACCTTTTAATAGACCAAACATCAAGACACAAACTCTAAAACTGCCTACTTTAACATAGGCCACCAAAGCTAACCTATAAAATCTTGGTACTTATTTTTCACATAAGGATGTACCGCTAAAGGTGATCTATAGAACTCAGGTAGAACCATCTCACGCATCACCAAATGGACTAAAATCTTCCCCTAGAACAACACCTAGTGTTTTTCATCCTAAGAAAAACCATTAGAGGAATCACCAAAAACAACTCGATCTCTCCACACCTCAACCTCAAAATCTACCAACTAGAACTCCTCCACCTATTTCAAAAAATATGAATACAATTTAAACTATAAAATACAACCTCTATCATAAACCTCTCTCGTATCAAGATGTGTCACTAAGAGATCTTCTTCCACTATATATGAATATCTTGATTCAGACAACGAATCACTATGTGACTTTCTGCGTAGTGTGTCAGATACAACATTACCCTTAACTGGTGTATATTAAATCTCAAAGTCATGATCCTATAAAATTTACATCCATCATCATTGTCACAAGTTCAAGTTATTCTGGGAGAAGACATACCTTAGTCTATTATTATCAGTAAAAACCACAAAATGCTCACCGATGAGATAATGTTTCCACATCTTCAAAGAAAACACAATAGATACCAGCTTGATATCATGGGTGGCATAGTGACACTCATGGGGATGTAATATTCAAGACCCAAAAGAAAAAACTGATATCTATTCATCGGAACACATATCAAAATAAGATGTGAAGTATCAAAGAAAACCTCAAACTGAACTCCTTCTTCTGATAGACAAAGAACTAGATCATTGATAAACGTATCCGTTAGGTACTCAAAATCTTCCTAACACTGGTCAGTCCACATGAATTCGTGATCATTTCTTATAAAGGATTTTAAAGGACCCATTAAATAAGATAAATCATATAAAAACCTCCTATAATATCCTACAAGACCAAGGAATCGTCTCGCCTCTGTAACTATCTTGGTGGATGACCAAAAAATGATAGCATATATCTTTAGAGTATCCAAAACTATTACCTAATAGGATGTGACATACCCTAAGAAATGAACTTCATGTGTGAAAAACTCATATTTTGACAAATTTATGAATAGATTATGATGATGAAAAACTCTCAAAACATCGCACATATGCTCTACATGATTCTCCTCAGATACGAAGTACCCAAGGATTTCATCGATGAAAACCACCATGAACTTATCTAGAAACTCTCTAAACACTAAATTCATCAAACCCATGAACATGGCTGGTGAGTTTTTGACACCAAACTCCATCACAAAAAACTCATAATTCCCATAATGACATCAGAAATAGGTCTTTTGAACTTCCTCCTCTTTCACCTACATCTGATGATATCCTAACCACATATCAATCTTTGAGAAGTAGCTTCCTCCTTTTAGAAGATCAAATTAATCATCAATTTGTGAAATAGGATAGTGGTTATTCACTATCACTTTGTTCAAGTGATTATAATTGATAAAAAGACACAAAATTTCGTTGGATTTCTTCACAAAAAAAATGGGTGCACCCCAAGGTGACACACTCGAATGAACAAAACCTTGCTGCAATAGATTATTAAGCTATACTCAAAGATATTTCATCTTACAAGGTTCCTTCCTATATGAAGATACTGAGATAGGATAAACTTATGGTTGTATCTCAATCCCAAAATCAATATCACGTCAAGGGGGAAACATTACAACCTCCTCAGGAAAGACATCAGGGTACTCTTCCACAACCTTGGTAAGAATCATTGACCGAACCTCCAATGAACTCAGCATCAAATCAGCCATCAAGGAAGATGAGGATGGAATATGCCTCTAACCCATCTGAGGGTCTCACTCACCAATGAACACTATCGTCTCTCTATCAGCATCATAGAATAGTACATGCCTCCTGAATCAATCCATGATATCCTGCACCATACACAGTCAATACATGCTGAGGATGATGTTGTATGGTTGTATACATAAACATAGGAAGTACCTCAAGGAGTGGTTCTTCCCAAGAACTAGATCAAAATTTCTACATACTTCATACAATAAGCTCAACATCCTACTAGAATAGTCAACACTAAGGGAACTAGAAGCCTCCTCACCTCAAGTCCCAAAAAATGGAAAAGAACAAGTGATATGAAAGAGTGTGTAGATCCTGAAATAAATAAGTATTCAGCCACATAGAAAATAAGAAAAGAGTAACTCTAACATTATCTGGCTAACCTAGTGATGGTAACCCTAAAGAATGAAGCTAACCACAACCTATTCCATATCCTATTTGACCCTGATAATGACCACCTCCACAACTATGCTCTACTCTTTGAGGATGAGGAACATCTCAAGGATTTCCTCTTCCCACCTCATCTCCTCTCTACTAGTCCCAAACTGAAACACTATTATGCTACAATGTCAACTAAAACTGCCTCAATGGAGGATCTTAAAGTGGAACAATTGTCACATGTTTACTAACCAAAAATTTCAGGCAGTCTTTCCACTGATGACCTTGAACTATATAAGAAAAAAAATGTGTCTAGTCCCTTGGCATGGGTCTGAAATACACAACCTTTATGATTTGGGATGAAACCTACCCCCAGCTATCTGAAATCTCTTATATCCAAGAAACTAGGAACCCTATACCACATATCTACTTCATGTGAAATCCTAAAAACTCCCCTCTTATAAAGATCTAGTTCTGGACAGCATCCTCTTTTCCAACACCTTGAGATATGTTTACAACATGAATGGGGAGACTTTGAAATGGGTCTCTAGATGAAAAGTTTCCTAAAAATGACTCATCTTGGCCTCCTTGTCTAAAGAATGGTCTAAATCATATCACAGAAGGTTCCTAAAACAGATCCCAAACTCCCACACAATGGAACTCCCTTGTCGAAGGGTAAGTAGCTCTTGGTGGCTAGCCAAATTCATGGTAAAATAATGAAACTCTACTCAAAACTAACCTTGAAACTTCTCCCATGAGACTGTAGACTCCTCACGATCATCAGGGAACAAGATCTGGAACTGTCTTATTTCCCCATGCAGCATCATCACAGCCAACAAAACCCAAAGCTCCTTCTGATAATTGATCAAATTTAAATATATCTCAATATCCCCCAACCAATATTCTATCACTGAGTCCAAAACAGATCTCTCATACTTATGCAAACTCTGTCACTAAAACTCTAAGGGTTCTCTTCTCCAAGTATTGTCATCGACGTCCTATATTTAATGATGATCTTTTGTCATGCCCTGTTGAACATCTTTGGCATAAAACTGATGAGGATTTCAACCTAGAGTCATGACTATAAGAATAAAAAATGTTTATAGAATCCTAAACCAGGAATATAGAAGACTTGAGATTAATTAATTAATTGTTAGTTTTTATTCTTTGTATGGTTTAACCTATACCATGGTCTACCCATTTTAATAATAGATGCAAAGAAGAGTGATGCATGATCCTATCTAAGGTCTCTACCACACAAGCAGTATCACTTCATTTAATAAGTTAAAAAACATACAGGTTTGTGAATTAGATCATAGGGGGCCTAAATACCTGTTTCTTAGCCGATATATTATATTTACATCGCTTACTAAACATAGCTGACATTGTTTCCCTACCAACCCATACAGTCCTCACATACACCTAACTCCAAGATCCATCATATCCCTCGACCTAAAGCCTTTAATACCACCCTATCATGTCCCCATACCACCATAGATTACCCCTCTTAATCCATAAATGAGAGAAGGATAATGGTGACTTCATGAGTCCCACCTTCAGTAGGCCCCAGGTTGGTGACTAGTGCAGAGGGTATAAAAAATATACAAATGGGAGTCAATTTCCTCTAAGAGAACATGTGGATGAGAGAGATAAGATAGATACACCAATAAACACCTTATTATAAAGATAAATGAAACCCAATTACATACATGAAATGTCAAATAGAATAGAAACAACTAGAAAGTAAAACTGTAAGTATCAAAAACATAAACTCAACAGGGACCACGAAACCCAAACAGCTCCTTCAAAACAACGAGTTAGTAATATCCAACCCGATCTCCAACCAACTCCTACTAAATTGAAAATTAGTCTATATATACATGGGGTTATCATAACAGTATACTCAGTAGGATTATCCCTGATGCCTCTCATGAAAAAGATAAATAAATCGTGCTAAATCCCATGGAAGAATAAGTGAAACTAACTTGTCTCTTAAATAGGTATACTAAGTTCTCAATCTCAACGTGGTTATCTCTCACAAAGTATCACATATAAGGAATCAATTATTATAAAAATAAAATATGAAGGGTACCCTACTACTACTTCCCCACTAGTTTTATGCTCTTCCCCAATGTTGCACATTCTAATCCATCTCTTTCCAAAATAAGTGATCCCAAAGACACCTAGGATAAGTATCACAATATACACCTCATGCATCACCTCATCACATAATCCCATCTATATCTCTATATATAGTAACTGAGTTGTTTTTGGGATCCACAACATCCTATAGGATGTGTATCATACATCAAGTATTATACCTCAATCCATCATAGCTCATACACTAAGTTAGGAACCTTGAGATATCACAGCCCAAACATGTCATACCTATAATAAATAATTGGATACTATATCTAGAGATATAACTGTATGAAATAATAAAAAGTCATTATATCCCTCTACACACATATATGGGAAAACTAAATATCATGTATATCAGCGCATAATACCACCAAGAGAAGAGAGTGAGTATAGAGGGTGAATTTATCATCCATCTTCCCACTGGGATATTGGGGGAAACACTCTATTAGAGTCCACTGGGTGTCAGTATCCATAACTCACATGGGTAGGGAAGCATATAAAGTCAAAAAATATTCCTGATATAATATATCTCACAACCACACTATGGGCATCACCTATTCCTAATATCAAATGTATCTATCATCAGTTAGACACCCAACCACCACTGTTAAGGATTAGACATCCTACACAAGCATGAAGAAGAATTACATTAAATTCATTCTCTCTATTTAACATTCCAATTTATGCTAATTAATTAATTATCCATTAATTAACATTTTTCTGATTACATTACTATAAAAAATAAATCCAAGTCCAATCCATCCAGGCATAATCCAACCAAGTCCATGGTTTAACAAGATTAACATTATCAATTTCATTCTAGAAACATCATCCCCATGGGTTAAATATTTATTAAATATTATTAATCTTTCCAAAATTCAAGGTACTCTAGGAAAAAACCTTAAGATTCCATCAAAGAGATTCAACCAAGAACATCCAGCTACCTCAAGAAGTGGGGAAAGTAATGTAGATAAAATAATAAACCCAATCATCATCCATTTAACTTATTAATTCATAATAAGAATCCCAGATTTTATCAAAAAATGTTTAAGCTCATCTTCAACCCATTCTATCATCCTGGTGTCATCCCTGACACCCACATGCATATCACCATGTGTCTCACCATCACAGTCGCCAGCTGCTACCATGACCATGTGCCTCCCTACCCATATCTCATTATTCATCTCAGACTCAACCATCCCAATATAATATCACATCAAATAGTAATACTCACATCTAGATCACATAGAAGGTAGAAGACAAACAAGAAAAGTCAATAGGGAAATCTAGGCCCTAAAACAATGAATTCATCCATCACATTTAAATGGGATCTCACAACCCCAAACACAAGGCATTCAACCTTATTAGACAAACAAGATCTCATAGCGCCAAAAAATTATATTTATTAAAAAATAGTTTTTATTCCATCTTGAATTAATAGATTCATTTTCATAGGTTCCAACTATGGGCAACTTAAGGGATCATCTATCACAAGCTATCTCAATTATGTGAACATGATCTTAGCATAAAACCAATTTCATCAAACTGTGAGAATGAAAAATCCCGATTAATAAGAATTTTTATTCTTTTCATCATTTACAAGAACTATAGATTCAATTTCTTAAACAATTACAATATCCCATGGGATAACATATTCAATTAAACATGCATACTTGTTTTAATTTGATTATCATAAAATTATAAGAGACTCTGGATTACTAAACATACCTCATTAATTCTTAATTAAAATAATTAATTAATTACATATTTATGTTATTTATCCAATTAAATCAATTTTAAAATTTCAAATCAATCATAAACACACATTCTAACAAGAATATAATAGATAGAACATTATTTAGAAAATCAAGAGGCAACCAATTATCAGGGTATAACACAACAACAAAAATGATCTCAAAACATAAAAATTCCATTATTTAATTCAATATAATATTTATTAGGTTAATTCCACTACTATACAAAGGGATATACCATGGTTATTTTATTATTGGACATAAATAAATAGTATAAGCAATAAATCCCCAACCTCAAACTTCTGATTTTCTTAAAATGGAAATAGAATTCCATTGCGGATATCTAATCAACTCTACCATGAATAAACTATGATCTCTTAGAGATTTCATGTCACAAAAACACTGAAAATGATAATAAAAACTCCATTATAATGATGGAGATAAAATTCTAAAGAATAGCAAGAAATATGGGAGGGAAACAAGAAAAACTGAGAGAAAATGCTAGAAAAAGGAGTTTGAACTCACCTTGGATTACCATGGATTGATATATAGGATTTAGGGATCAATATCTATAGAAAGGGGGTTTAAATCCTTCTAAAATCACTCCAAGGTTATAAGGTTTTGAGTGGAAGAATTGGAATAAAACTGGGTTTGAATGATCATAGGGTATTTATAAAAAGAAAAAACAATTAGAATACCACGACAAAACCACTAGGACCACTCCACAGGCCTCCTTGATACAGGTCATTTTATAGCATAGCATGAGGTATCACACCCCAACTCCCCTTATTCAAATACATGTCTAAGAAACACGATGTACATCCTATAAAATTTGATCTGGGGATATGGATTATCCCTAAGCACCACACCACAACACACCTTCACTAACCGGGAGGTTATTCCACAGCCCAACCACCATGGTGCTACTATAATTGATTAGGTAGTAGCCTCAAAACCCACTATATTGATTCCTCCTTGCTCCATGTAATAGAACTCAACCATTGAAAAAGTTACTATGCTACAACCCAACTCCATTGAATAGCCACTCCAAAAAAGGTGGTGACCTTGATTTCTTTCCCAATATCCCCTACACTACAGCCAGATCCACCAAACCATAGCCACTAGCACTACGATGCAGTGAATCCTTCCTCACAGTAGACAGTCAATTTTTTTATTGGGTCCCCCTTTTACTGTCATTTACCTCCAAAATCCTTTGAACCTCCTTCATTCACCTCCAACACCCCAAACTTTCAAAGGAAAGTTTCACTATGATTCAGAACTTTAAAATGGGATTTATTGGTTTACCTGTTATGTGTTGTTGGTTCTATTTTTTTCTCACCATTTAATTAGTATACTCTTTTAAATGTGCATTAGAGACTTTCGGTATGATCCTACTGAGTATACAAGTATTCTCACCTTTCATATATAAACTATTTTTCAGGTTTCTAGGAAAACTATGGGGATGAAGTTGGACATTACTAGCTTGGGTGTTAGAGTTTTTGTTTAGTTATGGCTAAATAATTTTCTTTTATGTTTAACCTGGATATTTCTGTTGAATTATTATGACATTACATGCATTTAGGATATTTTGGATTTTATCTTTCTTATGTTATTGAGTTATTTGGTGGTTGATATCATATATCCATATCCTACTTTTCTTTTCTTTTTCAAGGTTAATTCCTCCCATATGTGTGACTTTATTATACCTTTGGTTCTAGTTTCAAACGCGGGGCCTAATGAAGATGGGAATCGAGTTTTATTATCTCTCTTTCACCGTTATTGTCCTTAGAGGGGTAAATCATATATGATTCTTGGATAACTGAGTGGACATTCCTTTTTCCAATCCATCATATGGATAAACTCAACTTTATTCCTTTGGTATCCTAACTGTTAGGGATTCCCAGCTAGTGTAACCCAAAGAAAGTGCCAAGTATAGGATAAAAATGACAATCCTGAAGCACTTGGCTATGGCACGAAATTATTCAAGGATAATAGAATGACACCCATACTTTTTTTCCATGAACAAGATAATCCATGGGAACCCAACTATGGCACAAAAATACCATGTTGGATGATAAAAGTCATGATAAGTGTCACTTTGGAAGGAACATTTCACTAGGTATTTGAATAGGATTTTTAATCTCACCATTTAATCTCATGTTATTATCTTTTATGTATGAATGCTTCTATTATTTTAGTTTGTAATCTTATTCCAATAACCAAACCAATGTGTTTAAACCCTATTGATGTGTAACTCTTTATACAGCTCATAAGTTTGTATTAGTGAACCAAAAATATATTTCAAACATATTTATTCATATTCAGATGCATCATATTTAAAAGGTACATGAAAACTTCCTATAAAGGTATAGAGTTATCCATATGAGTAAACCTAGATCAATAGATAGTGAACCCCAATCATCGTCCTAGACAGGCCATAAGCCTCTATTCAAATGAATCATATGCATAAGGTACATGAACTCTTCCTGCAAAGATATAGATTTATCCACATGATTAAACCCAAAGTAACAGATAGTAAACCCCAATCACCAACCTAAAAAGGGTGTAAGCCTATTGGTAGGTAGGTAGTCTAGCCCAAAGTCCCTCTACCCTAGGTTACTTTACTAAAGATAGGATCAAATTCATCATAAATCTAACATTAAATATGAACAAACTATATTCAACAAAAAAATTCATGCTAATAACTTTAATTACAAAATGAGATCAAGGTAGATGAAAAACTAATTTTATTATGGAATCAATCATAGAATGTAATGCAAGGCTCTATCCTAGAAGTAGTTTAAAAAATAAACTATAGCATACACCATATTCACATTTCTTAAAAAATTTAGTAAACATGAATATAGAGTGGAATAAACCTTAAATAAATGAACAACTAAAATATTCAAACATGAGATAAAAATATATGAAACATTAACAAATCAAAGCTAATTATAAAACCTTTTATAATTACATCATCAATATTTCATACAATCCATAATTATGAATATAAAAATTTTATCAAAATATGAACTCTTTCATATTAATTGTTATATAGCATTTCAATTTTAAATATATTATATTATATGAATTATAAAAAATTTATAATATAATTTCTCTTATGTAAACATTTTACATTATCTAAATATCATATAATTTATTATTATTTAATCCTTGATCATATCAATTATCAAAACACATTTTTATGTGGCTTAAATAATAGTCAAACAATTACCTCTTTTATTTTTAACAATTCAAAATAATTAATTATGAACAATTCATAATTTAAATGTAAACATTTTATATTTTTTCCTTATTTCACAATTTATAACCCTTTATAAATTTTTTCTTATGATTTCTAAATAAAATATTTTATTTTTATATAATAATAATGTCTATATAATTTATTAAAATTTATTTTAATGTTAACATTTCATATTTAAGAAAAAATGTTTCATAAACATTTAATTAATTAATTATAAAAAATTTACAATTAATTAATTTATATGACTTTTATAAATTAATATATTCCAAAATACCTTTTATAATGATTCATAAACCATCTTATAATTTTAAAAAAAAATCTATTGTTTCCCTTAGATAGGAATCCCATCATGTGTAAGTGTATACTCCCTTTACCCATAAATAGAAATTCTATGTAAGGGTAGAAAGGCCTTGACCCTTACGCGACATTCTAAGTAAGGGTAATCCATTTTCAAAGCCCATGGGTAAATTTAACCTATTGGTTACATTTATACAGTCATTTTTTATATAAGGGTAAATGGTTGACTAACTTTATGTGGCTTTGAGAAAAAACTCAGCTACCATTACGTGGGCCTTTAATATCATGATTAACCTTATGTAATCTAATAAATCCTTTATTATGTAAAGGTAACATGTAATAAACTTTATCAAATATATTAAAACATATCATTACCTTTACATATAAAGTGTTTGATTACCTTTACATGACCTTGGGAAAAACTCAATTACCCTTAAGTACCAGCATTTCACATAAGGGTAAACTCATGTGACCCTTACGCAGATTAATCTATATAAGGGTAAGGTGTGATGAACCTTATGTAGACCATTCTATGTAAGTGTAAATCCTTGGTTACCCTTACACATATTATCCTTATAAAGGTAAATCCATCGTTACCTTTACATAGCTCCACTGCATAAGGGTATACCTGATTTTCTAGTTTTTATTAAAACCTAAAAAAGTTACTATGTTTTGTGATTATTCTTCATTTCAATGCTAGATTTCATAAATTTAAATCATGGTTTTACTCTTATATTACTAAATGGTTTTAATAGAGTCTAATAAAAATTATTAGAACATGCATAAGCAATTTAAAACCCAATTTCTAGGATCTCCATGTAAGAAATATAAAACCTGCATAAGAACTGAAATGAAGAAATACTATAAACTAGCATATATTACACTGAATAATCCACTTTATTATATTTATCTTTATATATTTTTGATAAATATCACTTAGTGACATACATAAGCATCCCACCTGCATAGATATCCACAAGCTAATCAGAATCACTCATCATTCGAATGGGGTACACCTTTTCTCCACAGTATACTAGTACCACTAATGAAAAGAAGTAACATGAAGAGATCATTGGATACATGAGACATTGTTTGAATATCCAAACCATCTCCATCACATGGTAGTAGTTTATAAATCCATAAATAAAACCCTCAGTTGTATCATTTTCTCATGTGTTCATAATACATTAGTAAATGATTTTTCCAATAAATTCATTCATCATATGAATGTGTTATCTCCTCGCTATTTCAACTTATGAAATAGTTACTTAAATGATATCATACACAAGATAAATAAATGATAACAATTTATCAATTTTATTAAATAAGATATTGTATAACAATATATCCTATGCATACAAACCATAATTTTAATGACATATATATATATAAGGCTTTAGGGAATATCCCAATCATTATTGAATGATTAAAATAAAAATACTAGTCTAGAATCATAATCATAGCTGGTTTGAGAGAAATATAACCATGGAACCATGCTTTATGCTTCCATTCCTTATAAGGAAATAAGATATGAAAGTATCTCGTACCAATATGTATGAACTTCAAATCCAAGAATACTTAAGTTACTGATAAACTATGAATTGGATCATCCGTAATCTAGGAATTTTCACTAATATAAAAAACAATCCTCTCTATGATATAAAATTCTCAAATCTATAATCTATCCTTAATTTCATCTTGATTGGATATTGTGTGGGAAGTATAGGCCTTTCAGATTACTTGTTCTGGGAGATAATTCTTCAGTGATACAAAAATGATTCTTATTAACTTCCTCCACTCCTACGGAACCATTGATAATAGGTATAAACCTATCCTTAATCTTCCTTGAATGATTTTCCAAACATATCCCATTTGAAAACCTTCCTCAATCTTGTAGCTCGAATAAAATATTGTTTAGGAATTACATGAATTGCTAAAAACCCTAATAGTCTTCACAATCGCCGAGTGGGAACTCAAAAACCCTTTGCATCATGCCCCATAAACTATAAAAAAACTAAATAGGCTTACCCACTAAGAAAACTACACTATCTAATATATAGGAATAGTTAACAGTACATACTTATAACAAGTAATTACATTTAATAATTAAAAAATAAGAAAGTTGATTTTCTTAGATTAGGATCCATTTGAAATCACTTACTAAAAACTAATTGGAGCATTTATCACTTAAAATAAACAGTTGTAAAATATAATAGGTGCATGTCACATGCAAGTAGATTCCAAAACAAACCCATTTAAATAAGTGATAATAAAATAAATTAAATAATATTGAATTTGGAAACACTTACAAAAAAAATTGTATAATTGGCAGTATTCAATAATTTATGTCAAAGGAATAATTAAACCCATTAAATTCATATAAAATTTAATGTCACCAAGTATTATCTCCCTATAAACCATAAAACATTGGTTAAATCCTCATTGGAAATAGTAAAATTCCAATCCCTGATTTTTTATTAAATTTTATACCCATTTTAGGTGGTAAATAATTGAGCATGCGCATTGTTATCAAGTGATATAATGTGTGCACCAACCATCCAAAATCTGTAATTTTTTACTTCACCCTAAAAATATTCTATAAAATGGTCAAAATTATTAGTCTATTAATCACTCAAGATCATGAAAATTTAATAAAAGAAAAATAATAAGCACTTCTAGTCACTCAAAATCATAGTTTTTGACTTTATCGATCAATTTGAAAATAATAAGAGATACTAAATATCAAGATTCATCTAAATATGAAGATGAATTTTAGGTGAATGAGTAGTTCCTATTAAGGAGGAGGAAAAAAAGTATTAGTTGATGTGGGAGATTTTTCATTGACTATGGGGAAGAAAACTAGGTAGTACAAAGATTATTCTTATGTACTGAAACTGATAAAGACTAGATCAGTGGGGAAACCAGATAGCTCTGAAAATCTTGGTCACAAATTCAAAGTTGAGGACTAAGTCCCTAAACTATTAAAGGATCCCCTTTAAGGCTAGGGGATCTGTGATTTCTTCCCCTCACATTTCTCGAAGAAAATGAAATACAACTAAGATGAGTACATCAAAGCTTCAGAGGAAGAACTCCAGAAGGAAGATATTTTCAACTTTGAGTTAACACTTAGGGAGATGATCTAAATGAAGAAGAAATAACTTCCATGGGGTCTAAATTAAGTTAGGATGTCAGTTTTTTTTAATTTGGATGATGACTTTTCCCATTTGATGAAAATATTACAGTTTCATATTTCGTAATCAGTGACATTGAAGGTCACCTTCACCTTTATCTTAAACCTAAGAACAATGAAGGTTTCTTGGGTACCCAAGTGAAATTTCCATCTGAGGAAGGTGTGAGTACAAAACTCAGTAAGGCATCACCAATGTGGTTTCATACATAACTATTAAATGCGGTGATATTTACATGTGACATGATCAAAAAGATAAATAATTAACTATAGAAATATAATTAAATACAACCATCAATCCTCAAAGTCTAACGTGACACCTAAGATCAATCTTACCTACTTCAGGCGGTGATGGATGTCTTTGAGAACATAATGAGACTATGTCAACCCAAATCATCCATGCTCCAAATCTATGGCATCTCCATATAGGAATCATGATGACATTAGGGATAAAACCCAAAATATCCCAAATAGTATAATATGATCTCCAAATCCATGGCATACCTAAACAATATCCTAATGCCTTCAGGGATAAATCCTATGACAACCCAAAATCTATGGGGGTCACATCCCCTACCCTAGATCCAAAGAATAATGTTCAAGGAAATCCATGTCAGCTGACAATATCTATGCATGATGCCCACCCCAAACCCAAAGACCATTACAAGGTATCCCACGACCATAAATGAACATTTTTTCATAATGTAAACCTCAAATCCAAGAACTACATCTAAGGAGTCCCATGACTATAAATATCAATATGTATATATGGGTACATGAATAAGAAATTACACCCAAAAAGTTCCATCCTAGATCTATAGACATGGTCTAAGGCATCCCTCGACCATGTATGAATATCTACGCATAAACATATATTTGTTCCATCACAGGGTAGTACATCCCTCTCAAATATTCTCACAGTAAGCTGCTCATAAGGTTTGTACCTCGGTCCAACCCATATCATATACTTGAGGTCATCCTTCCAAGTCTCACATGGTCTAATCCTCGGGTCTAAGGTGACACCCAACTATGACCCCAAGTAGTATTTCATTATTCCAAACCTAGGGGAAAATCCTATGGAACTTATCTAGGTCCTATATATTCATTCAACACATGTTCATCTCATCTAGACCGAAGGCTATAAGAAATCTCACAATTACATAAGGTCGATTTGAGCCAATTATCCCAATTCATAACTCATCCCCACTCAAGGGGTATGTGGGAATCTATCAGGTTCACTACATTCACATGATTATTTATTAACCACATCTCATGAGATTCACATATCATAAGATACACGATTATAATTATATTATCGATCATTAGTAGTTGGGATGTTCATTTAGTGCTCAAAGGCCTTTTGGGGTCCGTGAAATATTACTCATATCATTCTTATACATTTTGTTTTAAGTCTAAACAATTAATTTAATCTTTATTAAATAGTTTGTTTAATTGAAGAAGGTTATTCACAATCAGTGTTGATACCACATATCACATTCCATATTGAATTCATAAATAAAACTTCACATACCATGTGGAAATGTATATGGATTTTCTGCCTCATTTGAAGCATTTTACTTCTTTAATTAACTACCAGACCATCCTTGTCAAGACCCGACTAAGACCACTCAACCATTTCTCATAATCATGAGACCCTAAACCATGTAAAATAACTAAATTTATTTATTTGCGTTCAGTTTAAAATTAATTAACATTTTATTATTAAATTAAAGTTTTATTCAATTAGGCATAAGTGCCTAAACACTCATCGATTCGAAGCTTCTTGTCAGAACCTCAATCTATGGGGTGTAATCCACTTCCAGTGCACCCTCAAACCAAGTACTTGAAATACCATTAATTAAATATATCAAAATTAATTAATTTCTTAATTAAACCAATTAATAATAACACCAGAAAATTTACCATGTGATCTTGATGCACTGGAACTGAGACTAGACGCACCTGGAAGGTTTTTTGTCACACCTCTGATCCTATCTCAAGAAAAAACCCCAACACATGAAAAAGATTGAATAACTAATTTAATTTAAATCAAAAACATTAATAAATCTCTAAAAGTAGCATACCTTCAATAAAATGTTGATCAGTTGTGATAAGACATCATCTCAGGACATCATTTATGTAAGATGATCGAAATCCCCATTAATCTTGAATGATTTCACCATGATTCGATGAAATAATCCCCAAGTTTCTAAATGAAATCACCCAAAATTAAAGTTTTATGATGGAGGAATAAATAATGGAAGAAAAATGTAGATTGTACCTTGAATACACCAAAGAAACACACTCGAAATCACCTTAGGTTCAAGGGGAAACATGAGAAGAATGAGAGGGGGAGGAGTTGGTTGAATGGACCTCCTCAAGTTACCCTTTCATGATAAATCTATCATGGCCCCAAAATCAAAAATAATAAACAACCCTAGCTAAGAAAAGCCTCATCAACTACACAAACTAACTATTGGGTCTCACAGACGAGTCAATGGCTCACCGGTTGACTGGTGGACCCAAGTAATATGTTGGGCCACTGACCAACTCACCAGTTAGTTGGTGGTAGTTCACCGAATAGGTAGTGGCCTCTAATTCATAAATTCAATATCCCTGGTTACCCGACTCTTCATCGGCTTCCTCCCAGGAATATGTGTCACTAATTCAGCATGAATCCTCATTTAAAACATCCTTTAGGGACTTCAAAACCCTTAGAAAATCGTTTTGAGTCCTGGTTTGCAAATAAAACCATCCACTAAATTGAAAATTAAAATTCCTCAAGAATTTCCTAACCCATCCAGGCACAGGTATTACAATCTCTCCACCATAACACTTCACGTCCTTGATAAGTCTTATTAGTTATCCAACTATAAGTCCTAAACTGTCCAAGTCATCAATTTAATGCCATTAGGCCATGTTCTATCTCTGAAATCAAAATGTGCTTCCACTATGCTACCTTGAATATAAGGTGCTCAATCACCAAAACTCAAGCCATTATTCATTACTATCACTGAAATAGTTCTCACTCACAACCATTTATCCTGATACACCATGGTGTCTTCTATCCAATTAATCACCAGGATCATGGTTCTCCCCACCATAAACTTCAACTCACAATAGCCAGTTCTAATCCACAGTGCTCCCCACCACCAGAATCACCTACCCAAACAGAATTTGCAATGGTCCACCGACTCACTCGATGCAGCTCAAAACTTACAACACCCAATAACATGTAAAAAACTAGTTTAAAGTTGATATTTATCTTTTCATCAATTCCCAATTAAGTGTACGAGTCTCCATTGTCCAAATATAGACCTCGTATACACTGGATATTTTTTCAAAAATCCCCAGGAAATCCCCAAAATGAAACTCTCATACCCGATACTATGTGCCCAACATGGTTTCCACCTCACCATATCAAATTACTTATGAAAACCCCATTAGGTTATCCTATATTATTCCTTTCCTAATAACATATGATTTAAATCACTGATGCATTATCAAATAATTTGGTCATGATGCTTTAAATCTAAAAGGAATCATGTGATCATCGTAACATGCCCACCAAAGTACAAACCCTTATTTCAGTGAAATTTTTATAGCTGAATCCTTGACCAATTAATTCCACTATCATGCCTTGCTGCGATCACTAACACACATCATCAAACTGAATCACATTCAAGTAACTTCAAATTTATCTTAATCTAAATGCTAAGGCTCAGACCCTATCTAGCATCACACCTGAGTTCACATTTGGAATTCACTGTGTAATAAAGATGAAATCGGATACATTGGCACACTAACAACATAATTTTGTATTGATTGGATACTGACTAGTCTCATTGCATACATAACCATTACTACATAAGGTCATGCCTCCATGATTGATATGATGATATCCACCATTGAAGTGTCTTTATTGTTTCTCTACCAAATTGAACACTAATCTTCACAACCCATGCTCAATCCATCACCACACATAATGGATAGACATGGAATTTTTTATTATACTTAATATCCAACACAAAATATCAATTACTACCCATTCATGGCTCATAAGAACATCATCGTTGGAATCTTCTGAAAACTCATTCATAATGAGGGTCATACCCTATAATCACATCATTCCATTAAATTTGGGAACATCTATTATCATCTCTTGAAACCAAGAAATTCAAGGTGTCATCATCCCCCAAATAGGAAACACCTCTTGTTCCCCTCATAGAAAGAACTCGCGTCATGAACCATTTTTATGGCATGAACTGATACAAGTTGAAAATGTTTAGTTTCTGGGCCATAATTCCAACAAGTATCACATCGAATCCACCTTTCCTCATCCTTCACACTACCCTCCTTAAAACCATAATTTTGTGGCAATGCATATAATTTGTGTTCCCCTTTATGCATTAATTCTCATTCACTGACCAAATCTACCTCAACTGGACTCAATGGTTTATGCTCTTATATTACCCATTTGCAAAACTCGACTCATTGCTATGAGTCATAGTTCATTGTACCTAGGATCACATACCTAAACCACTAACCATGTTCCATAATCATTCTAATCTCATCATGTAATAATTTACCTTAGAACTCCTTCCCAAAATTAGACATTCTCACCTATTCCATGTTTAACTACACGATCACCCAGTGATCTGGGTGACATTTCAAAAATTGTCACTATCTACCCATGATTTTATTGTTCTATCGATGCACATCCAAAATCAATAGGGTCAGAAATCCTATATATCCTTCCCTTGAATTCTTACATCAATACCAAATGAACATGTACTCAAAGTTCTAATCATCACAAAATTTTATAGGAATTATTGTGATTATATGATATAATTGGTATCACCTCATGTTCACCATTCCCTAAACCTGGAGCACCTACCAATGCTTCCCACCTCTAAGGTGTCCACTTTTCTAGGCTAAAACCTCTCTTGATCTACCTTCACATTTCATGTCTCAACAATAGTAGGGAAATCATCCCACTTCACAATTATAACATTCTACTCATCCATGTCCTAATCCCATTCTCAAGGCACTAATGTCACCTGCCTAACCAATAGGTCACCTCTCATATATGTCATAACTCTCAGGTAACACTTATCTATCATTATCTCAAACATCACACGATAACTCTTGAACAAAACACCAACTATAATGAATCTTATATCATAAATGTATTGGGCATAAATTGTTAAGTCAAAAATATACTCAGAACATGGATTATCATTAGGAATCTTCATACGGGACTGCCCCCTCAAGAATCATGATCTCATCAAGGTACAACATATATATAATGACATCACTCGACTATGATCAACATTGAAGGAATCTATAAATACCAATTTTGGTTAAGTATAAATCTACCAGAAGTTATATGGAAACTAGGGGTCCCTACACCTCCTGTACATTGAGGATTTTCATCAACTTCATTCAGGAATATCTCTCTATATAATCTACATGACCTTTCATCAGAAATAAATATATTTTGGTCTAGCTAAGTAAAATTATACCATGAAGTTATATGGAAAAACTCTTTATAACTCATTTCTTAAACCTTAAACAGTTGGACTCTATCATCAAAAAAATCATCACACATGAGAAAGTATATGTCATATGGATCCTATGTTCCAAGAATGATTTATAGGATGCCACTTACCACTATGAGATAAGATACAAAATCCCTAATAAATAATAAACCTCAAAATCCAATTGAATCATATAAGGTGAAATCATAAAACCATAACACTGAATACTTGGAATAAAAAAATCAAGATCCTAATAACCCATAAATCTTATCAGAAAACATGGTTATGATGCACTCATCTGATTTACATCACAAACTCTAACACATTCTTATATTATTTTTCTACCAACTCCCCAAATAGTAAGATAAAAAAAATTAACTGATACCACTTTGTAATTTCTTTGACCTAGTTCACGCTATAATAACCAAATTAGGTTGACACATGACCTCAGGCACGCCTCCCCATATGCTTGAGGCTACCAACTAGTAGTGAGGTTTTATTATGTGACAGTGGGGATACTATACCCTCTTATTGGAGTATAAATTACATTAGAAATAAACCAAATATCATCCAAAATAATAAGCATCAACAGAGTACATAGAATAAAAAGACACAAACCATCAATGGTGAATGAATTTAATTATTCAAACAAACAAAATAAACTAGTTTCCCACTAGTGTGATCATATATATATATAAGATAAAATAAATAAAATAGATTAGAGATCTACTAAATCCTTGAGACTCAACTCAGCCCAGTCTCTTATATCCATCAAGCTATCTAGCTGAATGATCTAATCTTGAGTCTCTACTCAACCTAATCCTATGAGAATTCAAGGTTACTCAAGTACCTAAGTCCAATGGTCATTTGAGAAGATTGTGAGTACCTAACTCAGTAGGGAACTACAAATTTCATCTCATAAATAACTAGTAAATGTAGTGATATGTGTAGGTTACATGATCAATATAATAAATAAATAAATGTATAAATATAAATAAATATAGTTTTTGATCCTCAGAGTCTAACACAACACCTGAGATTGACCCTACCTACTTTATCCAATGGAACATATCTCTGATCATGTCACATGACTATTCCAACCCAAATCACCTAGGTTCCAAATCCATGACAAACCTAAAAGTAACCCTTACAACTTAGAGGATAAACCAAAAAGTAGCATAAAAAGTATAATTTGAGATCAGAATCTTTGATAGCCCCAAATAGTATCCTCAAAACTCTATGGATAAATCCCATGATAGCCCAAATTCTATGGGGTAGGTCATGTCCCCCACTCATGATCCATAGAAGCAATTCTGAGGTGATCTGAGTCAACTGTCAATATCTATGTATGATATGTACCCCAGACCCAAGGACTAGTCCAAGGCATCATGCATCCATAGATGAACATCTATGAATAATTTCCACCCTATATCCAAGAACTATGTCTAAGGAATACTACAACCATATATATTAATATGTATATATAGGTACCCAAATGGGAAATCATAGACCCAATTACAGAGTCCAAGGCATCCCCCAACCATGTATATAAATATATATGGGTACCCAAAAAGGGCTATAACAGATCCAAGGAAATAGTCCAAGGCATCCCTCAACCATGTATGAATATCTACACATCAACATATATATGCTCCATTGGGGGGAGGTATGCCCCTCCCGAATCTTCTCATGATAAGAATCTCATGAGGGTTGGACCTAGGTATAACCTATCTCATATACTCAAGTTTGACCTTAAAGTCTCACTTATTCTAATACTTGGGTCTTAGGTGAAACCCAAGGCTGACCCTAACTAGCCTTTCGTCACTACCGACCTATGGAAAATCATAAGGCACCTATATAGGTCCCCTAAGTTCATTCATCCCATGCCTATCTCGTCTATCCTCAAGGATCTTAGGTATCTCATAATTCTATAAAGATATCGGGGGACAATTATCTTAATTCATAACTCATCCATGTTCAAGGGGTATATGGGAACTTATTAGGTCCACTATGTTCATATAATTATTTATTAAACACCCCTTACTGGGTTTATAATGCACCAACCTAAATCACTCGGTTCGGGCCAGAGTGCCACATGACCTCATACGTACCTCCCTATGCACAAGAGGCTTTCAACTAGCAATGAGGGTTCAAACAATATAGTTAGGAGACTATACCCTTAGTATTAATATTCATACACCATAATCATAAAAAGGTATAAATAAACATCCCAGGATAATAAAATGGAAATAAATAATAATAAATTCTATATCAAATGGCATGCCAAGTATCATATAGTCACATAAGAAAATTAACCAAGTAAACCCAATGTGGCAAGTCAACTAGTGTATAAACAAAAAATAGGAAAATAAATAAAAACATTGAAACATATATCCAAGGACTATCCCAGTACTGCCTCTATCACCATGCATCATCTCCTCAACTCCATATCATTGGTACATTTCCCTTATTTAGATCTATAGTCATGAAGTCTACACAGGCATCGAGATACTCTTAAGGGTCTGAGTATAAACCTATTAGGACACCACTAATGTTCCCTTAAAATAAGTTCATATATACCTAGGGAGTATGTCACAACATGAAAGTAATGCATAAGTGAACAACACTAACCACATAAGTGTCAGGTCATCATGCACTAATCAAGATTCCATGAACCCTGGTCCAATTACTTCGACAAAATATCATTAAGGATTTCCAGTGTTAGACACTACATGTCTTATAATATGCCACATGTTTCATGTGTCGGTTTATCACCCAACACCCATCAGTCAAATTTTTGTGTTCTAACATTAAGGGATAACATACACCCACCCTAAGGTGGTCGTCTTTAAGGAACACCTCATGCCCCACTGTAAGGTGGATGTCTATCCTTGCATGATGGTATGCCTACCTGATATACCCAAAAAATTATATCACAATCACCTCATCATGGTTATACTCCCACTTTTACTAAACATGTTAGTGATATATGAAAATTCCATTAAGAAATACCAAGTATTTTTCCTTTGTCTCAACACCAATTATCCCCCTCTAAGGGGTTATTTATCCAATTATAATAACCCAATTATCTTGATACCTAAAACAAGTTCCACAGGCTATGAAACACTGACAAGAAAGTCATATCATAACAATAGCATTTGGTAATATCAAGAATAGATCTCATAAGGTTGAACACATACACCACAAGAAAAATAAATCAAGAATGGAACTCAAGGAACACAAGCACACATGATCATATCATTACAAAAAACATATAAAAAGGACCTATATAGAAAGGAGCTTCCTACCTCAATTGTGTTGATCTCAAACAGTAAAGGCCACAAAGAGTCATCACTTGAATCAAGATATCTCACTAAGGATCCCTAGAACCAATATTAATTTTTCACTTAAGGGATTATAAATAATCATTCAAGAAGGAATTGATAGCATAGGCTTTAAATAATTTCATCTTATCCAATGAGATCTTCCATAAATAATAGTTCTAAATCTGCTCAAGGAAGAGACACCAATTCTCTAGATCCAATGTATAACCATAAAAACACCAAGAATTGTCCATTAGATCATGATGGAATCCATATATCCAGCCAAAATAGATGGATCTATGATTTATCTCAAGAGAAAAGGAAGATATCTAGAAAATACATGAATAAATAGGGAAGAACATACTCTTACCTTGGATCCACAAGAGTCAACGCCTCTAGATACACCATATTTAGAGTACAAAGGGAGAGAAAACACCAAGAACCACCATTGGAGTCCCTAAGTTCAAGGTCCCTAGTTTTTAAAGGAAAATGATGAGTTTTAAAGAGGTTTTGGATTTAAAGTCCAGTTTTTGGATTAATTAAAACTCAAAGCATGGTTTCTTCACACAATTTGCTAAATCATGAACTAATTATATGAGGCTCTCTGCCTATTCAGAAAACCTGCATAGTTTAGCCACAAGGTCTTTTAAACCGTGTATTAACTGTTCTTTTCACCTCTATCTCAAGTCACATACTTTTCTGGGGAATTTCTCATAGTTATCACTAGTTGTTCACCGACTATGCTTTTCACCTCTGTCCCGAGTCACACAGTTTTCTGGATAATGTCTCACAGTTAACACTAACTATGAAACAATCATGAACCTCATTAAAGGCCTCTAATGTAACACCCCAAGATTTCATAGTATGTACTTCTTCAAAAAAAGTCAATAACTTGCACTACACGCAACACCGAGTTCAAGCGCACCATGACTTACCAAACAAGTCGTTCAAAAGAGGTTATGAATAGTATTAACTAAATTTTTAAGTTTATATAATCCTTATAATTTTAGAATAAATATTATGAGTTTATTAGACATAATTTAAGAACAAATTCATTTTTTTTAGATAGAATAAGTATTTTTCATAAATGCACTTTTACCAACTTTTAATAGTGAACCCTTTTTAAATACAATATTTTAAATTTTTATATATTCAATTTGACTAAATAAATTTATTCTTTAGAATGGGTACATCAAAAATTTAAAATTTAACACCCCAAGCTTCCACGGTACATTTCCCTTTTAGTAATGCAATAGCGTGTGTTGTACGCAACTTCGAGTTCTAACACACACCACAACCAATTAAACTAGCTGTTATGAATAGTAATACCTACTTTTTGAAATTTTATAAATTTTATCTCTCAAAATGGACTTAATTTTTGGATTCGGAATATCAAATTTATCCTAGGGTGAAATTTTGTTACTTTTTGGATAACTTTTATATTTTGATGAATAGTGAAAATTACTAAATTTTAATTAAAAACAACTTTTTTAATCAAAATAATTAATAGTGATAAATTATTAATTTGTGTGGTTTTAATGTATATTTAGAATATATTTTTACCAATTAATAAAATTTTGGTCATTGGAAAAAATTTCACAACTAAACCGGACATAAAAAAGTGTGAATCTTTTGATAGTTATTATCTCTTAAAAACAAGCTTTTTGTTTTCACAACGAGAATTAATTTTAAATTAATTTCTGCCACTACTGTGTTTTGAATTTGGAAAAATGGATTCCATATTTGGAATCAGGATGTCCAAATTATGTAAATAGGTAACTTTTATTTTTATACATTTTGAATAATTACTTCGGTAAAAAATTTATTTACCATGGTTTAAAGGTAAATCTGGTAAATAAAGGTTAAAAAATAATATTATAATAATACTAAATTATCCTAAAACGTATCCTAACCTTATTGGTGGATACATTTCTGACCATGGGAATCTTGGGGTCGATTTTGGGACCCCATGGAGCCATTTGTAGGTGATAGGGACACTTTATTTTAATTAAGTTAAAATAAATACAAAAATGACATAAGCATATATCTTTTAAAAAAACAATTTTTACATAGGGTTATATATGTTGGATTTTCAACTATAAATATTCATTAGAAATCTGAAACCAGTTCCTACATAATGGTATTTTATTTATAATTTTTAGACATTAAATAATTTAATTTATTTATGTCACAATGGTGATGTAGTAATTACCTAATTAATGAAAAATTAGAATAATTTCTATTATAAATACCCAAATAAATTTAATTGGAGACTTTTTATAAATAAAAATAATTTTCTAGGTTAATATAACATGTTAGGATTTATTTAATTAACTTTTTGTGAAGTAATAATTCTGTTATTAATTTTAAAAAAAATCAGTTATTAAATAGTGTCAAAATTGACATAAAAGAGTTTTTAAAACAAACATTATATTATTAATTGATATTAAATTCCTAAAAATATAAGGTTCGTCCAAGAGACTTATAAAATGATAGGTTTATCATTAATGGACCACTTGGGGCTCTCTTGGATGTATATAGTAAGTTTATTAACCATATAATATAAAAATACAAAGAGACATTGTAAAAGTGAAACTAATTAACTAAGAGTTAATACTTAAAGATAAGGTTAATATAGTAACCCAAACCTGTCTAAATCCTATTGGTTGAGTGGTTTTAGAACTATCCCCACCTTAACCTTTAAATAATCCACTTTTGAGCTATTAGAAACCGAATATGAATTTATTATAAAATAATATTTCTAGCTTTTCCTAAAGAGCCCCTCACCCCTCTTATAAAAGGGTACTCCCCCTTCTCATTAATTCACACTATCAAAGCCTTTTGGTTCGGACAACCCCTACCAAAATACTCTCTCAACTTCCCTAAATTCATCCTAGAGGCCTTCCTTTAGTCAGAAATCCAACCTAATGATCCCTTTTGATCAAATCGAAAGGAAGAACCCGAAGAAGAGGTAATGATTTCACCACCCTTTTTCAAGTTCCTTTCTTCTTCCACTTCTTCTTTCTTTGTTATTAACATTATAAAATAATAACTCCAGTATATTATATATACTTTTATGTTATTATAAACATGGTACAACCATATTTCAGTATTCTATCCATCCTTTGAATGACATGTCACCATACGTGCATACGTACAGCTTACCGTCTCCATGTCATGGTGTAATTGTTATTCAAAACATTATTATTTGGATGGGTATAATAATGATGTGTAATTCAAGTAAATAATAAATATAACATGATAATGATTCTTTATATATGATATATCATCCAATTAAATATTATTTTAATATCAAAATAATGATATTATCGCTCGTGCGTACATACGGATTACTGTCTCCACGACGCGATGAGATTCATTTCCAAGTTCACCATTCATCGACGATTATAAAAATATATATTACTAATAAGAATGTAATATATGAAATAATAATTATACTGCAGATATATATATTTATATATATAATGATTTATTTACTTACATATATCTTATTCACTTACTTCTGTTCAATGCTATATGAAAACAGAAACAGTGTTTATGCGTACGTACGGACTACCGTCTCCATAAATGGTGTTTTCCATTTCATATATATGTCTATTATACATATTTAAATTCTAAATATATATGATATATTTATCTTTTTATATATTCTAGAAATATTTAAATCATTATCTAAGTGATACAAGCAAGAGTAACAAGTTAAAACACGTACGATAAAGAAAGCGATTATTACCCAAAATATTAATTTGATATGGAAATTATTATTAAATGGGTAATATAAAGTCATAAATGAATCATGTATGATATCATTAATATTAATATGGTTCTGGTATAATTTAATAACATACAACGATCTTCGTACAGAAGGTTAAACGTACCCTCGACTAAAGGAAAGTGCAAGGTAAGGGGTTTTCATCTCACTCCTTATTCCCGTGAGATTCATGCCATATAGCCACTATTACCTTTTGTGTGGTGTATGTACTTCCCATAATTGTATTATTTGTGTAATACACTTTGATTTATGTGTATTTACATATTCATTGTATGATACCTCTTTCACGGATTGTATGTTTCGTAATTTACCAAATTGGTAAGGGTTAATTCCTCAATCTCATTATTACCCAAGATTGTTTATGTGTAAGTATTTACTGGGACATTTTTATCATCCATGTCCATTTTTCATAAAAATGATTTCAAAATGAATATTTTGATGATTTTGAAAGGTTCTCTTTATCAATATCATAATTTCAAATGTTTTAAAGATTTATCTTTCTAAATATTTTTAATTAATGTCCATGTTTTCAAAATGATTTTAAGGATTTATTTATATGGACATTAATGTTTTGAAATGATAATTCTTTTCAAAAGTTTCAAAGTGGTATGGGACACTTTGATTCAAAAATCTCTTTTAAATTACTTCCTTTATAAATGTGTGACTTTTAAATGATTTTACAAAAAGTATATTTCTCTCAATAAGTTTTACTCATCATTTTCATATATGTCAACATACTTTGATGGATTTTAAGCTCATTTGAAGTTGATTTATTATAAAAAACTCACATTGAAGGTTTTGTGATATGTTTGACTGTGGATGTGTAATTTTTATACCATTCATGGTTTATGGAGAAAGTATTGACATTTCGTATGCTAGTTTTAATATGAATGTTTATGTTATGTTTGAACATATTAATATGAGGAATGAATTGGACTTAGTAAGTGATGGGTGGAGCCCGCTATAGCTCCTCGATGCATCGGTAGGTCTCATGAGACAAACTAGTGTCTTGGAACGAGGCCTTGAAAAAAATCTAATTTGTAGTCTTGGCATGAGGCCTTGGCTACATGGTAATGATAGTCTGGAATAATGCATTCCATCATTATTAATGTGGTTAGTGACATTGCATGTGATTATTCGACTAGTAGAATATCCATGTGAATAAGTAAATGGAATTATTTCATTTTATTTTTGCCATATTATTCTGAAGTTCAAGTTTAAAAAGTTTTTTTTAGTTATACATTGCATTAAATATTTATGCTTATTTATGAAAGTTTCCGCTGTATTGCTTACCCTTACAGAGCGTTTGAGCTCACCCCTTTCTATGTTTTTTTTCCCCAGGATTCCATGAAGTTTATGGTGATTGATATGCAGGGTTAAGACAGGGGAATAATGGAATTCATAAAGTATTATTTATGTTGTTTTGTATGTTATGAAGTGTAATGTAACATTCATGTATGTAATCTATTTTCCAGGAATGCTAAACTGATCGGTCCTTTGGGACTTGATTCCTTGTAATCATGCCAACGTATTAAAATAATTCACCGACTCTGGGTAACTGGGGTCGAGGCGTTACAGTTGGTATCAAAGGAAGTTTAGCAATAACCTTGGAAACTAGAATTAGATAAACTCTAATTAGAGCACATATCCCTAAGATAGACTTTAGGGATTAGTGTAGAAGAACTTCCTAGAATTTTGGTATTGTAGAGATTTTGTGAGTTTTCCACAAAATGCATCCCTACCTGGATACGAGAAGGTAGAGGCGGCTCTGGCACAAATGTACCTAGGGGTAAAACCTGAAAACACCGCTTTGAGATAGACTCGAATGGGAACTGTTGTACGACAACGGGCCTTTCTAAACTCTTAGTTATGACACTCCTGGGGGATATGCTTAGGATAATTCTAATTTTCTTTACAAACTATTATGAAGGGCTTATGAGTATATACTTCCTCAAAGGAGAAATTTTTATGATTATGGATTATATCCATAAACTATTCAATTTATGTTAGGTATTTTCACTACTGGAAATTAGATCTTTCCCAACGCTTCTATACCAACGGTTTGAAAAACCCATTGGTATAGGTCACCTTTCCCAACAGTTTGGCCAAACCGTTGGGAAAGTCCCCCAAATTGGCCACTTTTCCCAACGGTTTGGCCAAACCATTGGGAAAGGTTGACCTATCCCAACGGTTTTTCCAAACCGTTGGGAAAGGCCCTCAAATTGGACACTTTTCCCAACGGTTTGGACAAACCGTTGAGAAGGGTGGACCTATCCCAACGGTTTGGACAAACCGTTGGGATAGGTCCCTAAATATACCACTTTTCCCAATGGTTTGGCCAAACCGTTGGGAAAGGTCCCCAAATATGCCACTTTTCCCAAGGGTTTGGCCAAACCGTTGGGATAGGTCTACCTTTCCCAACGGTTTGGCCAAACCGTTGGGAAAAGTGGGCCAAAATTCAACATCCTACACAGAATCAAAATCACAACCAAAGACCTATACCAACGGTTGTTAAAACCGTTGGTATAGGTACTTTCATTTTTTAACGGACCTTTGTACCGAGAACATTATATAAATCAAAATTTAAAATATTTATGAGAATAAATATATATATTTATTTAATTATGATCAAAAAAGTCATGTTAGGTTAGTGGTTGAGTCGTTCAATTATAAACGAGGGGTCCTGGGATCAAATCCTAGTGGATGTTTTATTTTTGGAATTTATATACCAACGGTTCCATTACCGTTGGTATAGATTTCATATTACCTATACCAACGGTTTCCAAAACCGTTGGTATAGGTCTATACCAACGGTTTTTGGAAAACTGTTGGTATAGACCTATCCCAACGGCTTACTTGGCTACGGTTCCCCAAACCGTTGGTATAGGCTATACCAACGGTTTGGAGGCCTATACCAACGGTTTCAAACCGTTGGTAAAGGTTAGATTTCCAGTAGTGTTTACATGTTAGGAATTATTCATTTCAATTCATAAACTGCCCTAGTTTATGCTATTGTATTGAAATGGTGCCCAGTAGAAGGAATGTGAACTCCAGCAATACGTATGATCCAAAGAGTAAGAAGGGTCGTATCTTTCATGTTATCAAGCCATCATTTAGAAGGGAAATAGTCTCTCATGTATTATCATAATATGAAGAAATAGTATCATGTGTTGATAAGATAAGTAAAGAGTTTACTGAGTCCTGTGGCTTTGAAGGGAGCAAGAGAAGAAAAGGACGGAAGAGAGAAAGATGGATAAAGGGAAGAGGGAAAAGAATAATTTACCCATATGTGATAATTGTGGGAAGAAACACCCTGGAACTTGCCTGAAAGGAATGGGATTTTGTTATAAGTGTGGAGGAAAAGGGCACCAAGTACGTGACTGCAAGGGTAAGAAAATGGTTTCAAATGTACAATGCTTCATTTGCAAGGAGTTTGGACCCTACGTGAACCTATGTCCCGGTCATCAGACTATGCCGCAAATGATGCTATTTGATAATAATCAAGTTATGATACTACCACAGATGAAGAGGAATGATTAGAGTTCTTATGTTGATTATGTCATTTGAGTGTTGTATCAACAATGTACTTGTTATAATAATTATGGAGTATATAAGGATTGTACTGCAGTACTATTTCATTGAGGATTTGATATTTTATGGTACTAAGAAAAGTGACTCTACAGTGAGTTGAACTTTTTGGACCTTACATGGTTGAAGGAAAGATAAACCTTAATATGGTCCTAATATTGAGGTACTGATTTTGGAATAAGATATGGTTGATTTGGGTAAATTATATTGGATATTCTTGACTGCCCTGAAACCGATTAAAGATTTTTATATTCAATCATTGTTGGAGTTTACAACCTTTTGTATGGATGAAGTATATCCAGTATTCTATATGGAATAAGGGAGCATGAATGTAATCAATAAGGATTATGGTAATTCAGGATGTTTTAGTGTTTTAAAAGAATACATGATGAAGGTATTCACATGCTATTACGGGGTAAAAAGAATATATATTATGTTTACATTCCTTATAAATGTTGGACTATGAGTTTGGACAGAAGTATTTTGGATAATTATAGTTTGAGATTAATTTTGGATTTCCATAAAAGGAAAACCCAGAGATCGGGCGGCAACCCGTCGCGATCGGCAAGGCCGCGAGACTTGAACCCGCAACCGAAGGGTGACAAGGGTGTATCACCTACCACTGGCCCACGAGATGTCCTGGATTAAATAATGTAGTTTATTTTAAGAAGGTCTAGTAGATGAATTATAAATTCATTTTTTTAACCCCAAACGAATAGAATAACTAGAATATTTTTTTAAGTTCTATTATCTTTTAGAGTGAATGATGAGTTTGTGGTAGAAATTAGTTAAAAGATGGAACTCTAATTTTCAAGTATATATTTTTCTTCTCCTCTTATTCTATGAAGAAATTAATTCTTATAATTTATTGAAGGGATCTTAAAACCAAAAATGTGTTATCCTAATACCTTATGTTTTGTTGAACCGATGGCATTTTAAATCATCATAGATTGATTAATTCAAGGACCTCAATTTTAAACTTGTTTATGATTGATGACCTCAATCATTACCTATAAATATTTACATTTTTACTCCAATTATATGTCTCTAATTTCCACCAATGTTCTCCTAATAGAGATCATAATTTGGTGTTGACCCTTTTATTTCTCTTTTCCTCTTATTAAGACTAAATTTTACTAACCAAATTTCCGATGTGGGTTTTCCCACAAAGATATTTTCTATTTTCAACCTTTATTTTCTAAGAACAATATCAAATTGCGAGGACGCAATTTATTTAAGGAGGGAAGAATGTAACTCCCCAAGATTTCATAGTATGTACTTCTTCAAAACAATTCAATAACTTTCACTACACGCAACACCGAGTTCAAGCGCACCATGACTTACCAAACAAGTCGTTTAAACGAGGTTATGAATAGTATTAACTAAATTTTGAAATTTATATAAACCTTATAATTTTAGAATCTATATTATGAGTTTCTTAGACATAATTTAAGAACAAATTCATTTTTTTCAGATAAAATAAGTATTTTTCAAAAATGCACTTTTACCAACTTTTAATAGTGAACCCTTTTTAAATCCAATATTATAAACTTCTATATATTCAATTTGAATAAATAAATTTATTCTTTAGAATGGGGACATCAACAATTTACAATGCAACACCCCAAGCTTCTATGGTACGTTTCCCTTTTAGTAATGCAATGGCGTGTGTTGTACGCAACTTCGAGTTCTAACACACACCACAACCAATCAAACTAGCTGTTATGAATAGTAATACCTACTTTTTGAAATTTTATAAATTTTATCTCTAAAAATGGACTTCATTTTTTGATTCGGAATATCTAATTTAGCCAAGGATGAAATTTTGTTACTTTTTGGATAACTTTTATATTTTGATGAATAGTGAAAATTACTAAATTTTAATTAAAAACAACTTTTTTAATCAAAATAATTAATAGTGATAAATTATTAATTTGAGTGGTTTTAATGTATATTTGGAATATATTTTTACCATTTAATACAATGTTGGTCATTGGACAAAATTTCACAATTAAACCGGATATAAACAAGTGTAAATCTTTTGATAGTTATTATCTCTTAAAAACACGCTTTTTGTTTTAACAACGGGAATTAATTTTAAATTAATTTCTGCCTCTTCTGTATTTTCAATTTGGAAAAATGGATTCCATATTTGGAATCAGGATGTCCTAATTGTGTAAATAGGTAACTTTTATTTTTAGACATTTTGAATAATTACTTCGGTAAAAATTTTATTTACCATAGTTAAAGGGTAAATCCGGTAAATAAGGGTTAAAAATAATATTATAATAATACTAAATAACTTTAAAACGTGTCTTAACATTATTGGTGGATACATGTCCAACCATGGGCATCTTGGGGTCGATTTTGGGACCCCATGGAGCCACTTGTAGGTGATAGGGACACTTTACTTTAATTAAGTTAAAATAAATACAAAAATGACATAAGCATATATATTTTAGAAAAACAATCTTTAAATAGGGTTATATATGTTATATGTTCGACTATAAGTATTCATTAGAAAGATAAGACTAGTTCCTACATAATGGTATTTTATTTATAATTTTTAGACATTAAATAATTTAATTTATTTATGACATAATGGTGATGTAGTAATTACCTAATTAATGAAAAATTAGAATAATTTCTATTATAAATACCCAAATAAATGTAATTTGAGACTTTTTATAAATAAAAATAATTTTATAGGTTAATATGACATGTTATTATTGACTTAATTAACTTTCTGTGAAGTAATAATTATGTTATGAATTTTAAAAAAATCAATTATTGAATAGTGTCAAAATTGACATAAAAGAGTTTTTAAAACAAATATTATATTATTAATTGATATTAAATACCTAAAAATATATGGTTCTGCCAAGAGACTTATATAATGATATTTTTATCATTAATGGACCACTTTTGGGTCTCTTGGATGTATATATTAAGTTTATTAACCATATAATATAAAAATACAAAGAGACATTGTAAAAGTGAAACTAATTAACTAAGAGTTAATACTTAAAGATAAGGTTAATATAGTAACCCAAACCTATCTAAATACTATTGGTTGAGTGTTTTTAGACCTATCCCCACCTTAAACTTTAAATAATCCACTTTGGAGGCATTATAAACCGAATATGAATTTATTATAAAATAATATTTCTAGCTTTTCCTAAAGAGCCCCTCACCCCTCTTATAAAAGGGTACTCCCCCTTCTCATTAATTCACACTTTCAAAGTCTTTTGGTTCGTCCAAAACCTGCCCAAATACTATCTCAAATTCCATAACTTTATCCTAGAGGCCTTCCTTTAGTCATAAAGACAACCTAAGAAGCCCTTTTGATCAAATCAAAAGGAAGAACCCGAAGAAGAGGTAATGATTTCACCACCCTTTTTCAAGTTCCTTTCTTCTTCCACTTCTTCTTTCTTTGTTATTACCATTATAAAAAAAATAAATCCGGTATATTATATATACTTTGATGTTATTATAAACAAGGTACAACCATATTTCAGTATTCTATCTATCCTTTGAATGACATGTCACCATACGTGCATACGTACGGCTTACTGTCTCCACGTCGTGGTGTAATTGTTATTCAAAACATTATTATTTGGATGGGTATAATAATGATGTGTAATTCATGTAAAAAATAAATATAACATGATAATGATTCTGTATATATGATATACCATCCAATTAAATATTATTTTAATATCAAAAAAATGATATTGTCACTCGTGCGTACGTACGGATTACCGTCTCCATGACGCGATGAGATTCATTTCCAAGTTCACCATTCATCGACGATTATAAAAATATATATTACTAATAAGAATGTAATATATGAAATAATAATTCTACTGGAGATATATATATTTATATATATATTGATTTATGTACTTACATATATCTTATTTACTTATTTCCGTTCAATACTATATAAAAACAGAAACAGCATTTATACGTACGTACGGACTACCGTCTCCATAAACGGTGTTTTCCATTTCATATATATGTATATTATACATATTTATATTCTAAATATATATGATCTATTTATCATGTTTTATATTTTTGAAGTATTTAAATCATGATCTAAGTGATACAACCAAGAGTAACAAGTTAAAACACGTACGATAAAGAAAGTGATTATTACCCAAAATATTAATTTGACATGGAAATTATTATTAAATGGGTAATATAAAGTCATAAATGAATCATGTATGATATAATTAATATTAATATGGTTCTGGTATAATTTAATAACATACTACGATCTTCGTACAGGAGGTTAAACGTACCCTCGACTAAAAGAAAGTGCAAGGTAAGGGGTTTTCATCTCACTCCTTATTCCCGTGAGATTCATGTCATATTGTCACTATTACCTTTTTTGTGGTGTATGTACTACCCATAATTGTATTCTTTGTGTAATACACTTTTATTTATTTGTATTTACATATTCATTGTATAATACCTCTTTCATGGGTTGTATGTTTTCTAAGTTACCAAATTGGTAAGGGTTAATTCCTCAATCTCATTATTACCCAAGATTGTTTATGTGTAAGTATTTACTGGGACATTTTTATCATCCATGTCCAATTTTCATAAAAATTATTTCAAAATGAATATTTTAGTGATTTTGAAATGTTCTCTTTATCAAGATCAGAATTTCAAATGTTTTAAAGAGTTATCTTTCTAAATCTTTTTAATTAATGTCCATGTTTTCAAAATGATTTTAAGGATTTATTTATATGGACATTAATGTTTTGAAATGATAATTCTTTTCAAAAGTTACAAAGTGGTATGCGACACTTTGATTCAAAAATCACTTTTAAATTACTTCCTTTATAAATGTGTGACTTTTAAATGATTTTACAAAAAGGATTTTTCCCTCAATAAGTTTTACTCATCATTTTCATCTATTTCAACATCCTTTGATGGATTTTAAGCTCATTTGAAGTTTATTTATTATAAAAAACTCACATTGAAGGTTTTGTGATATGTTTGACTGTGGATGTGTTATTTTTATACCATTCATGGTTTATGGAGAAAGTATTGACATTTCATATGCTAGTTTTAATATGAATGTTTATGTTATGTTTGAACCTATTCATATGAGGAATGAATTGGACTTAGTAAGTGATGGGTGGAGCCCGCTATAGATCCTTGATGCATCAGTAGGTCTCATGAGAGAAACTAGTGTCTTGGAACGAGGCCTTGAAAAAAATCTAATTTGTAGTCTTAGCATGAGGCCTTGGCTACGTGGTTATGATAGTCTGGAATTATGCATTCCATCATTATTAATGTGGTTAGTGACATTGCATGTGATTATTCGACTAGTAGAATATCCATGTGAATAAGTAAATGGAATTATTTCATTTTATTTTTGCCATATTATTCTGAAGTTCAAGTTTAAAAGGTTTTTTTTAGTTATACATTGCATTAAATGTTTATGCTTATTTATGAAAGTTTCCGCTGTATTGCTTACCCTTACAGAGCGTTTGAGCTCGCCCCTTTCTATGTTTTATTTTCCCCAGGATTCCAAGAAGTTTATGGTGATTGATATGCAGGGTTAAGACAGGGGAATAATGGCATTCATAAAGGATTATTTATATTGTTTTGTATGTTATGAAGTGTAATGTAACATTCATGTATGTAATATATTTTCCAGGAATGCTAAACTGATCGGTCCTTTGGGACTTGATTCCTTGTAATCATTCCAATGTATTAAAATAATTCACCGACTCTGGGTAACTGGGGTCGGGGCGTTACAGTTGGTATCAAAGGAAGTTTAGCAATAACCTTGGAATCTAGAATTAGATAAACTCTGATTAGAGCACATATCCCTAAGATAGACTTTGGGGATTAGTGTAGAAGTACTTCCTAGAATTTTGGTATTGTAGAGATTTTGTGAGTTTTCCACAAAATACATCCCTATCTGGATACGAGAAGGTAGAGGCGGCTCTGGCACAAATGTACCTAAGGGTAAAACCTGAAAACACCGCTTTGAGCTAGACTCGAATGGGAACTGTTGCACGACAATGGGCCTTTCTGCACTCTTAGTTATGACACTCCCGGGGGATATGCTTAGGATAATTCTCATTTTCTTTACAAAATATTATGAAGGGTTTATGAGTATATACTTCCTTAACGGAGACATTCTTATGATTATGGATTATATCCATAAACTATTCAATTTATGTTAGGTATTTTCACTACTGGAAATTAGATCTTTCCCAACGCTTCTATACCAACGGTTTGAAAAAACCATTGGTATAGGTCACCTTTCCCAACGGTTTGGCCAAACCGTTGGGAAAGGACCCCAAATTGGCCACTTTTCCCAACGGTTTGGCCAAACTGTTGGGAAAGGTAGACCTATCCCAACGGTTTGTCCAAACCATTGGGAAAGGCCCTCAAATTGGACACTTTTCCCAATAGTTTGGACAAACCATTGGGAAAGGTGGACCTATCCCAACGGTTTGGCCAAACCGTTGGGATAGGTCCCCAAATATACCACTTTTCCCATTGGTTTGGCCAAACCGTTGGGAAAGGTGGACCTATCCCAACGGTTTGTCCAAACCGTTGGGAAAGGTCCCCAAATATGCCACTTTTCCCAATGGTTTGGCCAAACCGTTGGGATAGGTCTAACTTTCCCAACGGTTTGGCCAAACCGTTGGGAAAAGTGGGCCAAAATTCAACATCCTACACAGAATCAAAATCACAACCAAAGACCTATACCAACGGTTGTTAAAACCATTGGTATAGGTCTATACCAATGGTTTTAACAACCGTTGGTATAGGTACTTTCATTTTTTATCGGACCTTTGTACCGAGAACATTATATAAATCAAAATTTAAAATATTTATGAGAATACATATATATATTTATGTAATTATGATCACAAAAGTCATGTTAGGTTAGTGGTTGAGTCGTTCAATGATAAACGAGGGGTCCTGGGATCAAATCCCAGTGGATGTTTTATTTTTGGAATTTATATACCAACGGTTCCATTACCGTTGGTATAGATTTCATATTACCTATACCAACGGTTTCCAAAATCGTTGGTATATGTCTATACCAAAGGTTTTTGGAAAACCGTTGGTATAGACCTATCCCAACGGCTTACTTGGCTACGGTTCCCCAAACCGTTGGTATAGGTTATACCAACGGTTTGGAGGCCTATACCAACGGTTTCAAACCGTTGGTAAAGTTTAGATTTCCAGTAGTGTTTACATGTTTGGAAATATTCATTTCAATTCATAAACTGCCCTAGTTTATGCTATTGTATAGAAATGGCACCCAGTAGAAGGAATGTGAACTCCAGCAATACGTATGATACAAAGAGTAAGAAGGATCATATCTTTCATGTTATCAAGCCATCATTTAGAAGGGAAATAGTCTCTCATGTATTATCATAATATGAAGAAATAGTATCATGTGTTGATAAGATAATTAAAGAGTTTACTGAGTCCTGTGGCTTTGAAGGGAGCAAGAGAAGAAAATGATGGAAGAGAGAAAGATGGATAAAGGGAAGAGGGAAAAGAATAATTTACCCATATGAGATAATTGTGGGAAGAAACACCCTGGAACTTGCCTGAAAGTAATGGGATTTTGTTATAAGTGTGGAGGAAAAGGGCACCAAGTACGTGACTGCAAGGGTAAGAAAATGGTTTCAAATGTACAATGCTTCATTTGCAAGGAGTTTGGACACTACGTGAACCTGTGTCCCAGTCATCAAACTATGCCGCAAATGATCCTATTGGATAATAATCAAGTTATGATACTACCACAGATGAAGAGGAATGATTGGAGTTCTTATGTTGATTATGTCATTTGAGTGTTGTATCAACAATGTATTTGTTATAATAATTATGGAGTATATAAGGATTGTACTATAGTACTATTTCATTGAGGATTTGATATTTTATGGTACTAAGAAAAGTGACTCTACAGTGAGTTAAACTTTTTGGGACTTACATGGTTGAAGGAAAGATAAAACTTAATATGGTACTAATATTGAGGTACTGATTTTAGAATAAGATATGGTTGATTTGGGTAAATTATATTGGATATTCTTGACTGCCCTGAAACCGATTAAAGATTTTTATATTCAATCATTGTTGGAGTTTACAACCTTTTGTATGGATGAATTATATCCAGTATTCTATATTGAATAAGGGATCATGAATGTAATCAATGAGGATTATGGTAATTCAGGATGTTTTAGAGTTTTAAAAGAATACATGATGAAGGTATTCACATGCTATTACGGGGTAAAAAGAATCTATATTATGTTTACATTCCTTATAAATTTTGGACTATGAGTTTGGATAGAAGTATTTTGGATAATTATAGTTTGAGATTAATTTTGGATTGCCATAAAATGAAAACCCAGAGGTCGGGCGGCAACCCGTCGCGATCGGCAAGGCCGCGAGACTTGAACCCGCAACCGAAGGGTGACAAGGGTGTATCACCTTCCACAGGCCCACGAGATGTCCTAGATTAAATAATGTAGTTTATTTTAAGAAGGTCTAGTAGATGAATTATAAATTCATTTTTTTAACCCCAAACGAATAGGATAAATAGAATATTTTTTTAAGTTCTATTATCTTTTAGAGTGAAAGATGAGTTTGTGGTAGAAATTAGTTAAAAGATGGAACTCTACTTTTCAAGTATATATTTTTCTTCTACTCTTATTCTGTGAAGAAACTAATTCTTATACTTTATTGAAGGGATCTTAAAACCAAAAATGTGTTATCCTAATACCTTATGTTTTGTTGAACCGATGGCATTTTAAATCATCATAGATTGATGAATTCAAGGACCTCAATTTTAAACTTGTTTATGATTGATGACCTCAATCATTACCTATAAATATTTACATTTTTACTCTAATTATATGTCTCTAATTTCCACCAATGTTCTCTAAATCGAGATCATAATTTGGTGGTGACCCTTTTATTTCTCTTTTCCTCTTATTAAGACTAAATTTTACTAACCAAATTTCCGATGTGGGTTTTCCCACAAAGATATTTTCTATTTTCAACCTTTATTTTCGAAGAACAATATCAAATTGCGAGGACGCAATTTATTTAAGGAGGGAAGAATGTAACGCCCCAAGATTTCATAGTATGTACTTCTTCAAAACAATTCAATAACTTTCACTACACGCAACACCGAGTTCAAGCGCACCATGACTTACCAAACAAGTCGTTTAAACGAGGTTATGAATAGTATTAACTAAATTTTGAACTTTATATAATCCTTATAATTTTAGAATATATATTATGAGTTTCTTAGACATAATTTAAAAACAAATTCATTTTTTTCAGATAAAATAAGTATTTTTCAAAAATGCACTTTTACCAACTTTTAATAGTGAACCCTTTTTAAATCCAATATTATAAACTTTTATATATTCAATTTGACTAAATAAATTTATTCTTTAGAATGGGGACATCAAAAATTTACAATGCAACACCCCAAGCTTCCATGGTACGTTTCCCTTTTAGTAATGCAATAGCGTGTGTTGTACACAACTTCGAGTTCTAATACACACCACAACCAATCAAACTAGCTGTTATGAATAGTAATACCTACTTTTTGAAATTTTATAAATTTTATCTCTCAAAATGGACTTCATTTTTGGATTCGGAATATCTAATTTATCCAAGGGTGAAATTTTGTTACTTTTTGGATAACTTTTATATTTTGATGAATAGTGAAAATTACTAAATTTTAATTAAAAACAGCTTTTTTAATCAAAATAATTAATAGTGATAAATTATTAATTTGAGTGGTTTTAATGTATATTTAGAATATATTTTTACAATTTAATACAATTTTGGTCATTGGACAAAATTTCACAATTAAACCGGATATAAACAAGTGTAAATCTTTTGATAGTTATTATCTCTTAAAAACACGCTTTTTGTTTTAACAACGGGAATTAATTTTAAATTAATTTCTGCCACTTCTGTGTTTTCAATTTGGAAAAATGGATTCCATATTTGGAATTATTATGTCCTAATTGTGTAAATAGGTAACTTTTATTTTTAGACATTTTGAATAATTACTTCGGTAAAAATTTTATTTACCATGGTTAAAGGGTAAATCCGGTAAATAAGTTTTAAAAAATAATATTATAATAATACTAAATAACCCTAAAACGTGTCCTAACATTATTGGTGGATACATGTCCAACCTTGGGCATCTTGGGGTTGATTTTGGGACCCCATGGATCCACTTGTAGGTGATAGGGACACTTTACTTTAATTAAGTTAAAATAAATACAAAAATGACATAAGCATATATCTTTTAGAAAAACAATCTTTAAATAGGGTTATATATGTTATATGTTCGACTATAACTATTCATTAGAAAGATAAAACTAGTTCCTACATAATGGTATTTTATTTATAATTTTTAGAAATTAAATAATTTAATTTATTTATGACATAATGGTGATGTAGTAATTACCTAATTAATGAAAAATTAGAATAATTTCTATTATAAATACCCAAATAAATATAATTTGAGACTTTTTATAAATAAAACTAATTTTATAGGTTAATATGACATGTTATTATTGATTTAATTAACTTTTTGAGAAGTAATAATTATGTTATGAATTTTAAAAAAATCAATTATTGAATAGTGTCAAAATTGACATAAAAGAGTTTTTAAAACAAATATTATATTATTAATTGATATTAAATTCCAAAAAATATATGGTTCTGCCAAGAGACTTATATAATGATATTTTTATCATTAATGGACCACTTTGGGGTCTCTTGGATGTATATATTAAGTTTATTAACCATATAATATAAAAATACAAAGAGAGATTGTAAAAGTGAAACTAATTAACTAAGAGTTAATACTTAAAGATAAGGTTAATATAGTAACCCAAACCTATCTAAATCCTATTGGTTGAGTGTTTTTAGACCTATACCCACCTTAAACTTTAAATAATCCACTTTTTAGGCATTATAAACCGAATATGAATTTATTATAAAATAATATTTCTAGCTTTTCCTAAAGAGCCCCTCACCCGTCTTATAAAAGGGTACTCCCCCTTCTCATTAATTCACACTTTCAAAGCCTTTTGGTTCGTCCAAACCCTGCCCAAATACTCTCTAAACTTCCATAACTTTATCCTAGAGTCCTTCCTTTAGTCAGAAAGACAACCTAAGAAGCCCTTTTGATCAAATCAAAAGGAAGAACCCGAAGAAGAGGTAATGATTTCACCACCCTTTTTCAAGTTCCTTTCTTCTTCCACTTCTTCTTTCTTTGTTATTACCATTATAAAATAATAAATCCAGTATATTATATATACTTTGATGTTATTATAAACATGGTACAACCATATTTCAGTATTCTATCTATCCTTTGAATGACATGTCACCATACGTGCGTACGTACGGCTTACTGTCTCCACGTCGTGGTGTAATTGTTATTCAAAACATTATTATTTGGATGGGTATAATAATGATGTGTAATTCGGGTAAATAATAAATATAACATGATAATGATTCTGTATATATGATATACCATTCAATTAAATATTATTTTAATATCAAAAGAATGATATTGTCGCTCGTGCGTACGTACGGATTACCGTCTCCATGACGCGATGAGATTCATTTCCAAGTTCACCATTCATCGACGATTATAAAAATATATATTACTAATAATAATGTAATATATGAAATAATAATTCTACTGGAGATATATATATTTATATATATAATGATTTATGTACTTACATATATCTTATTCACTTATTTTCGTTCAATACTATATGAAAACAGAAACAGCATTTATGCGTACGTACGGACTACCGTCTCCATAAACGGTGTTTTCCATTTCATATATATGTATATTATACATATTTATATTCTAAATATATATGATATATTTATCATGTTTTATATTCTGGAAGTATTTAAATCATGATCTAAGTGATACAACCAAGAGTAACAAGTTAAAACACGTACGATAAAGAAAGTGATTATTACCCAAAATATTAATTTGACATGGAAATTATTATTAAATGGGTAATATAAAGTCATAAATGAATCATGTATGATATAATTAATATTAATATGGTTCTATTATAATTTAATAACATACTGCGATCTTCGTATAGGAGGTTAAACTTACCCTCGACTAAAGGAAAGTGCAAGGTAAGGGGTTTTCATCTCACTCCTTATTCCCGTGAGATTCATGTCATATTGCCACTATTACCTTTTTTGTGGTGTATGAACTACCCATAATTGTATTATTTGTGTAATACACTTTGATTTATTTGTATTTACATATTCATTGTATAATACCTCTTTCATGGGTTTTATGTTTTGTAAGTTACCAAATTGGTAAGGGTTAATTCCTCAATCTCATTATTACCCAAGATTGTTTATGTGTAAGTATTTACTGGGAAATTTTTATCATCCATGTCCATTTTTCATAAAAATGATTTCGAAATGAATATTTTAGTGATTTTGAAAGGGTCTCTTTATCAAGATCAGAATTTCAAATGTTTTAAAGAGTTATCTTTCTAAATCTTTTTAATTAATGTACATGTTTTGAAAATGATTTTAAGGATTTATTTATATGGACATTAATGTTTTGAAATGATAATTCTTTTCAAAAGTTTCAAAATGGTATGGGTCACTTTGATTCAAAAATCTCTTTTAAATTACTTCCTTTATAAATGTGTTACTTTTAAATGATTTTACAAAAAGGATATTTCCCTCAATAAGTTTCACTCATCATTTTCATCTATGTCAACATCCTTTGATGGATTTTAAGCTCATTTGAAGTTTATTTATTATAAAAAACTCACATTGAAGGTTTTGTGATATGTTTGACTGTGGATGTGTTATTTTTATATCATTCATGGTTTATGGAGAAAGTATTGACATTTCGTATGCTAGTTTTAATATGAATGTTTATGTTATGTTTAAACCTATTCATATGAGAAATGAATTGGACTTAGTAAGTGATGGGTGGAGCCCGCTATAGCTCCTAGATGCATCGGTAGGTCTCATGAGACAAACTAGTGTCTTGGAACGAGGCCTTGAAAAAAATCTAATTTGTAATCTTGGCATGAGGCTTTGTCTACGTGGTTATGATAGTCTGAAATTATGCATTACATCATTATTAATGTGGTTAGTGACATTTCATGTGATTATTGGACTAGTATAATATCCATGTGAATAAGTAAATGGAATTATTTCATTTTATTTTTGCGATATTATTCTGAAGTTCAAGTTTAAAAGGTTTTTTTTAGTTATACATTGCATTAAATGTTTATGCTTATTTATGAAAGTTTCCGCTGTATTGCTTACCCTTACAGAGCTTTTGAGCTCACCCCTTTCTATGTTTTATTTTCCCTAGGATTCCAAGAAGTTTATGGTGATTGATATGTAGGGTTAAGATAGGGGAATAATGGCATTCATAATGGATTATTTATGTTGTTTTGTATGTTATGAAGTGTAATGTAACATTCATGTATGTAATCTATTTTCCAGGAATGCTAAACTGACCGGTCCTTTGGGACTTGATTCCTTGTAATCATGCCAACGTATTAAAATAATTCACCGACTCTGGGTAACTGGGGTCGGGGCATTACAGTTGGTATCAAAGGAAGTTTAGTAATAACCTTGGAATCTAGAATTAGATAAACTCTGATTAGAGCACATATCCCTAAGATAGACTTTGGGTATTAGTGTAGAAGTACTTCCTAGAATTTTGGTATTGTTGAGATTTTTTGAGTTTTCTACAAAATACATCCCTGTCTGGATACGAGAAGGTAGAGGCGGCTCTGGCACAAATGTACCTAATGGTAAAACCTGAAAACACCGCTTTGATCTAGACTCGAATGGGAACTGTTGCACGGCAACGGGCCTTTCTGCACTCTTAGTTATGACACTCCCGGGGGATATGCTTAGGATAATTCTCATTTTCTTTACAAACTATTATGAAGGGTTTATGAGTATATACTTCCTCAAAGGAGAAATTTTTTTGATTATGGATTATATCCATAAACTATTCAATTTATGTTAGGTATTTTCACTACTGGAAATTAGATCTTTCCCAACGCTTCTATACCAACGGTTTGAAAAAACCGTTGGTATAGGTAACCTTTTCCAATGGTTTGGCCAAACTGTTGGGAAAGGCCCCCAAATTTGCCACTTTTCCCAACGGTTTGGCCAAACCGTTGGGAAAGGTAGACCTATCCCAACGGTTTTTCCAAACTGTTGGGAAAGGCCCTCAAATTGGACACTTTTCCCAACGGTTTGGATAAACCGTTGGGAAAGGTGGACCTATCCCAATGGTTTGGCCAAACCATTGGGATAGGTCCCCAAATATACCACTTTTCCCAATGGTTTGGCCAACCCGTTGGGAAAGGTGGACCTATCCCAACGGTTTGTCCAAACCGTTTGGAAAGGTCCCCAAATATGCCACTTTTCCCAATGGTTTGGCCAAACCGTTGGGATAGGTCTACCTTTCCCAACGGTTTGGCCAAACCGTTGGGAAAAGTGGGCCAAAATTCAACATCCTACACAGAATCAAAATCACAACCAAAGACCTATACCAACGGTTGTTAAAACCGTTGGTATAGGTCTATACCAATGGTTTTAACAACCGTTGGTATAGGTACTTTCATTTTTTATTGGACCTTTGTACCGAGAACATTATATAAATGAAAATTTAAAATATTTATGAGAATACATATATATATTTATGTAATTATGATCACAAAAGTCATGTTAGGTTAGTGGTTGAGTCATTCAATTATAAATGAGGGGTCCTGGGATCAAATCCCAGTGGATGTTTTATTTTTGGAATTTATATACCAATGGTTCCATTACTGTTGGTATAGATTTCATATTACCTATACCAACGGTTTCCAAAATCGTTGGTATAGGTCTATACCAACGGTTTTTGGAAAACCATTGGTATAGACCTATCCCAGCGGCTTACTTGGCTACGGTTCCCCAAACCATTGGTATGGGCTATACCAACGGTTTGGAGGCCTATACCAACGGTTTCAAACCATTGGTAAAGGTTAGATTTCCAGTAGTGTTTACATGTTTGGAATTATTCATTTCAATTTATAAACTGCCCTAGTTTATGCTATTGTATAGAAATGGCGCCCATTAGAAGGAATGTGAACTCCAGCAATACGTATGATCCAAAGAGTAAGAAGGATCGAATCTTTCATGTTATCAAGCCATCATTTAGAAGGGAAATAGTCTCTCATGTATTATCATAATATGAAGAAATAGTATCATGTGTTGATAAGATAAGTAAAGAGTTTACTGAGTCATGTGCCTTTGAAGGGAGCAAGAGAAGAAAAGGATGGAAGACAGAAAGATGGATAAAGGGAAGAGGGAAAAGAATAATTTACCCATATGTGATAATTGTGGGAAGAAACACCTTGGAACTTTCCTGAAAGGAATGGGATTCTGTTATAAGTATGGAGGAAAAGGGCACCAAGTACGTGACTGCAAGGGTAAGAAAATGGTTTTAAATGTACAATGCTTCATTTGCAAGGAGTTTGGACACTACGTGAACCTATGTCCCGGTCATCAGACTATGCCGCAAATGATTCTATTAGATAATAATCAAGTTATGATACTACCACAGATGAAGAGGAATTATTAGAGTTCTTATGTTGATTATGTCATTTGAGTGTTGTATCAACAATGTACTTGTTATAATAATTATGGAGTATATAAGGATTGTACTGCAGTACTATTTCATTAAGGATTTGATATTTTATGGTACTAAGAAAAGTGACTCTACAGTGAGTTAAACTTTTTGGACCTTACATGGTTGAAGGAAAGATAAACCTTAATATGGTCCTAATATTGAGGTACTGATTTTGGAATAAGATATGGTTGATTTGGGTAAATTATATTGGATATGCTTGACTACCCTAAAACCGATTAAAGATTTTTATATTCAATCACTGTTGGAGTTTACAACCTTTTGTATGGATGAAGTATATCCAGTATTCTATATGGAATAAGGGAGCATGAATGTAATCAATAAGGATTATGGTAATTCAAGATGTTTTAGTGTTTTAAAAGAATACATGATGAAGGTATTCACATGCTATTACGGGGTAAAAAGAATCTATATTATGTTTACATTCCTTATAAATGTTGGACTATGAGTTTGGACAGAAGTATTTTGGATAATTATAGTTTGAGATTAATTTTGGATTGCCATAAAAGGAAAACCAAGAGGTCGGGCGGCAACCCGTCGCGATCGGCAAGGCCGCGAGACTTGAACCCGCAACCGAAGGGTGACAAGGGTGTATCATCTACCACTGGCCCACGAGATGTCCTGGATTAAAAAATGTAGTTTATTTTCGGAAGGTCTAGTAGATGAATTATAAATTCATTTTTTTAACCCCAAACGAATAGGATAAATAGAATATTTTTTTAAGTTCTATTATCTTTTAGAGTGAAAGATGAGTTTGTGGTAGAAATTAGTTAAAAGATGGAACTCTACTTTTCAAGTATATATTTTTCTTCTCCTCTTATTCTATGAAGAAATTAATTCTTATACTTTATTGAAGGGATCTTAAAACCAAAAATGTGTTATCCTAATACCTTATGTTTTGTTGAACCGATGGCATTTTAGATCATCATAGATTGATGAATTCAAGGACCTCAATTTTAAACTTGTTTATGATTGATGACCTCAATCATTACCTATAAATATTTACAATTTTACTCCAATTATATGTCTCTAATTTCCACCAATGTTCTTCTAATAGAGATCATAATTTGGTGGTGACCCTTTCATTTCTCTTTTCCTCTTATTAAGACTAAATTTTACTAACCAAATTTCCGATGTGGGTTTTCCCACAAAGATATTTTCTATTTTCAACCTTTATTTTTGAAGAACAATATCAAATTGTGAGGACGCAATTTATTTAAGGAGGGAAGAATGTAACGCCCCAAGATTTCATAGTATGTACTTCTTCAAAACAATTCAATAACTTTCACTACACGCAACACCGAGTTCAAGCGCACCATGACCTACCAAACAAGTTGTTCAAACGAGGTTATGAATAGTATTAACTAAATTTTGAACTTTATATAATCCTTATAATTTTAGAATCTATATTATGAGTTTCTTAGACATAATTTAAGAACAAATTCATTTTTTTCAGATAAAATAAGTATTTTTCAAAAATGCACTTTTACCAACTTTTAATAGTGAACCTTTTTTAAATCCAATATTATAAACTTTTATATATTAAATTTGACTAAATAAATTTATTCTTTAGAATGGGGACATCAAAAATTTAAAATGAAACACCCCAAGCTTCCACGGTACGTTTCCCTTTTAGTAATGCAATAGCGTGTGTTGTACGCAACTTCGAGTTCTAACACACACCACAACCAATCAAACTAGCTGTTATGAATAGTAATACCTACTTTTTGAAATTTTATAAATTTTATCTATCAAAATGGACTTCATTTTTGGATTTGGAATATCTAATTTATCCAAGGGTGAAATTTTATTACTTTTTGGATAACTTTTATATTTTGATGAATAGTGAAAATTACTAAATTTTAATTAAAAACAACTTTTTTAATCAAAATAATTAATAGTGATAAATTATTAATTTGAGTGGTTTTAATGTATATTTAGAATATATTTTTACTATTTAATACAATTTCGGTCATTGGACAAAATTTCACAATTAAACCGGATATAAACAAGTGTAAATCTTTTGATAGTTATTATCTCTTAAAAACACTCTTTTTGTTTTAACAACGGGAATTAATTTTAAATTAATTTCTGCCACTTCTGTGTTTTCAATTTGGAAAAATGCATTCCATATTTGGAATCAGGATGTCCTAATTTTTTAAATAGGTAACTTTTATTTTTAGACATTTTGAATAATTACTTCGGTAAAAATTTTATTTACCATGCTTAAAGGGTAAATCCGGTAAATAAGGGTTAAAAATAATATTATAATAATACTAAATAACCCTAAAACGTGTCCTAACCTTATTGGTGGATACGTGTCCAACCATGGGTATCTTGGGGTCGATTTTGGTACCCCATGGAGCCACTTGTAGGTGATAGGGACACTTTACTTTAATTAAGTTAAAATAAATACAAAAATGACATAAGCATATATCTTTTAGAAAAACAATATTTAAATAGGGTTATATTTGTTATATTTTCGACTATAAATATTCATTAGAAAGATAAAACTAGTTCCTAAATAGTGTTATTTTATTTATAATTTTTAGACATTAAATAATTTAATTTATTTATGACATAATGGTGATGTAGTAATTACCTAATTAATGAAAAATTAGAATAATTTCTATTATAAATACCCAAATAAATGTACTTTGAGACTTTTTATAAATAAAAATAATTTTCTAGGTTAATATGACATGTTATTATTTATTTAATTAACTTTTTGTGAAGTAATAATTATGTTATGAATTTTAAAAAAATCAATTATTGAATAGTGTCAAAATTGACATAAAAGAGTTTTTAAAACAAATATTATATTATTAATTGATATTAAATTCCTAAAAATATATGGTTCTGCCAAGAGACTTATATAATGATATTTTTAGCATTAATGGACCACTTTGGGGTCTCTTGGATGTATATATTAATATTATTAACCATATAATATAAAAATACAAAGAGACATTGTAAAAGTGAAACTAATTAACTAAGAGTTAATACTTAAAGATAAGGTTAATATAGTAACCCAAACCTATCTAAATCCTATTGGTTGAGTGTTTTTAGACCTATACCCACCTTAAACTTTAAAGAATCCAATTTGGAGGCATTATAAACCGAATATGAATTTATTATAAAATAATATTTCTAGCTTTTCCTAAAGAGCCCCTCACCCCTCTTATAAAAGGGTACTCCCCCTTCTCATTAATTCACACTTTCAAAGCCTTTTGGTTCGTCCAACCCCTGCCCAAATACTCTCTAAACTTCCATAACTTTATCCTAGAGGCCTTCCTTTAGTTAGAAAGACAACCTAAGAATCCCTTTTGATCAAATCAAAAGGAAGAACCTGAAGAAGAGGTAATGATTTCACCACCCTTTTTCAAGTTCCTTTCTTCTTCCACTTCTTCTTTCTTTGTTATTACCATTATAAAATAATAACTCCAGTATATTATATATACTTTGATGTTATTATAAACATGGTACAACCATATTTCAGTATTCTATCTATCCTTTTAATGACATGTCACCATACGTGCGTACGTACGGCTTACTGTCTCCACGTCGTGGTGTAATTTTTATTAAAAACATTATTATTTGGATGGGTATAATAATGATGTGTAATTCATGTAAATAATAAATATAACATGATAATGATTCTTTATATTTGATATACCATCGAATTAAATATTATTTTAATATCAAAAGAATGATATTGTCGCTCGTGCGTACGTACGGATTACTGTCTCTATGACGCGATGAGATTCATTTCCAATTTCACCATTCATCGACGATTATAAAAATATATATTACTAATAAGAATGTAATATATGAAATAATAATGCTACTGGAGATATATATATTTATATATATAATGACTTATGTACTTACATATATCTTATTCACTTATTTCCGTTCAATACTATATGAAAACATAAACAGCATTTATGCGTACGTACGGACTACCGTCTCCATAAACGGTGTTTTCCATTTCATATATATGTATATTATACATATTTATATTCTAAATATATATGATATATTTATCATGTTTTATATTCTGGAAGTATTTAAATCGTGATCTAAGTGATACAACCAAGAGTAACAAGTTAAAACACGTACGATAAAGAAAGTGATTATTACCCAAAATATTAATTTGACATGGAAATTATTATTAAATGGGTAATATAAAGTCATAAATGAATCATGTATGATATAATTAATATTAATATGGTTCTGGTATATTTTAATAACATACTACGATCTTCGTACAGGAGGTTAAACGTACCCTCGACTAAAGGAAAGTGCAAGGTAAGGGGTTTTCATCTCACTCCTTATTCTCGTGAGATTCATGTCATATTGCCACTATTACCTTTTTTGTGGTGTATGTACTACCCATAATTGTATTCTTTGTGTAATACACTTTGATTTATTTGTATTTACATATTCATTGTATAATACCTCTTTCATGGGTTGTATGTTTTGTAAGTTACCAAATTGGTAAGGGTTAATTCCTCAATCTCATTATTACCCAAGATTGTTTATGTGTAAGTATTTACTGGGACATTTTTATCATCCATGTCCATTTTTCATAAAAATGATTTCAAAATGAATATTTTAGTGATTTTGAAAGGTTCTCTTTATCAAGATCAGAATTTCAAATGTTTTAAAGAGTTATCTTTCTAAATCTTTTTAATTAATGTCCATGTTTTCAGAATGATTTTAAGGATTTATTTATATGGACATTAATGTTTTGAAATGATAATTCTTTTCAAAAGTTTCAAAGTGGTATGCGACACTTTGATTCAAAAATATCTTTTAAATTACTTCCTTTATAAATGTGTGACTTTTAAATGATTTTACAAAAAGGATATTTCCCTCAATAAGTTTTACTCATCATTTTCATCTATGTCAACATCCTTTGATGGATTTTAAGCTCATTTGAAGTTTATTTATTATAAAAAACTTCCATTGAAGATTTTGTGATATGTTTGACTGTGGATGTGTTATTTTTATATCATTCATGGTTTGTGGAGAAAGTATCGACATTTCGTATGCTAGTTTTAATATGAATGTTTATGTTATGTTTGAACCTATTCATATGAGGAATGCATTGGAATTGGTAAGTGAAGGGTGGAGCCCTCTATAGCTCATCGATGCATCGGTAGGTCTCATGAGACAAACTAGTATCTTGGCACGAGGTCTTGACAAAATCTTATTTGTAGTCTTGGCATGAGGCATTGGATACGTGGTTATGATAGTCTAGAATTATGCATTCTATCATTATGAAAGTGGTTAGTGACATTGCATGTGATTATTCGACTAGTAGAATATCCATGTGAATAAGTAAATGGAATTATTTCATTTTATTTTTGCCATATTATCCTGAAGTTCAAGTTTAAAAGGTTTTTGTTTTAGTTATACATTGCCTTAAATGTTTATGCTTATTTATGAAAGTTTACACTGTATTGCTTACCCTTACGGAGCGTTTGAGATAATCCCTTTCTATGTTTTATTTTACCCAGGATTCCAATAAGTGTATTGTGATTGATATGCAGGGTTAATACAAGGTAATAATGGCATTCATAAAGGATTATTTATGTTGTTTTGTATGTTATGAAGTGTAATGTAACATTCATTTATGTAATCTATTTTCCAAGACTGCTAAACTGATCGGTCCTTTGGGACTTGTTACCTTGAAATCATGCCAACGTATTAAAATAATGCACCGACTTTGGGTAACTGGGGTCAGGGCATTACATCTAAAACCCTCAAAAACCAACTATAAGCTACTTTATTCTTTACCCAATAAAATAACAAATCAAAAAAAATAATGGATGAAAGTAAGTTTTCATGTACTTAAAAATTCTAGGCCCTTACAATATCCCCCTTTGAGGACTTTGCATCCTTGAGAGGGGACTCTCAATTTTTTTATGAAAAAAAACTCATGCCATTAATCTTATACATATAATTCTCACTTCCAATTATCCTCTTGGAATAGTAAATGGTGCCATAGAACTCAAACAATTTGAATTTTCTTCCCTCACACCTTCTCGTTCTGGTCCACATTATATATCGATTGCCTCACAAACAACGCATTTGGTTCTAACTCAACATCCTTTCTATCAATGATATACACTGGATTGTGAATATTCCTATGAATCTAAGACATACGGAACATTTAATTCATACCTTGAGATTGTGGAGGAATTTCCAGTTGGTAATCCACTAATCTAATACCCTCTCTAATCTCATATAGTCCCACAAACCATGGTGTCAGTTTCCCTTGTGCTTGCAAATGACAATGCCCCAACCAAGGTGACACCCACAAAAAAATATGGTCGATCATAATGAACTCCAAAGGTCATCTCCTCTAGTCAAAATACAATATTTATCATCTCTAAATGATATTTAAATCCTTTTGGATCAAATCCACCCTCATGGAGGTATCATTTACCATACTTGTCCAAACAACAGCTACCTCACCTGCATCATTAAAACATAGTGGTGAGTGACATGAATGAACTTAAAGAGATTTAAAATGTTCCATATTGATTAACATTGACAAATAAACAACAATAAAATTATGTTAACAACTATCCAAAACTATCAAATTAGATCAGGATAAGAGATCCCTTTTATTATAAAGAAAAACAAAACATACGAAGGGGTGGAATTCCCAGTAAGTGACATGAAATTTCAAACACATCATAAATAAAAATACAAAGGAGAAAAGAGAACTCATCCATACCCAAATGGTCCAAATAGAACCAAATAAAATTCTAATACAATAAATATATTCAAATTTTATTAGTTTGATATCTAGTACCTATATTATGAAATGATTCATGGGCTCCTTGACCATGTGTGCATCATCCTCACCTCCATCTTTTGGTTGTTTTCCAAGGGTTATTTTATTCCTATGATTCCTTTTCTATAAAAGAAAAATTTATAATAGGAGGCACAATCTCCAATTAGGAAGGGACAACATCATGCATGGAATCCTTATTCATAATTTCAGTATCAATCTCCTTACTAGACTGCTAAACTTCCTCCAAATAATTTTCTTAATTAATGGATATATCAAGTTATCAAGAATGGAAAAATAATTAGATATAGACACCTTACTTTTAACCAAATTGATAATTGATAAACCAAGATCATAATTATCCTTATCGGAGCAACTAATCCCTTTTAGAGTTCATTGGTCGAAGTATTTATTTTTCAAGAAACCACAGGGTGATGATCAGATCCCCACATAGAAATATTATGATATAAAACTAGATTTCTCATCTTGACTACCATAGAATTAATAGAATACATATTTCATGGTTTTCTAGCTCCATGATCTGTGATATCAATAACTCCTTTAATAGATTTCACACTAATAGCAACATGAATAATTACGGTTTTAATGGAAACTTCCACATTTCTTATTGGAGTAGGAATCGGGTATTTACTATTCTTTGAAGACATCTAGAACTAGGATGAATCAAAGGTAGTATCCATATCTCTATATGATACATTATTTTTTATAAAAAAAAGATTTAGGGATCCTCTAGGAAAACTCTAAATAACCCAGTGTAGTTGCATTGTCATCATGCTGACCTCAAGCATCATATGGATTAACTATCCCACCCTTTTCAATTTCTAGATACCTCCTAAATTTATGTATTCTAGAATAAAATAAGGAAATCTTGCTCCTAAAATCCTAATTATGTTTCACTAAATCACGACTCGTCTAAGATCCAATGAAAAGTGGACCCTTCTTTGATTTGAGTCTCACAGGTGGAGCACATTCCAAATTCATTTCACCTTTATAAGATCTTTAATATAATATCCTATGATCCTACCATAATTAAGGATTAACAACCTCCTATAAATCCAACTCACAGTCAGTCTCATCATGATCATCCCCACATTCTTCCACCTAAATACCTTTATTAAGTACATCTCTAAAAGAAACTCCTACATAGGTAACATGTCTCTCATCTTTAATTTTAACCCATGACCTTTCTATCTCGTTCAATTTCCATTGTGATTTAATTTGTTCCTAAAATAAATAGGACTTAACTAAAGGAATACCCCTAGAAACATTCCCCCTTAGAGGCTATTTTAATTCCTTCTCAACCTTTAGGGACAACCCATGATCTTTAGTACTATGAGAGTTGTTTAGACCCTGAACAATTAAAAATTTTCTAATAATTATCAACACATTCCCATTATCCGCACGTGAAGATTATAGGGGAAAATAGTGGATCTAGGTGTTCTAGATAGATCCTTAACAGAATCCATAGAAGAATGAATCCTTGAAAAAATCATCCTTAACTATGCATCCAGTAGAGGGCTCTCATCAATTTCCAACATCTTTTTATTAACTTGAGAAGTCCCTTGTTCTTACTTTGAAAGTGAAACATCATCAGAACTAGTAGGTGCCTATTGAATTGTTTTGTTAGAGTCTAATAAAAAATATTAGAACATGTAGAAGAAATTTAAAAACATATTTCCAAGTATATTCTTTCAAGATAATATGAAACTTATGGTAAATATTAAAAATTAAGAACATTTTAAATATGTGTACCTTAAACTGAAGAGCCACAGCAAAATTTTGATCTTTAGCTGATGAGTTTGATGAATATCCCCAAAGTGGTAAATGAAAGTATCCCACCTTCATAGTGTATCCATGGGCTAATCTAAATTACATTTCATACATGTAGGACTCTTCATCCTCCATGATGTGTTAGCATCACATATGCAAAGAAGGAAGAAGAAAGGGAGATTTTCAGGTATAGGGAGGTTCAGCCAAGCCTAATGGAATTACACATCCATTTTCATCGCATGGAATCAGTTAAATAGGTCATCAACAATCCTCCTTAATTATCATATAATTTATTCTTTCATTGAAACACATTAATAAATACCATGCTCGGTTCATGTATGTATGAATTCATCAGATTAATTTACTTCCAAATATTTCATATAAATATAAAATGATTTCATTTAATGATAGCTTACGTGGGTGAAACACAAAATGATAAATATTTATCATTTTTCTGTAATCTCATATTAAATAAAATAACATACCCTTACTTTAATGAAAATATAAATTTTCATACAATTTAATATATATATATAAGGATTTAGTGAATATCCTCATAAATCACTCGCTTGCACTAAATCCTAAAAGACTTTGTGTCATTTCACCATATATTATATCATATATGATAATTTTTTGAAATCATATCCAAAACTCTTTTGGGTATCTTCCAAAACACTTTTGAAATGCTATCATTAACTTCACCTAGTATCACATAAAACGTAATAACTTTTAAATACCCATCCAAAACACTTTTGGATTAACTCTAAAATATTTTTAGAGTAGATATCTGATTCAATCTCAATCCTCATCCAATCAACCACAAATTTGAACTTATGGGATTTTATAAAATTGATAACAAATAAAAATCTTCATATTCATATATGTAATCAAATAGCGGCCTCTATAAAAGAATAAATGCTACTCAATCTATAAATTTATCTGGTATGATCTACATCAAACACATGTATATCAATACCTATTTCTACCATTCTGTATCATATGAGAATGTTCATTCTCATATTTTTTACTTTTTCCAAGACATCGAGTGACCATGGGACATGGAGAATGTCAATCCCAACTCATTTTTTCTCAATTATCTAAGTGTAGACTGATCTGATCAATGAATATATCACATATCATTCATCCTTATAGATAAGCACAACACATAATGCTTATCTAGATAGATATATAATATCTAGGTATGTTCACACACTTCTACAGTCTCTCAATCAAGGTCCCAAATGTCATACTCATCATACGAGAGGACAAATATCATCTTGGTTAAACTCCAAGTGATGGCATGATTAGAAATATACCAAACCACCCCTGTATTAGCTAAGTCAATATGTATACTTGCGTAAGTAAGGTATAAAAGTATGAAGATTATTATTCTAGGAATCTTTCCAATATCAGGTATTGGGGACTCAAATATAATCCATGCACGCCTAGTATAACAACGACATCTATATGATACTCTTTGTGGTATACTTTAGTGGGTTATCTAGCACACACAAAGAATTATATTGTCTGTATTGCACCTCATGATAATATTTTGTATCACTATACAAGAATCCTACCCATGTTAACCTTAACATTTATTCCTAAACTATAATACTTCATGATGAAAATCAGTTAGGGATAAACTCAAAATCATAATTTGAGAGGTAAATTATCATTACACATTTCCAATTGTATATCTATATATACATTTATGTAGCCAATGTGAAATAATGATAAAATAGGGGTTGCCTATAATATGATAAAATTTAATAATCTTAAACTCTAATAATATTTAACAAAAGTAACATAAGAACTAGTTTATCATATCATATATGATAAACTACTATATCATCCTTATGTTTACTAAACTTTCTTTATTTTGTTAACACGTTATATCATATATAATCCATGTCACATATTTATGTAACCAATTGATAAAAACCTCCCACTAAACTCTTTAGTGAGAAACATATATGAAGTAAGACAGTTTGAATAATGGTCATATTTAAGAATGAAATTTCCAATTGGTCAAATTTTGAACATATTAAAACTTATTAACTTCACAACATCAAATGTTACAATGTAAACTTTATTTGTCTACTTATAATTATTTCTAAGTTCATCATCATCATCATTGGAACACTATTTCATCAAACGTTTTCCTTGAAATAATGTAACTACTTACATTATTATTTACTAATACATCCTAACTCTCTTAGGATATTAAGTAAAAATCACTTTAAACTTAAATTGGTGTAATTATTTATTTGTTAACTTAAAACTTATTTAATTAAAAACATACTCCCACTATCCTCTTCAACATTATATTATTTTCATAATATCTTTCTAAGATACACAAACTCTTTTTTGTTAGTAAATAACATTTATTTCTAACTACTGGGAATATTAAACAAATAAACTATTTTTTCTATATCATATATTTTATTCTATGTGTTTGGAATATTTTTTATTTCAAAATACGACTTTATTAAAATATATCACTGATGGGTGGTGGGAAAACATTCCCACATATTTTAACAAATACTTGGATAAACATTTTATGCTGGTTAAAACACTTTTATCCATATCTTCTTCTCAAAATAAGTTATAGAAATTGATGAATCCTAAACCATGTGTATAAAATTAATCATATCATACATGTTAACAGAAACACTTTGTAATCAAACATATTCTATTATAAACCATATTTATACAATTAATCATCTCGTACTTGTTCACAAAAACTCTTTTTAATCGAGCATATTCTCTTATCACATAAGGGAAATGAGAAAATGATACACATCTATTGCTTATATATGCATTTGAACTTGATAAAATCTTTTACATTCAAATCCTTGGTGTAATAAATATTTACTTTATGTCATGAAAATTAACTGCAAGATCAATCAATTATTCCACTGATTTTTAACTTTTACTTATTTAAAACCCTTTGTAAAATATACATTTGGTATCGCATACCTTTCAAAATCAAAGAATTTATTTTTATAACATCCATACCTAACATGGAAATTCTATGGAGTTTCACAAACTCTTTCATGTATATATATCTTGGATAATCCAATCATATTGAATTATTACTATTCATTCCTAATAACCCTAGGTTTCAATGTCCTTGATTAGATTCTTGCATCCATTTAGGTAATTTAGAAAATTTCTTCTCTAATGGACAACTTTTCCATAATGAAAACACCATTCCTCTTGTTTGGGAACAATTCTCAAGTTTGTATACCAATCAAGGAAGTTTATATAATTATTTTTTCTTTTTCAAGGATGGATCTTAAGGTAAAGCTTGATTATGATGCCATTTATCTACAACAGAAGCTTTTAACAGATGAATATCATGATTTATAATGATTCAATATGGACTTTTATTAAATGGACTCCCAAAAAAATGATGACCCCTCTAAAATCTATCATACCCATTAGTGCTCCAAGATCCATATTTTACTAAGAAAATGACCCCTCTTTGGTGTGAAACTCACCACATAGTTATTTAGATAGGGAATCATCCTAATCATATCCTATATGAATATTGGATATTTGAGTGGATAACTCTTTTCTCAATCCATCATATGGATAAACCTAACTCTATTCTACTGGTATCTCAATCCTTGGGGTTTCCCATCTAGTTTAACCCAAATTAAATGTCAAAAATGATCTAATAACAAGACAATCCAGGGGAACCCTTTTTTCATGAAACAACCCAAGGATTATTCAGTATCACTCGTTACTTTTTTTCATACACAATATAATCTAGAAGCACCCCACTTTGGCATGAAAATATATGATTGGATGATTGAGGTCTTGAAAAGTTCCTCTTTGGAAGGAATCTCACACTTAGTATTTAAAGGGGATTTTATCTCACCATCTTATCTATGCTATTCCCTTTTATTTATGCATGATTCTAGTAATTTTTTTTTAAATATTATTCTCTCAACCTAATCAATATATTCAAACCATATTGATGTGTAACTCTTTACACAACCCATAGGTTTGTGTTACTCACCCAGAAATAGAAGTCAAACATATTCATACATATCCAAATTCATCATATCTATAAGATACATGAACACTTAATGTAAATTCATAGATATATATGAGATTGAAAATATCAACATTAGTAATCCTGAAGTGACAGATAGTCATCCTCAATCACCACCCTAGATAAGGCATAAGCATCTATGTAGGTAGATAGTATGGCCTCAAGTCCTTCTAATCTAGGTTACTTTAATCAAGAGAGAATCTAATTCATCATAACTCTAATACCTAATATGAAAAAATTATATTCAACAACTAAATTCAAGTTCATGAATTCAATTACAAACTATGGTCAAGGTAGATGAAAAACTTTTAGGAATAGGGGTGAGGGATACATTGTGTGTCTTTGTGGCATGGGTATTTATAGAGTTGGTTGGGGCTACTAGTGAGTATGGGGTGTTGACCTCACCTGTTTTTGATAATCCCAATTATGCTTTCACTTACTTTGATAATACCAAATAATGTTTATCTATATATTAATTCTCTCAATCTATGAAATTCTATTATCAAGATGATAATAATATTAAAATAATCTTTGAAATATGTTAATCAATGTTTATCTATGTTTATATGAATTTTGAAATAATTCTAACTCAATCGGATATGTTTTGCATAAAGCAGATAAGTGTTAAGTCATTGATATGCTTATAGCTACTGATATAGATCTACCGGTACTTAGTCTGTCGGTATACATAATCACCGATAAGCAAAGGTCACTGATACGCAAAGCTACCGATATGTATAAGTCCACCAGTAAGCACATGTCTCGGATAGATCAAGTACATCGATACATACAGCTACTGATAGAAGCTGAGCTACCGATAGAACAAGTCTTCTGGTATGCATAAGTCTACTGGTATACACATAATCACTGGTACAGAATGAAGCTACCGATATGCACAAGCTACCGATACAAAGTTTACCGATATAGACAGTCACGAATACAAATGAACCACCGATACAAGAGAACTACCGATAGACCAAGAGATACCGATAGAAGGAGTCACTGGTACATAGAGCTACTCATACACAAAGTAACAGCTACCGATACAAGGAGATACCGGTATAAGGAAAAAGAGCTACAGATAGGAGCTCACTGCTATACAAAGTCCACCGTTACATATCTACTGATAGAAAACTAAAGATGAAAGACTTCAGTCACTGATTCCTAAACTCTAATTTTGTCAACATTATTTATTCATTAATCAACGATCATATTTGTTGATTTTAATGAAATTAATGTTATTTAATGATTTTTGTTGGCATGTCAGGGAACTGTACCTTGTACCTGTAAAAAGGTAATCATTCCCATTGCCCGAGCTAAAATCTATATAAGGAAGGACAAAGGTGGGACATAGATAGGTTCACAAGAATGGAAAAAGAATGTTGTAAAGTGGTTCATACAGAAATACTACATCCATAATCGAATAACAATGGACATAAACGAAGCAATTCATTCTAGAGGAGAACACAAGCTTCACCTTATCCAAGAAGTAAAGGGCCACAATGAACTCTTCATACACTCAAGCTGATCAAATCTGAACTTGAAGAAAACGACCCTCTGTTTTCCAGACAAAAACCAGAGAAGGACTCAGAAAAATTCCTAATCAATCAAAGAAGTCCAGAGCTGCACTTCAAATCACTAGAGCATTCTAAACTCATATCTACTCTCTTAGTGATTATTCTATTTACATTTTGAGTAGTGTGTGTACTCTGTATATTATATACACACACTGTCTCATGTGCTAATCTGGAGGATATCTAAATCCTCACACAAACCTTCCATAACTCTTTTGTATCCCACTGTGGATAGTGGTAGAGGTCAAGTAAGACCTAGACAGCCAGTGTGTTGTTGTTTTGTTTTCCCACGTAGAACTGTGGTAGAGTTATTAGTACCTGGATAGTCTTTGCACTGTTGTTTACCCCGATCCAGGGTGTGGATCAAATTTATATAAATTGTTTGAGAGGACTAAGTCTTGGCTTGAGACTGAACCTCTTAGTTATTTCTGATGTGCATCTTAGATTAAGTCTAAAGTATATTACATACTTTATTTTCTGCTGCAAATTACTTTGAAATTCAATTTGTTTTAAAGTTACTTTGATAGTTAATCTAGAAAGTGTTTGTAACTATTGTAAATCAGTAGGTTAGTTTCAAAAGATAATTTAATATTCTGATTAAATTAACTAAGACCTAATCAATCTTTTGAGAACCTAATCGAACCATTACAGTTTTACAAATTCACTACAGTTTAACTTAGTTTTTAAATTGGGGGATTTTAAGAGAAATATTTTTAACAGAAATTTTAATTGGAACTCAATTCACCCCCCCCCCCCCCTCTTGAGTATCCACTCCGACCAACATTTGGTATCAGAGGTCGTTTATTATTAAAGGTTTTCGAAACACTCTGTTTTTCAACTGTGATTTTAGTTGTATCTCAAAGATCTTAAATTTCTATTAGTTCCAACTTTTATCGCTTTAAATATATATTTGATAAAATCTAATTATGGATAATATATTAGAAGGTGTTTCTTCCAATAGGCCACCTTTATTTAATGGTACAAATTATTCCCAGTGGAAGCTTAAAATGAAAATTCATTTAGAGAGTATGGGATTTGATATCTGGACTACTATAGAAACTCAATATAAGATTCCAGAATCTGAACGAACTACTTGGGATGAACCTACTAAAACAACTTATAATAATAACTTTAAAGCGATGAATGCTTTGTACTATGCTTTAGGTGATGAGGAATTTAACAGAATATCTTCTTGTAAAACTGCTTATGAAATTTGGGACACTTTGGCCATTTCCCATGAGGGAACAACCAATGTTAAGGAAATGAGACTGAACACATACACTATTAAATATGATAATTTTAAAATGAAGCCTGATGAACCCATTTCTGACATGTATCTTAGGTTCTATGAGATTTTCAACACAATGAGCTCTCTTGGTAAAGTTGTTCCTGCAAAAGAACAGATCATGAGGATATTAAGATGTCTTCCAGAAAGATGGAGAGGCACATCTGTTTCCATTAAATAATCATGCGACATCAGCAAACTGCATGTTAAAGAATTAATTGGTAAGCTAATGATGTATGAGGAAGACTTGAAGGTCAGCAAAGAAGAGGATGATGAACCAAGGAAGAATTTAGTAGCCTTCAATACATCTTCTTCAAAGAATAAAGACAAAAGAAAAAATTCAAAGTGAAAGTGATAGTTCAATCAGTGATGAGAGTGCATCTGACAGTGATGCTAAGATGGCTCAGATAGCCAGAAGAATCAATAATTTCTATAAGAAGAAGAAATTCTTCAGAGAATCAAATTACAAAGGAAAATATTATAACAATGGTCATTGGAAGAAGGACTGGAAAAAGCCTGATAAAAGTGATGAAATTGTCTTCTATGAATGAAAAAGGAAAGGACATGTAAAAGAAGACTATCCAAAATTGAAGTTCAAAAAAAATATGAATACAAGGAAAACAAGTATAAGAAAGCTATGAAAGAAACTTGGAGTGCTTCAAAGGCCAGTTCAACTGATTCTGATTCTACTCAGGATGAAAAATCTCAAAAATCTAACATGTGTTTCATGAAAAACACGTCTGAGGTAACATTGAATACTCCTACTTTAAATTCTTATTATTTTGTAGTTGATTCTGATTCTGAATCTGAAAATATGTCTAGTGAAGAGTTATTTGAATACTGTAATATGCTAGAAGAAACCTGTAATGAATTAAAGGATAAGTATAAAGCCTTAAAGAAACAGCATGCTTTAACCAGCTCTGTAAAATCTGTACTTGATATAGAAAAGGAAAAGAATGCTCAATTACTGAAGGAAAATACTGAACTGAAATTATCTAATGAGAAATTAAGGAAGGACTTAGAAAAATTAACAAATGGAAAGGATATTCTTACTCAAATTCTAAGAAAACAAGTGGCACCAAAATATACCACTGGAATTGGCTATCATCCTGGAAAGAGACATATTTCTAAAACTAGATTTATTCCTACATATGGACAGAATGTTGCTAGTTCTAGTTCTGGAATTTCATATGCTTTAACTAGTTATTAATTTGGTTATAGATCAAATAATGTTTATCTTTAAAAATCCATCGATTCTATAAATTATTTGAGACCCATAAGACAAATCTGGGTTCCTAAAGCTTTGATTTCTTACCTGTCTGGACCCAAGAAGATCTGGGTACCAAAATAATTTTCTGTTTAAACCTGTTTTGTAGGAGACTTGCTTGAAGAGTTCTCATAAGAAGATATGGTACTTGGACAGTGGATGTTCATGGCATATTTCTGGATATTACTCATGTTTCAAAAGCTTAATCAATGTTGATGGAGGCCATGTCACCTTTGGTGATAATTCTAAAGAAAAAATCGTCGGCCTTGGCCAGATTGGTAACACTGATTCAGTTTTAATTTCCAAAGTTTTATTTATTGATGGACTTAAGTATAACCTGTTAAGTATTTCTCAGTTGTGTGATGATGGTTTCAATGTTAAATTTGAAAATGATTCTTGTAATGTTTTTAATTCTAAAAATGTTCTAGTATTTTCTGCTTTGAGAAATGAAAATGTTTATGTTGTTTATTTTAATTATTTAGCTAAACAGAATATTACTTGCTTAAATGATTTTCATAAAGAGTCTTGGATATGGCACAAAATATTAGGACACTGCAATGTTCATTCACTTAGAAAACTGAATAGGAAAACTTAGTTAGAGACCTACCCAAACTTAAATTCCCAACACAAAAAGTTTGTAATCCCTGTTAAAAGGGAAAGCAACATAAAGTTTCTTTTAAATAAAAGAAATAAGTTTCAACATCTCAACCTCTCGTGTTGGTTCACATGGATTTTTTTGGACCTTCTATAGTTTCTAGTTTAAATGGGAAGCATTATGTCTATGTCTTAGTAGATTAATTTTCTAGATATACTTGGGTATACTTTCTTGCTCACAAAAGTGAAGCTTGTTCTTACTTTATTAAATATTACAAGTCTGTAGAAAACCTTAGTGGACTTAAGATTAAGACCCTGATAAGTGATCATGGTCGTGAGTTTGAAAATCCTGAGTTTGAATCTTATTTCTCACACAATGGCTATAGTCACAACTTTTCTTCCCCTAGAACACCTCAGGAGAATGGTGTAGTAGAAAGAAGAAACATAACCCTTCAAGAAATTGCAAGAACTATGCTTAATGAATATGACCTGCCTATTTATTTTTGGGATGAAGCTATAAATACAGCTTGTTATATTATCAATAGAGTCTTGATTAGACCCATTCTCAAGAATACCCCTTATGATTTGTGGAACAATAGGAAACCTAAGGTTAATTACTTTAGAGTTTTTGGTTTCAAAGTCTTTATTCTCAATACAAAGGATAATCTTGACAGGTTTGCATCTAAAAGTGATGAAGGTATTTTTCTTGGTTATCCTTTATCTAGAAAAGCCTATAGAGTTTTCAATAAAAGAACCAAATGTGAGTAAGAATCTGTTCATATCAAGTTTGATGAAACTGATCCACATGAACCTAAGTCCTCTATTGAAAATCTTGAAGAAGATCTGTCTGTTCTGGACCTTAATGATAAAATCAATGAACCTACTGTAAAGACAACCAGTTCTGGAAATATTCCAGAATTTGCAACTGTTGAACCCGAACTTAGAGAAGAGCCTGAAATTTCTAGTCCTACCTTTACTAGATCAACTAGAATTCTAAAGAATCATCCTTTATATGTTGTTGTTAGTAATCTTGAAAGAGGGACACAGACTAGAGCTTCTCTAAGAAATCAGGTTGAACATCAAGCCTTTCTTTCACAGTTAGAACCTAAAAATGTCTATGATGCAATCAATGATGAATTTTGGGTAATGGATATGCAAGAAGAACTAAATCAATTTGAAATAAACAAATTCTGGTAATTGGTTGACAGACCTAAGGACACTTTGACCATAGGCACTAAATGGGTTTTTAGAAACAAAGTTTATGAGTCTGAAAATATAGTTAGAAACAAATCTAGGTTAGTTGCACAAAGATATAGTCAAGAAGAAGGAATAGACTATGAGGAAACCTTTTCCCCTGTATCTAGATTAGAAGCTATTAGGATTCTACTTGCCTATGCTGCTCATATGAATTTTAAGTTATATCAAATGGATGTTAAAAGTGATTTTCTAAATGGTTTTATAATTAAAGATGTTTTTGTTGAACAACCACCTGGATTTACTAATCCTCATTTTCCAAATCAAGTTTTCAAAATTTTAAAAGCTTTATATGGTTTAAAACAAGCTCCACGAGCTTGTTATGATAAACTTAGAAATTTTCTTATTTCAAAAGGTTTTACTAAAGGGATTGTTGATCCAACTCTTTTTACTAAAATAATTTCTAAATATGTTTTGATAGTACAAATCTATGTTGATGATATTATTTTTGGATCTTCTAAACATTCTTTATGTACTGAATTTTCAAATAATATAAAAAATGAATTTGAAATGAGTTTAATGGGAGAACTCAAATACTTTCATGGATTTCAAGTTTTTCAAAATGAAAATTGTATTATTTTGAATCAAAGTAAATATACAAAGGACCTTTTAAAATATTTTGGTATGGGTAGTATTAAGGAAAGTGACAAACCTATGAGTACTATTTATAAATTGGACATTGATGAAACTGAGAAACTAGTGGATCAAACCAATTACAGAGGTATGATTGGAATCTTACTTTACATTACTACTAGTCAACCAGATATTATGTTTAGTGTCTGTATGTGTACAAGATTTCAAGATAATTCTAATGAATCTCATTTTCTTGCTATTAAAATAATTTTTAATTATCTTAAACATACTTCAAATTTGGGTTTGTTTTATCCGAAAGGACAATCATTTGATTTAAGGAGTTATTCAGATGCTAACTTTGCTGGATGAAAGTTAGATAGAAAAAGCACATCTGGAACATGTCATTTATTGGGAAAATCCTTAGTATCTTGGTGTAGTAAGAAACAGAATTATGTAGTTTTTTCCACTTATGAAGCAGAGTATATAGTTGTTGGTAGTTGTTGTGCACAAATTTTGTGGATGAAACACACTCTTTTGGACTATGGATATATTTTTAAGCATGTTTTAATAAACTATGATAACACTATTAAAATTAATATTTCAAAGAACCCTGTATCTCACTCTAGGACCAAACACATTGATGTAAGGCACGATTTCTTGAGAGATCATTACCAAAAAGGTGATATTACTCTTGAATTTATAGGTACTGAACATCAATTAGCTGAATTTTTCACAAATCCATTAAGTTCGGATAGGTTAAATTACATTAGACATTAGTTAGGAATGATAGATCACCGATATACCTCACCGATATGAAACCTCGCCAATATAACTCACCGGTATGAAACCTCACCGATATACCTCACCGGTATGAAAACTCACTGATATACCTCACCGGTATGAAACCTCACCGATATACCTCACCAGTATGAAACCTAACTGATATACCTCACTGGTATGAAACCTCACTGATATACCTCACTGATATGGACCTCACTGATATACCTCACTGATTAGTGGATCTCACCATTAGGAATTCTCACTGGTATATCATACCGTTAATTATGTGTTATTTTAAACTTCTATCTTCCGCCATAATCTATATCATTTATACTTTACTTATTATATTTTAATTATTTATTTTATGATTCCTAAATGATAAAACTAAGTCTTAATTACTTCCCAATACACCTCAAACCCTTTTCCCTCAAGCCTTAGCTCCCAAATCTCGTGAAACCCCTAAGTTCCTCGAACCAGAAATGGAAAAAACCAAAATTACTACTATCAGAGATGACATTCATGAGCCGAATGCGAAGAAGAAAAAGATAAAGCCAGAATCAAGTAGCACTGTTAGTAGAACAAGGTCGGGGAGGTGACCAGTGAACCTGCATTTACAAAATAGAGTTATTGTGATCGAAAAAGAGCTATGCGTGGAATGGTTTTTGTCTAGTAAATATTTAGTTCTAGAGGTTCTGGAAGACCAGAAGTGGGTAGAATAATTTTCTAACAATAATGGCCCCTACTATCCGAAGCTGGTGAAACAGTTCTATGAGTTTGTAAGTTTTGAGAAATCCGATGAAGAAAACAGAATGGTTTCATGGGTAAATGGAAAGGAGATATATTTTTCTTCTATTGAGTGGGATAAATGCCTAAAGGTTTCACACGAAGGTGTTTCTGGATATTTCTTGAAATCAGTACCACCTACCAGTGATATTTTTGACTATGATACTGCCTTAGAGGAGCTACCGATAGTGGAAAGCAAAGACAGGTGGTGGCTGCTGAAATGGATGGAGAGAACAGATTGTTGTTCAAGTTTGTTCAGCATGTTTTAATTCCAAGGAGGGGGGACTTTGAAAATTTGAGATATCAAGATATCTATCTACTACATCTCTTGAGACATGGTGTGAAAGTAAATCTGTGCAGGCTGCTAATGATTCAAATGGAGGATATGACTAGGCCAAAATCAAATACCAATGCCTTATTCTTTGCCAAGTTGATCTCAGTAATGATTAAGGTAAAAGGAGTAGCTGAGTATTAGGATGAGATAGTAGTGGTAAGAAATAACTTATGTATCACAAGAATTGTATGTAAATACATGAAGATAAATTGGAACCCATGGAGAGGAGAATGGGTTACTGATGAAAAAAAGTTACATGATAAGTTCAATCTTGTGGATCATCCTTCAAGGCCTAAGGATGTGAGGGATATAGGTCTGGGACCTGATGAAGAAGAGCTACAGTATAGTGATGATTTAGAAGAGGAAGATTCCTCTGTAGCAGATGGAGGAGATCAGGACTTGCCTCCTAGCCCAACTCCTAAAATTGTATCACAAGAAAAGGAGAGTGCTTCTTTGAACCTACCTTGTACAGAAACTATTTTGGGTGTAAGAAATAAAGAGGAACATATGGATGAGGAAGACCAATAGAAATCAGATCAGGAAGAGGCTGCTCAAGAAAATGAAGAAGAAGATCATGAAAGTGAAGCATCTATTTCTGTCAGCTTGATCCTTAGTCCACTGATTGGACATTCCCTAATTCCTGCTGAGGAATTTTATGAAGTTGATAGACCTTTACCTATTCCTGAGGAACCTCCTGCTGTTGCAGAAATGGAGATGGTTGTGCAATATTCTTCTGAGGAAGAAAGAGTTGTTGAGGATGTCGTTTTTGTACAAGAGAATGCACCAGTTGAGGGGGAGAATCCAACCAATTTTGGAAATGTTTCAGTGGCTGTTGAGTTTGAAGACTGGGAAGAGGACCCAGGGTTTGTAGTTTTTCGATTGGATTACCCAGATTCTGATAATGAAACATCCCTTCGGAGACCAAAAATCATTTATGATATTCATTATGAGATATTACCTAAAGATGTGGTCAGAACACATGATCTGGATAAGCTCAAGTCTGATCTCAAAATCAGTTTTGTGGAAGAAATAAGGAAATTGGAAGCTTCACTGGTTTCATTTATTTAATCGATTATGAATGACTCTATGGCCAGTATAGTGTCTGAAAGAGCACCTGTTGTGGTTTCACCTGCTGATATGATCACCAGGTATGACTTATCATCCTTAAAGGATGAGCTAAAAGAGTCTTTGAGTGCTTCTGTTGCTGAGTTAAATAATCACTTTGTTGAAGAGATGAGCAATTTGGAAAAGTCTTTTGAACTCACTCTTGGTTTTAATGTATCAACCTTTGTGGAAGAGATAGTATATGAAGTCAAATCTTTCCATAATCAGATATCTATCTTGGAAAAAGGATTTTGAAGTTCTAAAGTAATCAGTTGTCTCTCTGGAATCCTATATGAGTTCAAAATCTCAAGAAGACAAGGATTTGGCCTATGTTAAAAGTATAGTTAGCCAAATGGTCTCAGTTTTTGAGGAGTTTAAGAATTCCATAATAAAGCATGTTATCACCCAAGATTCTACAGTGAAAAATATTATTAGTGGGCTAACTAAGAGTTTCAAGGAAACTGTGACCTCTCTATTGGTTCTCTTGCTTCCAGACCTTCAGTGGATTTGGATCAGATTAGAGCTTTGATAAAGGAGGATCTTGGTTTAGCATCAACCAGTGGCTCTGTGGAATCATCTGTTTTGACCAAATTGGTAGCTTCTACTAGAGATACCACTAGAGATATCATGAATATTGTTCAAGACTATATGAGAGAAGCTTCTGTTTCTCAAAAAGAGGTTAAAGACAAGGTAGATTATTATTTCCAAAGGGTTTATACCAAGCATCAGCTCAATAACCATTTCAAGCTTCTGTTAGAAAACATGAAGCTACCACCAGTCAATCAAGACTTCAGAGAACAATTCAACAAGCTCAGAGATTTGAAACCTACACTGGACAAATTCATGGAAAACAAAGACGATTTCATTTCTACCATGGAAAGAGGAGGAGGAATCATTATGGATTTCAGAAACCTCTTGTTTACCTTCCTGCATGTTGATGCTCGACCAGTGATTGTACCTCATTCTGAGGTTGTGGATTGATTAGTGACTAGGATTTTTTATAGGAATCTCCTGTATTTCTTTTTTTTCATTTATGTATTTATTTGTATTTGTTTTATCCAAGGAATATATATGATCTTACTTTCTTTTAAACTTTGTTACTTCTCTTCTCCTATATTTCCTTTTTTTCCACTTTTTTCTAATCACAAAGGGGGAGAAATACTATCTAAGGGAAACATATCTGGGGGAGAAATAATATCTTTTATGCCAAAGGGGGAGAAATTCTATCTCTTCTGCGTTTAATTCATTTCCCTCTGGTACATTTGTTTCATATTTTACCTTTGATACATGTGTTTTTATACTATATTGTTTTCTCTGATACAATTGGAGTTAATGCAATATCCTCTGCTATATTACTAATTCTTCTAGGATTATAATATCATACATTTTGATTATCAAAAAGGGGGAGATTGTTGACCTCACCTGTTTTTGATAATCCCAATTATGCTTTTACTTACTTTGATAATCCCAAATAATGTTTATCTATATATTAATTCTTTCAATTTATGACATTCTATTATCAAGATAATAATAATATTAAAATAATATTTTAAATATGTTAATCAATGTTTATCTATGTTTATATGAATTTTGAAATAATTCTAACTCAATCGGATATGTTTTGCATAAAGCAGATAAGTGTTAAGTCACTGATATGCCTATATCTAATGATACAGATCTACCGGTACTTAGTATACCGATAGACATAGTCACCGATAAGAAAAGGTCACTGATACGCAGAGCTACCGGTATGTATAAGTCCATTGGTAAGTACATGTCTCTAATAGATCAAGTACATCGATACAGATAGCTACCGATAGAAGATGAGCTACCGATAGAACAAGTCTTCTGGTATGCATAAGTCTACTGGTATACACTTAATCACTGGTACAGAACAAAGGTACCGATATGCACAAGCTACTGATAAAAAGTTTACCGATATAGACAGTCACGAATACAAACGAGCCACCGATACAAGCAAGCTACCGATAGACCAAGAGCTACCGATAGAAGGAGTCACTGGTACATAGAGCTACTGATACACAGAGTAACAACTACTGATACAAGGAGCTACTAGTACAAGGACAAAGAGCTACCAATAGGAGCTCACTACTATACAAATTCCACCATTGCATATCTACCGATAGAAAGCTACTGATGAAAGACTTCATTCACTGATTCCTAAACTCAACTTTTGTCAACATTATTTATTCATTAAGAAATGGTCATATTTGATAATTTTAATGCAATTAATATTATTTAATGATAGTTGTTGTCATGTCAGGGAACCGTACCTTGTACCTTTAAAAAGGTAATCATTCCTATTGCCCAAGTTGAAATCTATATAAGGAAGGACAAAGGCGGGACATAGAGAGGTGCACAAGAAGGGAAAAAGAATGATGTAAAGTGGTGCATAACGAAAGACTACATCCATACTCTAAGAACACTGGACATACACAAAGCAATTCATTCTAGAGGAGAACACAAGTTGCACCTTATCCACGAAGTGAAGGACCACAATGAACTCTTCATACACTCAAGCTGATCAAATCTGAACATGAAGAAAACGACCCTCTGTTTTCCAGACAAAAACAATAGAAGGACTCAGAACCATTCATGATCAATCAAAGAAGTCCAGAGATGCAATTCAAATCACTAGATCATTATAAACTCATATCTACTCTCTTAGTGATTCTTCTATTTACATTTTGAGTAGTGGGTGTACTCTGTATATTTTATACACACACTATCTCCTTTGCTAATCTGGAGGATCTCTAAATCCTCACACAAACCTTCCATAACTCTTTTGTATCCCACTGTGGATAGTGGTAGAGGTCAAGTAAGACCTGGACAGCCAGTGTGCTATTGTTTTGTTTTCCCACGTAGAACTGTGGAAGAGGTCTTAGTACCTGGACAGTATTTGCACTATTGTTTACCCCGATCCAGGGTGTGGATCAAATTTATATAAATTGTTTTAGAGGACTAAGTCTCAGCTTGAGACTGAACCTCTTGGTTATATCTGCTATGCATCTTTGATTAAGTCTAAAGTATATTACATACTTTATTTTCTGCTATTAATTACTTTTAAATTCAATTTGTTTTAAAGTTACTTTGATAGTTAATCTGGAAATTGTTTGTAACTATTGTAAATCAGTAGGTTAGTTTCAAAAGATAATTTAATCTTCTGATTAAATTAACTGAGACCTAATCAATATTTTGAGAACCTAATCGAACCATTACAGTTTTAAAAATTCACTACATTTTAACTTAGTTTTTAAATTGGGGGAGTTTAAAAGAAATATTTTTAACAGAAATTTTAATTGGAACTCAATTCACCCCCCCCCCCCACTCTTGAGTATCCACTCCGACCAACATGGGGTGTGGGGATGACCAGGTGTGGGGCTGAGTATAATAAGATGCCATGGGTAATATGTAATATTTCCTAGAAATTGGTTAGGTTGTTTGTGTTGTCAGGTGATGGGTAGGGATTTAAATATGGGAAGTTATCACCAAGGGATTATAAATTAAGATTGGATTTTTTCTTTTTTGGTAGTAGCAGAGAGTTGGACCATGGATGGTGCTGACTCTAGCCTTGGGAGAGTTTTCTTCTCTATTGGATTTCTTCTTATTTCTTTATCTTATTCTTCCTCTGGTTTTATATCATTTTACCTTGTTGTATTATATGATTCTACTACTATTAAATAGTGTATATAGTTTTGTTTTTCTACTCACTCTCTCATTGTCCTAACATTTTAGAGACTCTAATGGGGAGTGGATCAACATTAGGGAGTCAATCACTAATGGAGAACCACGATCATTGTAGGAAGACTAAAACACCTGGGTACGGATTTCTAGAGAAGATAGAACATTTTTGGAGATGTGATCACTTTGGAACTATGTGTGTTGTGTAGTTAGCTGCGATTGTTACAAAAAAATATCATTGTGTGTGTTTCCCTCTTTCCACTATCTAAATTCTTATGCATAATCATATAAGGAACACAAGAGCTAGTGTAAATGAGAATTACATTGAATAATAAAATACTTTGTGAAAATAATTCTCATAGATTGAGTCTTCATCGCATCAGAGAGACCTGATCACTACTAGAAGAGAGATGTGATCACTTCTAGACATTTAAAGAGAGAGAAAATAAGAAATTATTTGAGATTCAAACTCATTCCATGAAATCAACTGAGAGATTCATAAATATTGATGTTTATTGGTGTTAATAACAAGTCCCTGTGTTCTGAGAAATTTTTTTGAAGAGTGGTGGTCAAGACACAACACTGATTGCAGTACTAGAATAATATTGGAACTAGTTAGGTGTCACCAAGAACAAGTGGTAGAGTTGCAAAAGCTCCATTCATCTATGAAAATCTTGTGGTCACAACTCCAAGAAATCATAGGTCTAATTGTTCAACAATTTTTTTAGGAAAAACATATTGTAACTGGTTTATTGGAATATCTATTCATGGAATAAAAGAAAGAGTAAGGTTGTTTTGGTTGTGTCTGGATTCGGTATTCTCACTAGCATCATGTACAGATGGCGATAAGGGAGAAATGTGTTTCTAGAGGGGGTTAAAATCATGTATGGAATTATCATTATGGTGTGAAGAGTGTAACTACCTAATTTCACCAGATAAAATCCATTCAGATGGATTTCAAAATCTGATACATATTTTTTGATTATTCAGACTCAAAAATATATGATGTTGCATTTATCTTAGCTTAGCATGGAGAGTGTGAATTTGTATTGGTTCTTATCATGGAATTGATCTTCACCATTTTCAACCTAGTAGTAATTCAGGTTATCTCTTCTAGAGAGGTATGGGAAGGTGATAGAGTGAGAACCTATGCATCTTTTGGAGACACTTTGAAAAAATTATACCATTCAGAAATTTTATGTTTATAGATTAATTGGACCACTATCTATAGAAGTATTGAATATGGGAGTCCTATAGACTATACTAGAATACTGAGAAGTGGAGGAGAACACCACATTTACTGCTCACTATGACAAGATAAGTTTCTTTACCTTTCCTGGAATGAGACATGAAGTTCTTATCAAGGACAAAGACATTTTTTCATGTAAAACTTGACTCATGGAAGTTCAAAATGTAGGATTTTGTGACTTTTTAGAGGATTTTAAGATTTTTTCTAGGAATTTTTGTAGAGATGTAGAGAAATCCATTATAAATATTGGAACTATTAATAAATAAACTCATATCAATGATGAGTGTGATTATTTTTTCTAAAGTAGTGGATATCATTCTTAAAAAGAGAATAGTATAGTTCCAACTATGGAGCTCAATAACAAGCTAGATTCAAGTCTCCCAAAGGAGAAAAAATCATTACAATCATCATGTGAGTTTTTCCATAGGAAACACAGATACTGATTGGAAAAAACTTGGTTACTGGAATGGAGGAAGGCCACAGTAGGGGCACTGCAGCATCTGACTTACCTAGGATGGGAAAATTGTGAGTTAGAGGGGTTTCTGGTGTTCGTAAAGGGTATAAGAAGAATTAATAACCACTACACTAAAAATTGATTCATCAAGTCTCAATAATTATTTAAATGAAGGGATAAAAGTTTCATATATCCATTTATTTGAAAAACAAAATGGTAATTATGAGCTACAGTATCACTAATGTTAGAGTTGAACTTCTGAATTCATATCATCTATTTCAGTAGCTATAAAATCAAGTACTGTGAATTATGGTGGGCTTTTAGGTGACAAACATTTGGGACATACTGCAAGATTTAATAGAGTTAAATAATTATTTTTATGATAAATTATTGGATGTATGTTTTATCCTCCTTTCAACACATGATATTTTATTCTTTGAGAAAGAAAAGAATCTGCATGTGGGAAAACATGCTCTCTAATGGTTATTCTAGTTTTATTAGCTGAATCATGATTTTACATTCATCCTGGTCATGTAATTTTACGTGGAAAAGGTTTTTTTAGATATTGGAGAGTGAGGGGTCTCACCATTTTCCTAATAATACATTTTTCATAAGCAATTTTGAAGACTTTGAAGTGGTGGATCCATGTGTTAATTTTCTAGAGTTTGGTTTCATGTCAACCTGCATGCTTCATGCAATTATTTGGAATCAAATTTCCTCTTTTGAAGAGTCTAAATAAACAATATAGTACACTCAGTGGTATTCACTTGGGGGATTTGAAGAATATCTGATTTTCCATAAAATACCAAAAATCACTAAAGGAAATGGAGAATTTTTCTTCAGATCGTGGTTAGATGAAGAGTACAGTGGGGTAATCGGGACAACTGGAACACTTATTTATCCACTGATTTTGGAAATGAAGCTAGTGCACCTTGAATGGATTAACTTGGCCCTGGTAAGATTACATTTACCTGGTTTGGATTATCTATCTTTAGAGGCTAAGTCATGCTTTAATTAGTAGAAAAAGCAACACATACATATATCATGGTAAAATCTTTTCAGTTGTAAGGATGGAATAATAAATAATTCATATAGGATATTGGTTTTATTCACACAAAAGGGTGATTGATAGCTGGTATATCATGATATTAGTTGGTTGATGTTACTCGGCATATAGTTGTACATGTGGATATTGGAACTAAAGACACTACTCTTATTCCAGGATAGCCACCGTCAAATAAATAGTGGTTCAAATGGATCCATAGTTCCAATTCCCCATAATCCTAGCCAAGATTTTGGAGGTTCACCATGAGAAAAATGTGAATTTTCTTCATGGGGGGAATTTTAGGAATGGGGATGAGGTTTTTCATGTGTATCTTTGTGGAATGGGTATTTGTGGAGCAGGCTAGGACTATCGGTGAGTACGGAGCATGGGGAAATCTAGGTATGGGGACGAGTATAATAAACCGCTAGGGATAATACAGTAATATGTAATGAAAATTGGTTGGGGTGGTTGGGTTTTTAAGTGATGGGTAAGGGTTTTAAATATTGGAGTGGATTTATCCAGAGGATTAAATATTAAGATCATAATTTTTTCTACTTTGTAGCAATTGAGGGTTGTACCTTGGAAGGTGTCAACTCTATCATTGGGAGAGTATTCCTCTCTAGGGGATTTATTCTTCTTTCTTTATCTTCTTCTTCCTCTTATTTTTATATTACGCTACCTTGTTGTAATCCATGATTTTTCTACTATTAAAAGTGTATACAGTGTTTTTTCTACTCAATTTCTCTATCATTATACTAATAAAAACTAATTTCATTATAGATTCAATCCTATAATGTAATGAAAGACTCTGTCTGAGAAGCATTTTAACAATTAAACTAAAGCATACACAATATTCACATTTCTTAAACAATTTATTGAACATGAATACAGAAGGGAATAAACCTTTAAATAAATTTATAAATAAAATATTTAAACATGGTAAATATTTATGAACAATTCATAAATAAAAATTAATTATAAACCCTTTTATAATTTTCAACTTTAACATTATGGAAATTCCATAATTATGATTATAAATATTTTATATTCATTTCAATATGAACTATTTCATATTAATCATTATATGACATTTATATTTTAAATATATGATATTATATGAATTATAAACAATTTATAATCCAAATTCTATTATGTAAACATTTTACATAATCTAAACATCATACACTTATTTAGAATTTGATCGTATGAGTCATCAAAATATTTTTTATGTTGATAAAATAATATCCAAATAAGGCCACCTTTTATTTTGAATAATTAAAAATAAATAATTATGAATAATTCATAATTACATATAAACATTTTATATTATATCCTTATATCATAATTTATAACCCTTTATAAATTATTTCTTATGAATAATAAATAAACATTTTTATTTCTCTATTATAAGAATTTTCATATAATTTGTTAAAAGGTATTTAAATATTAACATTTAATATTTGGGGAGAATAAATGTTTTATAAACATTTATTTATTTAATCATAAACCATTTATAATTTATTTATTTATTTATAAACAATTTATAAATTAAATATGCCTAAAATACCTTTTATAATGATTTATAAACATTTTATAAACCATTAAAAACATTTTATGATTTAAAAATACTTTTTAAATACTTTTTTATTTATCCTTATGTAGGAACTCATTCCTATATAAGGGTATCACCCTTTTACCCTTATATAGATAGTTGGCATAAGGGTAGACAGGATCTGACCCTGACATGACACCACTTGTGTAAGGGTAAGGAGGAAACAACTCTTATGAAACACCACACATAAAGGTAATTCATTTACGCAACACCTTTACATACCACCTTGCGTAAGGGTAAAACGTTTACACAACATTTTTAAATACTGATTATCCTTATGTAACACCCTTATGAAATACCTCGTGTAAGGGTAAATCACTTTATTAGCTTTATGAAACATGTGTAAGTGTAAGGATAAGCAGCTGGTTACCTTTAAATAACCCTTTTAAAAACTCAACTACATTTACGTAGCCCTTACTTATCATAAAGGTAATTTTTGGTGATCCTTATATGGATCGATCTATAAAAGGGTAAGGTGATATGACCCTTAAGCATACCACTCTACATAATGGTAAAGCCTTGGTTTCCTTTACACAGACTAGCTGCATAAGGGTAAGCTTACCTTTATATAGCCTAGTTACATAAGACAGACAGAACATGGGGATTTTTTATTAATCATAAAGAAGGGAAATAGACTGTAAAGAGAGAGAGGCACAATCAAGGGGGCCTGAAAAAATGAAAACCTAGGGTGTCCGCCTAAAAAAATCACACACTCATGGGGTAAGGATCCCAAGGAGGAATAAATAATAGAAGGATCAAAGAGGTTGCCTTGGCTAGCTAGGCAATCAACAAGAGCGTTACCCTCGCGCCATGTGTGGGTCAAGCGTGCCCGACTGATGAAGCGTAAGCGCCTTCTAATAATATAAACAATGAACCAAGGGGGTCATTCCTTCCCTGTAAGGAGTTTCAAATCACTGAGGAGTCAGTTTCAATTTCACTAAGGATGATATTCTTGGCATTACAAAGCTGAATCCCATTAAGCATCACCTTGGCTTATGCAATAAGTGAGTCACCATGGACATAGTAACTACTAAAAGCAATAATGACCGATCTGAGGGAATTGCGAACAACACCTCCACCTCTCATGATGTCGAGGATACAAGATCCATCAATTTTGAGTTTGAGGCCATATCCATGGGGATTTCAGTGAACCCATCGGCCTGGTGTAGGTAAGTCCCTAGAATTTGTAACGGATCTTTGACCGTTCAATAATAGCCTCATGGAAGGAGCAGTTTCCCAACCTTTCAACAAAGACCCCAAGTCCACCGATAAGCTTTTGGAACAAGTAAACATAGCTAAACCCGAGCTTGCAGCACCATCGACCCGAGCCTTATTCCAGGAACACCAAATTTTCCATCAACCATCCAAGATCAGGCTAATTATCACCTTCCTCTCCACACTATTATCTGCAATCCCGTGGAACCAAGTATGAGAAAAGTTCTCATTGTTAACATTTGACAGATCAATTCTGACGATATTTCCAAAACTGAACCACACCACCTTCGCCCAGTCACCATTTAAAAATAAATGAGTAATCGATTCCACCTTATAATGTTGATAGAAAAAGAATTTTGACACCAGGGAGATACGTCTGTGTTGAATCAGATCATCTGTTGGGATAGCACAGTTCCAAATACACTAAGCATAAAAATTATATTTGATTGGGACCTCCATGCACCATACAAACTGGCCCACACCTAAATCGGGTAAAATATGAGTAACCTGTCGAAAATTCTTAGTATAGAGGACTCCTGATGAATCTCTAGTGAACACAAGCTTGTCCAGCTCAATAGAAAGTTGAATTTTGTTGAAAATTTCATGTTGATGTGAGTCAAGTGTGGTATGAATGATCCTGGGAAAGGTACTGGCAAGAGAAAAAGGGATATCAGGGGTAGGGAAATTCGAGAATTCGAGGGTCTCTCCCACCCAATTTTGATGCCAAAAGATGATATCACTGCATCCAACAAGCCATCAGGACTGGCGTTGCAATTATGGAATATTCCTGCGTAACATCTACCACATGGAATAAACCTTCCCTCTAGGTTCGCTTAAGTTCTCCCCATACTTTCCAGTCACAAACTTGCTCCTTATGGAATTTCCTTCTAAAGCACCTCAGTCTATCTTATCTTGAAGTCTATCCATAGTAAAAGTCACACTCTGAAGGCTAGCACCGCCTACATCCACTGATTTGGTCATCCTAGCCCAATACGCCCAGTGGAAATGACCCTCTCCATGTGCATCCCAAACAAAGGTGTCCATTGTGTTTTCAATATTCTGAATCACTGTTTTAGGGACTTTAAGTACTGAGAGGAAATTCATAGTAATAGATGTAATAACACAGTTAATCAGTGTAATACGTCCCCTAAATGATAAGAAATTAATCTTACAATTGTTAATGTGCCCCATGATTTTTGTAGTCAAGATATCAAAGTGCAGGATGCAAAGACCACAGGGGGAAATCGGGACCCCTAGATATTCCATTGGAAAAGGGTTTCCTAATTACCCTTAGAAAGTCCCCAGTATTTTTGACATATCACTCAGAACAAGATTTGGAGATATAGAAGTTTCTCTTCTCATCATTGATATGTTGTCCACTCCACTTGCAATATTCCTGCATGAATTTAATCACCCCCTAAATTGATCTCTTGCTTCTGTTATTGAAAAGAAGCATGTCATCGACAAAGAGAAGGTGAGAGATGCCATTAAATGAGACCTGTATCTAAAAGTCAGAATATTTATGTTATGGATGAAATTGGATAAGTACTTGATAAAGGAGTCTTGAGACAAAATGAAAAGGATTGGGGAGAGAGTATATCCCTATCTTAGACCTCAGATAGATTTGAAAAAGTCGTAGCTCCTTCCCATGAACTTAACTAAGAACCAGGGAGAGATGAATCACCTGAAGAATAAGTCTGACACCCGATTATAGAAACCCAAGTAGGTTAGGACATTCAAAATGAAACCCCATTCAATTCTATCATAGGCTTTGTCCATGTAAATTTTAATTTCCATGTTAGATCCTGTGGTTTTCCTGTTTATGTCTCCAACCATCTCTTGAGCAAGAGAAATTTCTTCCTGAGTTGACCTCCCTCTAACAAAACCATGTTGTTCCTTTGAAATCCACTTTTGGAGGTGAGGGGAAATCCTCCTAGTGATGATACTAGCCAGAACTTTATAAGGGAAGTTACACATACTTATTTTCATACAATTCCTAATAGAGGAGGGGTCCTTAACCTTCGGAATAATAATTAAGGTTGTAGAACAAGCCACACGAGGCAAGTTTCCCCCACAAAATCAGTCCTCCATAATGTTAACCAAATCCTTTTTAACCACCTCGCAAGAATCCACATAAAAGGAACCTAGAATTCCATCTGGGCCAGGAGAACTTTCCTGATTAATATAGTTCACTACATCCCAAACCTCCCTCTCATTAGGGATCTTTCCCATCTCATAATTAATACCATCAGGCACCACATTCAGGATAGCTTCACATAAGGAATACTGACCACGAGGATAGCCCTCTATCATCTATGGGTTACTGCCTGCTAGCAAGGATTTAAAATGACCTTCCACCATATCACCCACTTCATCAAGATTGTTTGTGAAAGAACCATCCTCCTTGTGAATGTTGGGAGGGAGTTTATGCTTTCTCTCTTTGATACAAGCATGAAAAAATGTGGTGTTTTTTTCGCCAACCTTAATCCATTTCTGTTTGGATTTCTTATGAGTAGATCATTCCTGTGCGAGTAGAATATCCTCCAATTTCTTCTTTTTTTCAATGACATCCATGAACAAATCATCATCCCAGTTTTCCTCAAGACCGGATTCAGCCTCCTCAAGATCCCGCTCCATTGTATCCATCTCTTGAAAGTGAGTGGGATGGCTTCTAATCCATGTAAGTAGGTCTCCTTTAAACCTTCTGAATTTTTTATGGAACCCATGCCACAAATTGCCCTGCATTGGTTTTCTCCAGGAAGAGTGCACCGTAGACAGAAAATCAGGATCAGAATTCCATTGTTTAGAGAAGAAAAACATAGAACCAGAATCCATAGTAGAAGACATATGAACCAGAAAAGGGGAGTGGTCAGACAAAGAATGAACTAGGTGAGAAACACGGACCCCTAGATATTCAGAAATGGCATGAATGTTTTCCAAACATCGGTCCAATATACTCAACATGCAACGACCCCCTTTTTGGTTATTGCACCATGTAAACTTGTCCCCAGTGAAACCTAAATCCAGGAGTCCTTTTTGAGCCATGAATGAGTCGAAGGCATGCATGTCCTTCCAATTATAAGTTCCACCTCCCTTTTTTCAGAAGGGTCTAATATAACATTGAAATCACCACTAACTAGCTAAGCACTATTCCTCATATCAAAGTTTTCAAGATCGTGCCATTGCTGATCCCTCATCCTCGGCTCACATTTGGCATAGGTAAAGTTTAAAAACAATGAGAAAAACTGTTATCAACCATAACTGTGACATGATGATCAAAGATATCATGAAGACTAACTAAAAAATAATCCTTCCAGAAAATCCAGATGTGGTGGTTTGTAGGTTCTCCATGCATAAAATGGCAAAGTCCCATTCTAAAACCAATGTCATCAATCTTAGACACAGACTGTTTTGGTTCAAGAATTACTACAACAGTGGACCTGCTCCTGGATAATTCATTGGAGAGAAAATCAGTCTTCACCTTGGCCCCGAGGCCACGGGAATTCCAAACAATAAAGGAAATCATTGGAATAGGTTTCACCTAGATTTTTCCCCTTAATAGGCATGGTAATTCTGGTGAAACGATGGAAATGCTAAGCCCCTCTTAGATCGAGGCCTCATACAAACTACAGAAGGATCCAATGAGGGAAATGGAGACTGAGTGTATCCCTCCTTTGTATCATATGATAACACACTGAAAGATTTAGAAGTTCTTACCAGGGTTATTGACTGAGATTCGAAAGCACGGGGCACAACCATCCGTAAAGCATCTTCCTAACCAATCGAGAGAAAACTAGGCTCACCCAAGTGGAGATGAGATCCTGATGGTAGAAGATCCAGATCTCAGAAGTGAAGGGGTTTGTCTAGGGTGATATCAGTGATCTGATGCTGACGCAGTGCATAAAAAAAACAAATCGATGAGGAAGTCACTGGCCGGAGGAGAAAATGGGACACTCAGCTTGAACGGAACTAAAGACAGACAGAGGAGGGGCTTCAATGGGGTAGCTAAGACTGCAATGGGAGGAGACATATGGGGATGAAGAGAGGAGGGATCAATGGATTCTGTGGAGGGGAGGGTAAATATATAAGGAACAACAACCTCAGCGGTCCGATCAACCGACGGCGGGATGTGCGGCTCAGGAACAATTTGAGGATCCCACTGCCGATTTGGGATGAGCACCGCACGCTGACGCCTGCAGGCTGACACCTCATGACCGTGAATGCGACAGGATAAGCAGAACCTGGGAGGTTTGGGATAAATAAGTTGTTTCCTCCATTTAGAATAACCTTCAATCTGAAGGAGGAGTTGAGATGGGATCCCATAAGAGACGTCCATATCCACACAGATTCTGCTGACCGAGGCCTCCTGGAGATGAACTGATCAATCATCAGCACAAATTAATTCACCCAAATGATCATCAATCCTCCACAAAAAAATCCAGATTGAAGAAGGGGAGTGGGAGGCTAGGCAGGAGAATCCAAACTGTTGCTTAAGGATATTCCCATCCATGGTGGAAGTCCATGGACCATCGAAGAAGGCTGAAGTGCCAGTGACCGACAAAATGGGGGCTAAAGGCCCAAGCCTTGATGAAGTCATTCCTTGAAGTGAAAAAAATTACAAAGGAGTGGCGGTTGATCATTGAGATGGAGGCAGGAGCCGCTAATCCCAAAGAGGTGATAAAATATTGGAACACAGGAAGCAGAGGCTTATCCGTGCCAAATCTCACCAAAAGAGTCCATCTGTATAGATCTGACGCCTCCTCGAAGGACGACGCCTGGAAGATGAGGACAGGATCCCCCTTCTCCGAGATAGGAGAAGTTGGGAAAGGAACCTCTGAAACTAAGGAATAGGTGATGGATGCACCAAAGTGGAAAATGAATGCATCCCACCACCATATAATGTGTTTTATGAAGATCACTAAAGTAGAAAATGAAAGCATCCCACCACTATAGTGTATCCACGAGCTAATTTGAATCGCATGCCATGCATGTGGGACTCTCCATCCTCCACAGTGTTCTAGAATATCATATATAAAGAAGGAATAAGAAATATATCTTTTTGTTTCTATGGAGGTTTGTCCAGGCCTAATGGAATTACACATTCACTATCATCACAAGTAGTTAAATAGGCCATCAAGGTTCTCCTTTATTATCCTCTCATTTATTCATGCACTGAAATTCATAAATAAATACCATATATGGTTCATTTATGTATAAATTCATCGAATTAAATTACTCCAAAACATTTCATATAAATATTAAATGATTTCATTTAATGATAGCTTATGTGGGTGAAATATGAAATGATAATTATTTATCATTTTTCTACAATCTCATAATGCATAAAATAATATACCCTGATGTGTATGCAATTCAAAAAAATTATTCAATATATATATATATATCATATATATATAAGTATTTAGGAAATATTCCCATCACCTTCTTCTACACCCATCTTCCCCATTTATTCTTCCCTTGCCCAGTCACTTCTACACCACCCGCTAGGGCATTTGGATCCTCAAGGCCAGAACTAGGACCCTTCAGATGATTATCACCTATGGAATCATTAACATGCTCATGTTTCTTAGATCCTTTCATGATTTCTTTAAAACTAAAAATCCTATCCTCATGCCCCTTTAAGGTGAAAAATAGAAAACAACATTCCTATAGAAATCAGCTTGTAGATTTCTAATTGATTGGCATGAAACAAATAATATAGGGAGATTTTTATATTTATTTTGAAGATCTTTATAATTCTCAATATTTGATAACACAAACTTATAAATCAATGCATACCTTAAATAAATTTCAATAATAATTCTATAAAAATATCCAAATTGATATTCATCTATGGCTCAAACCATCTTGATAGGTATAACAATCATATAAGCAACATCAAATAAAATTTGGGGATGTCATAATATCAAATTAAAGATAGTGAATCTAATCCAAATTACCTCCCTAATATTATTTTAATGGTTTTAATAGTCTAAAAAAGTTATTAAAACATGTGAAATCAATTTAAAACCATATTTCCAAGATCTCCATTTAAGAAATATGAAACCTACATGAAAACTGACATGAAGAAATATTATAAATTGATATACCTTAAACTGAAGAATCCTCTACATCATCTTCATGTTTATATATGTTTGATAAAGATAAGTTAGTGGAAAACAAAAGCATCCCACCTCCATCGATATCCATAAGATAATCTGAATTTCTCAATGTTTGAGCAGGATACATCTTTTCTCTATGGTATGCTAGTACCTCTAATGAAAAGTAGGAAGGTGAAGAGATCATCAGGATATAGGAGTCATTGTCTGAATATCTACATCATTTTCATCACATGGTAGTAGTTTATAAATCCATAACTAAAACCCTTGGGATATATCATTTACTCATGCATTCGTAATGCATGAATGAATTCTTTGTTCAATAAATGTAATTATCATATGAATTCTATATCTTCTCATTATTTCATCTTATGAATTCCTTGAATAATATCATACATGGGAGAAATAAATGGTAAAAATTTATCATTTTGATGTAATCACATATTGCATAATAATATACCCATTAAATTCAAATCATAATTTACAATCAATATATATATATATATATATATATCATATATATAAGGGTTTAGGGCATATCTCCATCAATCTCTCACTTTCACTAAATCTTAAAATACTTTGTGTCGTTTCACCTTATATCGTATCATATACAATAACTTTTGAAACCATATCCAAAACTCTTTTTGGATATCTTCTGAAACTCCTTTTGGAAATTTATCATTAATTTCACATTTGTATCACATAAAATGCAATACCTTGTGAATAACCATCAAAAATACTTTTAGAGTATCACTGTGAGTCAAACTGAATCCCTATTCAGTCAAACACAAAGTGTGACCCCATAGGACATTATAGTATTGGAAACAAATACGAATCACTGGATCCAAATTTGTAAGCAAGGAGAGGCCTCTAGCAAAGAATCAATTCTACTTAAGCTATAAAGGAATCTAGAATGAACTCCATCAAACACATGTATCTCTATACATGTTTCCACTAGTCTTCGTCATATGGAAACATTCATTCTCATATATTCCCTTTGTCTGAGACATCGAATGACCTATTACACAAATCATTTCAATCCCATCTAGCCAACTGATATGTTCTCAATTCTCTGAGTGTAGATTGATCTAGTCAATTAATACATCACATGTCATTCATCCTAATGGATAATCACGTCACATGTACCTTATCTAGATAGATATTAAATATCAAGTTGAGGCCACACACTCCCATATTCTATCTCAATCGAGGTCCAAGATGTCATACTTGTTATACAAGAGGATAAATCTCATCTTGGTTAAGCTCCTACGAATGACATGATCAGAAACATACCCAAACAACCCTTGATTATCTAAGCTCATATGTTGACTTGTGTAAGTAAGGTATAAAAATATAAAGATTCTCATGCTAGGTATCTTTCCAACCTTAGGTAATGGAGACTCAAATATGATTTATGCACCCTTAGTATAAATGGTATACTTAGTAGGTTTTGCAGCACACACAAAAAATATCATATTCTTTGTTTTCTACTCTATAAAAGAATCATACTCACGCTAACCTTAACATTTCATCATAGCTTATAATAATCTATAAAAAACATCATTTAGGGATATAACTTTGAGAGGCCAATTATCATTTCATTTCATGAAATGTATATTTATATATACATTTATGTAGCCAACATGAAAGAATGATAAAATGGAGTTTTCCTTTAATGTGATACATTTTAATATTCAAAAAATCTTTAATAATATTTAATAAAACCAACATAAGCACCAGTTTAACATATCATATGTGTAAAACTACCATATCATCCTTATATTTACTATAATTACTATAAGATCCCAACTTCTCTTATGACATACGGATCCTTTTATTTTTGGTTTAAACCATTCTTTTTATCCTTATGGATGTTCCTAGTAGATTAAGGGAGATTTTTAAAGTTTATTGGGCTCATTTGGAGCCTAAAGCTTTTGGTTTTGTAAGAAATAGACCAGGCATACGGTTTTCCTAAACAGTGCACCTAAGGTCATAGGGTTTGGGTAAACTATGCGGGATACTATATAGGGTTTGTAGAGGGACACATAGGTTGCACATGGTTTTACCAAACCATGTACCTATCCCATATTATTAGTTCCATTTAGGCAGTGGGTGTGCACATTTGGTTCATGGTTTGGAAAAACCGTGCAGTCAAACCATGCACCATTTAAAAATGGGTGAAATGCCCATTTTTTCAATGCCTTATTTTAAATTATTCCTCCCTTTTTCCTCCTCATTCACATGGGATGCCTCTCCAACCACTTGGAGCTCTCCCATGGACATCCAATCTTGTATTTGATCTATCTTCACCATCCAAACTCTAATTACTTAATCATCAGTTTTGTTGGATAACTAACAGTAAGACCTTTGATCTTCGTCCTTCTTTCCTCATTTATATCGCCCTCATGAATCTGATTTCCAAGTGAACTAATATTCCCTATTTTCATGGAATTTTTCTATTTATTTTATTTGTCTTATTCTATCCCATATTAAAAGACAATAATGGCAGAGTAATCCACTATACTTTTAAGGTTGATGGTATAATTATTTTACCTTAAATTCATGTTGTCTATATATTGCATCTTTGTGTTTCGTGCCTCGATTTTTGAGAATTTCCTTCTAAATGAAGTTTTCTTTAAAATAAAAGTGTGGAATAATGTTATATGACATGTAATCATCGATGAAGGTTGAAGAACCCAAATATAACTACCCCTTTGTGTGTGTTTCTAAACTAGAAAAAACAATTGTGAGTTACTTATGAATTTGATGTACCTTCTGTGGTGTGTTCCTTACCCTTGTAATAGGGAGGTTATAATTAATTAAATAAAAATGGGCATAATTAAATTGAATGGATGGATTTATTTCATGTTAGATTTATAATACTAGGCTATGAATTTTAAATACCATATGAGTCGAGTTAGACTTATCCTTTATAAATTATATGGATGAATTAGATTAAGATAGGTGTTTGATGGTATGGTTAGACTCAGATCCCATGACCATTAGTTATACCATGTTGAGGGTGATACATGGGTTCCAACTTGGAATTACATGGATGGGATCATCAGTATTATTGAATTAAATTGAATTATCAATGGATTTATATCATGATAAGAGTGATACATGGGTTCTTATATGAATTCCATGGATGGGAACACTTTGCAGTTTGATTATATTATGCCTCAAGTGACACTTGGGTTCCCAGTATGGATGCCAAGGATGGGATCAAATAGAAATTCACTATTCTATTCCATGAGTGAAACTTGGGTTTCTTATATGGAATATCAAGTATGGAATCATATATAAATGAATTTATACCATGTTTAGAGAGATACCTAGGTTCCTATAAGGAATTCCATGGATGTTCTTGTAGGGTGATGGGTATATTGTACACCTAGAGTGATACCTAGGTTCTTCATATGGAACACCATGGATGGGCTCTAGTTGTCAACATATTAATTGATTAATTAATTTAAGTGAATCATTTTCCAATTCAATGAACATGCTTGGATTCGATCATAGATTTACCTAAATAACGTTCTTATTATATTTCCTTTATCAATGGTAATGACATGGGATGTTTTCATCCCTTATGCTAATATGATCCATGAGGGATGCCTTTACTATGATCCAAGCCCAAGCCCTTATTATAAATTAAAATCTTAATTGGTAATCAGTTATAGATATTTCAGCTTAGGATGAAGTAGGTGGTATTGGATGGGTATCTTGTTCGGAACCTGGCTAGACATGTGATTTACATATTTTATTCACAATTTATATTATTGCCTTCACACCAATTGTTTATATATTCACATACTGGATGGTATTAGACACCATTTTTTGTGGCTTATTGAGTATATATCACACTCTATTCGGGTTTCCAATTGGTACCCAGACAAACTTCATGGATACAAGTAGGGACAAATGAAAGTGTTAAGTTATGGATGATTGATTTTTCTATTCTATGATGAAGTACGGTAGAAGAGGACTGAGTTTTTTCTCATGATTCTATTAGAGATAGATTTTGATATTGTTTTCATTTTTGTATAGCATGTTGTATGTGTCTATTGCTTTGTATCCCTTGTATTCCTATTTTGTATATCATACAAAAATGACATAATTTTGTATATGATACTGGATATGGTTCTATTATTGTTTATGACTCTTTTCCGCTATAAATTATTATTTTGGATATTATGATTCTATTGTTACTCATTATTATATTGATCTACTGTTTGATCTATCATTTTATAATGTTATGTTCCACTCTGATCATGTGGTTATAGTCTCCCCACTATACCATCATAGACCCTTGTTACTAGTTGAAATCCTATGGTGTACGGAGAGTCATGCTTTAGGCCATGTGGCAAACCAAGTTCAGTTACTCATGAGCGAACCAGGTCGGGGATGTCACAAAGTTGTATCATAGCATCTTTACCTTTTGTCTTACTATTTGGGTTGGTATATAGGAGATTAGGAATGTGTCATAATTTGGTAATGAGCCTATTTCTAGGAGTATATAACCTATGTACATGGAAAATAAAAATTAACTAGGATGGGAATTTTTGTCCTAGATTATGCCTATTATTGTTATACTGATTTCACTATTGTGTGACACACATGATTTGTGGCATTTATTATCATTATGGGTTATCTTTAACCTTGGAATTATATGGAAAGGTTGTATTACTACATGCATCATTGTAGGCCCCTATAGATTCACATGTCATGCATATGTCATGCCATGTATATTGCATTCCTTGATTGCCTAATTATGTGTCATTTTTATCTGTATACCATATTTAGGTAAAGATTCAGAATGATTACTTATATACCATGCTTCTGTGTTTATTTCCATTTTTACTGGTATTATTTTTTTGTGATATCATGTCTTGTTGTAGTTATGATATAATATTTCTTACTAAAGCATCTGCATCAACTTAAATGGTGTTTTCCCATATAACTTGATGGTGGTACCTTAATTAACCAATTATGACACGTTTGATTCACGTACCATTGGTTTCATTGGCTAAAACATTTATGGTTGCGATTAAATGGGTTTCAATAAAAATTTATAAAGAGAATGGTCCTTTATAAATTGGGAAGGGTATCCCATTTAATCAAATCATCATATATGAACTTGTTATAACCTATGATTGAAGGTAAAAACCTAGTTTCAGTTACAAGACATGAAAATTGCAACATATAAAGCATAGTAATTTATAAAATGGGAATAGTTACTCATCTAACTAGACCATTATATATATTAATGTGTATGAATATATGGTTATTAAAAATTAATTGAAATAGTTGTCATTAAATGGAGATGTCAATTAAAACTTAAAGTGGGTTTTCCTCTATAACATATAGTTGACATACTGTATAGTAGAACACCTGATATGAAATAGGGAACTTGACCCTATCCCAATATTTATAGTGGGTAGTAGGCAGTATCACTTGTGATTCTCCATGGTCTTATACATTTCCCAGACCTAGATTTAGGAGTAGGCAGAGGGGTGTGACTCTTATATAGGAAGAGATATGCCACCACGATGGCCTCAAGATGTGCATCAAGAGGGTGGTGATGGACATACTCTAGAGGTGGTGATCTATGATCCACTAGTATTATAGTCTATAGTGACACTTATATCACTTCTTATTATCCCCTACTAGAGAAATGATGCCCAATTTTGAGAGGGATTCTTATGGCTCATGCAGACTATGCAAGGAGCCCCATGACCTATCCCTACTATGGTAGAGTTGATGAAGGAATTTTAGTAGTAGAATCTACCCACATTTTTGGGGGATTGTGGTCCAAAATATGTGAATTCATGTATAGAGGCCATGAAATCTATTTTTGAGCATCATGAGACACCTTCTAAGAGGAGAGTGAAGGTCGGTACATATATTCTATGAGATTATTCCAAGAGATGGTGGGACATTATTACTCAGGAATACTGTCATTAGGATATGTTTTGAAGGGATTTTCAAATGTCCTTATATGGTTATTTCTATCCCAAAACATTTAGTGTAACACCCCAAGATTTCATAGTACATTATCTCTATAAAGTAATTCAATAGCTTGCACCACACAAAACACCGAGTTCGAGCATATGAAAACTTACCAAACTAGTCGTTGAAAAAGTGGTTATGAATAGTATTAATTGCATTTTGAATTTTATATATTCTATATAATTTTAACTTCCGTATTATGTGTTTCTTAGACATATTATAAGAATAAATTCAATTTTTCAGATAAAAGAAGTATTTTTCAAAAAAAATGAAATTTTCCCACCTTTTAATGGCGAACCCTTTTTAAATCCAATATTTGACACTTTTATATATTCCATTTGAAAAAATAAAATTCTTCTTTATAATTGGGACATCAAAATTTACTTTGGATGAAATTTTTTTATTTTTCTAATAATGTTCATTTTTTAATGAATAGTGAGAAATACTGTATTTTAATTCAAAACTTCCTTTTAATCTAATTTATTTATATGGTTATATTATCTTTTTAATTGGTTTAAAAGTATAATTATATTATATTTTTATTATTTAATCCAATTTTGGTCATTGGAAGTAATTTCATATTGAAACTGGACATAAACAAGTGTCAATCTTTTGATAGTTATTATTTCTTAAAAATCATGCTTTTTGTTTTGACAAGGAGAATTAATTTTAAATTAATTAATGAAACTTCTATATTTTGAATTTGTAAAAATAGACATCATTTTTGAATTCAGAATATCAAATATATCTTAGGATGAATTTTTGGTATTTTTTTGAAAAACATCAATTTTTGATGAATAGTGAAAACACTGAGTAGTAGTTAAAATTTTGACTTTTCTATTTAAATGAAATTTTACCGCTTTTGTGAATTGAATTTCAAAAATCTGACATACATGGTTATTATTAGTAAGTAAAATGAGGTTCAATAATATGAAAATAATTTTTGGTGAATAGTAATTTTTGACTTTTATTTACCACGGTTAAAGGTAAATATGGTAATTCAAGGTAAAAATAATATTATAATAATATTAAATTACCCTAACATGTGTCCTAATCCTATTGTTTGATTCATTTCTTACCATGTTAATCCTTTGGTCAATTTTGGGACCCCATGAAGCCACTTAAGAGTGATAATGACACTTTATATTAATTAATTTAAAGTAATGACAAAAATGTCATAAAAATATATATTCTAGTAAATCAATTCTTAAATGAAGTTATATAGGTTATCTATTCAACTATAAATATTATTTTGAAAGCTAAAAATATTTCCTACATCATGGTATTTTTTATAATTTTTATACATCAAATAAATAAAATTATTTATAACACAATAATGATGCAGTGTTTACCTCATTAATGAATGATTTAAATAAATAAGATTATAAAGATGAAGAAAATATCTAAAAAACTATCCAAATCTTATTGAATGATAATATTTAGAATAATAGTCATCTTATCTTTGACTTTAATAAGTTTTGAACCTTTAGAAACCGAAAATAATTGTATAACAAAACAATATTTTCAAACTTTCCTAAAGAGATCATCCTCCCCTTATAAAAATCCATCACCTCTAACCCATTACTGAAACCTCTAAAACCCATTGGCTCATCCAACCTCTACCAAAATAATCTCTCATGATCCCTCTATTCCACCTATAAACCTTACCTTATACAGAAGGCACTTCAAGAAATCCTTTTGGTTCAAACCAAAGGGAGTTACCCGATTTTAAGGTAACGTCTTCCCTAACGTTCTCTTCATTTCTTTTACTTCTCCAACCCACTAAAATCTTTTTATTACTTTATTTTATAATAACACCAATATCCTCAATATACTAGGTTGTTTTTATGAGAATTATTCTAGCTACACCTACACACACCTCCATCTAATGGAAATAGAACATACTGTTTCTGTGGACGGTGAACTGCTGCCTCACGAAACAATGATTGTTCAATTATCTCCTACCGCCTATCATGGTGACCATTAAGATGGAATGATATTTACATTTGATATATATTATATTTATATTATCTCTATACTTTTTTATTTTTAATTTATATCATTCCATTATGGTTTCTATAATGGGTAAATATGATAATTACATTTGAGGAAGTGCGGACTACCGCCCCCTCAAAGTGATATGACTCGTTCATGTCATACGTGGAATGTATAAAGGATGGAGTTAATTAAATTAAATAACATAGATATTATACTGTAATTATAATATACCTATTTATTATTAATTTTTCATTCCTTTAAATATAAAATAGAAATGAAAGTAGTGTCCATGCATACGTACGGCTTACCGTCTCCATGAACAGTGCGTTTCATTTCTTAACTCCAAATGATATGGAATGTTATAAATAAATATACAGTGAATATATATTATATATATGTTACCTAAATCATGAATATCAATCTGGAGATAATGAACCTTTGTCCACATGGACAATTTTTAATTATAAAAATTTTATTTTTGAATAAAGTTCTGAACATCGACAAAATGTCTGATATGAACTCAAATAATTAACTAATTATTATAGCAAGGTAATAAGTGATATAAAAGGAATAATAAACTTTAAATTTGTTCTTAAGGATGTATAAATTAAATTAATTTTATTATTCATGAATAACCCAGAACATACGAGTCAATTTGGACATGAGGTAAGGGGTTTCTTATCCCACTTTTAATTCCGTGAGATTTCCATTATTCACCACTTGTTTATTGCATGTGGTGTATTGTGTAAAGACATTTAATATATATTATCATGATTTTTTTATATTCATGGAATTATATGATTTTTTTTGTGGTTATTAACTTTGGTTCATACGACTCGATTGATTACAACGAGGTAAGGGGTTTTCATCTCACTTTTTATTCCCGTGAGATTCATGCAATATTTGCCACTATTTCCTTTTGTGTATTGTATGTATTTCAAAAGATTTTATTCTTTTTGTAATATAATTTAATTTATTGGTATTTACATCTTCATTTTATGATCCTTATTTCAAGGGGTGTATGTTTTGTAAGTTACCAAATCAGTAAGGGAATTTCTAATTTCAATTCTCACTCATTGGGTTTTACACATACTTCATTGATCATTTTAATCCAATAATATGTGTGAAATCACTATTTATTTATTTAAGTAGTAATTTACACCAACCTTTGTGTGGATATACTTTTTATACACATAATCACTCCATTGATAAATTCTCAAGTCATCGATATGAACATGATAAGAGTAATTTTAACTCAATTTCCACTCATTGAGTTAAACATCTAAGTCATTGGTGTTTTTTACAAGAATATGTGTGAATGCTCTATGATTGATTTAAACTGAATATCCAATCATATTGAGTGTATTTATATTTTTCACACATAATTATTTCTTTGATTTATCCTTAATCTAAGTATACGGTCTTTATAAGGGATTTCATCTCAATTTACATTTCATTGTGACATATTTGTCGTTATGCACCAATTCACTTTTATATGGTGTATATACTATCCTTTTACATATTAAATCATGAATCCCTTTATTCTCATGATATTATAAAGTTTTGATTAATTTTATTCCCCAATTACTTGTATCCAAGCATCTCTTGTTTAGTTAGTAACTCTTTAACTAAAATATCGTTTTAAATGTTTTAAAAATTTATTCTTCTAAATCTTTCTCAATAATGTCCAAGTTTTAAAAAATGGTTTTAAGTATTTATTTATATGTACATGACTTTTTTGAAATTAAAATTCCTTTCAACAGTTTCAAATTGGTTTGTGACACTTTGATTCAAAAATCTCTTTTAAACGACTTCTTTTATAAACAGTGCGACTTTTAAATGTTTTCAAGAAAAAAGGGTATATTTCTCTTAAATAGTTTTACTGGCTATTTTCATCTATGCCGATATCCTTCATTGTATTTTATTTTTTATTGAGGTTGGTTTATTATAATACAATTTTCCATATTGTATTGAATGAGTTATGTTTAACTGTGGGTGTGCTATTTTTATTCCATTCATGGTTTGTGGTTAAAGTATTGTCATTTCGTATGCTAGTTTTAATACGAATGTTTAGATTATTTTTCACCCATTTCATATGAGGAATGCATTGGACTTATTAAGTGATGGGTGGAGCCTACTATAGCTCCTTGATGCATTGGTAGGTCTCATGAGACAAATTAGTGTCTTGGCACAAGGCCTTGACAAAATCTTTGTTTGTAGTCTTGGCACAAGGTCCTGACTATGTGGTTATGATATCCATCATTATGCATTCCATCATTATGAAATTATCTATTGATATTACATGTGATTATTCAACCAGTATAATATCCATGTGAACAAGTAAATGGAATTATTTGATTTATCTTTGCCATATTATGTTGAATTTTATGTTTAAAAGGCTTGTGTTTTAGTCTTATACATTTCCTTAAATGTTTATGCATATTTTTTTATAGTTTCTGCTATATTTTTATCCTTACTGGGCATCTGAGTTCACCCCTTTCTTATGTTTTATTTTTCCTAGGATGCGAAAAAGTATATTACATTTAACCTACAGTAATATGCTAAGAGATATAAGAGTGTTCAAAGGGGATACAATGTTTTTGTTTTTTATTTATGATGTAATTTAAAACTTATGTATGTATCTGGTACTTCCAAGGCTACTAAATTGATCGATATTTCGGGACATGATTCCTTGTATCATGCCAATGTTATATAATAATGCACCGACTCTGGGTAACTGGGTTCGGGCGTTATAGTTGGTATCAAAGGAAGTTTAATGCAAACCTTGGAAACTAGATTTAGACAAAAAACTCTGATTAGAGAGCATTACCCTAATATAGAAATTGAGGATTATTATAGAATAACTTCCTATAATTTTGGTAATGTAGAGATTTTTTTAGCTTTCCAAGCAATACATCCCTGTCTGGATACGATCAGGTAGAGGCGGCTCTGTCACAGATATACCTAGGAGTGAAAACTCTGAAAAGGAGTTTTAGGCATGACCTGGGGTATCCTTGTACATGAAAACTGACCTTTCTTCACTCTTGGTTACGACACTCCTGGGGGATATGCTTAGAATAATCCACATTTTCTTTATAATATGATTTGAAGGATTTTAATATAAGATGAGAATAAATAACCTTGGTTAAATCTTAAGGTGTTTTAGATTGAAAATAAGGTGTCATGATATTCTCTAAATGATTTTATGACTCACACTATGCTTTCTAATTTTAGTCAATGGCTGGATTCCAAGGAAGTCATAGTGACATTGAACTTGATGTACAAGGTGGGAACGATGGTGTAAATGAGAAACGAAATGGAATGTTGATAGGTGTAAAAGATATCCTCTTCATGCCGAATCAGTTTTCCAAAAATATGATCAACAATATATATATTAACCAACTCCCGAACTCAACAAAGAAGATAAAGTCAGAGAATGATAAGATCTCTAGCATTGGAGACCATGGAGAAAAGAAAGCTCAATTTCCATCATGTAGTAAATGTGGAAGGAGACACCCAGGAAAATGTCTCAATGGAACAAAGAAATGCTTTATGTGTGGGAAAGGACATAAAGTAAATAATTGCTGAGGAAAAATGAAGAGTACTATGGAAGAAAATAAAAATGATCCTAAGAATATAATTACATTCATTTGTCGTAAATATAGGGGACCTTGGCATTACCCGAGTCAATTACCTATTCTATAGGATAGCCTCTAGGTCAAGGAAGAACCTATATGGAAATAAATGGATGGCGGAATGTTAAAAGGAATTAATGATCTTTTTTTATGGGATTACATTGGAAGACTTTTTTCTTGTATGTGTAATCATGCAGTTTGTTATGTGAAAATGATATTTGAGGAAGAAGTATCTTTTCTTTTGTAGATATAGTAATAAAGAACCCTTTGGGTTTATATGATCATTGAATTTGATTCAATTACATGTTATTACTTTTTGGGATGAAAATGAGAGGGATGAGATAAAATTTGTGGTTAAAATATGTTATGGTTATTTATGAGGAATTTATCTCATTTTTTGGAATGTTATAAAATTATATAGTTTTTGAAAAAGGACAACACGCAGACTGTGTGACAACCCGTCGCATCAGACAAAGATGCGGGAATTGAACCCACAACCAAAGTGCGACTGGGATTTATCACATACCACTGGACTACATGAAGTCCTTGGTTAGTATGATTAATTATTGTTAGTTAAATTATTTTATGTATCAAGAATATGTTTATTTTTTGAACTTATGATTTATAAAATGGATATCCTTAGTATAGGAAAATGATTTGGTTATTAAGTGATAAATGTTATTTTAGAAGACATTCGCTCATTTGGGAACACTATATACCTAAGGAAAATAGAATACTATGAGATTTAATTTGAGAAGTAATGACGGATTTTTATTTTGGAAGAATCTATGTTTTTATTGTGGACGTATAGTGATTTGGGTTATTTTTGAAAATGATTAACATATCATAGAGAATATGTGATTAGGTTAATTACTTTAAAGTATGTGAATTTAAAAGTAGTCGATGTTATTTGTAAATAAATGTTAATATTTATCGTGGAAGACTGTGTGATCAAATCCTTCTGAATTTTGGGTTTCAAACATAGTTTGGATTATTTTGAAGTATTTTAAGGACAATTGTTTATTGAAGGGTATTTGTTGAACTTTAGGTATTGTTTGTTTAATTTTGGAGATTAAGAGTAGTATTTCGTTCTATAAAGGATTATCCTTTTTGGGGATCATCTGATCTTATACTAACCATTTTAGTATTGGTTAATTTCTAAAGACAAGGGAAATATATAGTTCATCATTTGTGGATTATGTGATTATCTATTAGTTGATTCTAGCACTTCAGGTGTCACCAAGTCATCTTGAGTACTCATCATTTGGAGAAAAGATGATTTTATGGTAGAAATTTATTAAAGGATGAAAATATACTTGTAAGTAAGTATATATCATTATGATCTTAGTCAATCTCATAAATAAATTCCTCAACATTATGAAAATGAACTTAAAACAAAAACTTTGCATGTTTACATTTCCGTCTAGGTAATCAAAGAACTTTCAACCCATCACAAGTTTATGGCTTTCATATCGTTAACTTTCTCCTAATAATATTCTCGATCACTCTCCGTCAGAACTTGATGGCTATATTTCACTTCCATATCCATTTTTTCCTACATGGAACCCTAGTATGTGTTATTTTCGATAACATTCATACTTACCTTTCTTTATTTTAAAATAGAGGCCTCATTAATCCATTTTTCAATGTGGGATTTCAACTAAGATGTTTTAAAATGTCAAACCCCAAGTTTTCAATCCTGAGCTTAAATTTTGAGGATTCAATTTATTGAAGGATTGGAGAATGTAACACCCCAATATTTCATAGTACTTTATCTCTATAAATTAATTCAATAGCTTGCACCACACACAACACCGAGTTCGAGTGCACGAAGACTTACCAAACTAGACGTTCAAAAAGAAGTTATGAATAGTATTAACTATATTTTGAATTTTATATACTCCATATAATTTTAAATTCTATATTATTTGTTTCTTAGATATATTATAAGAACAAATTCAATTTTTCAGATAAAATAAGCATTTTTCAAAAAAAAATGAAATTTTACCACCTTTTAAAGGAGAACCCTTTTTAAATCCAATATTTGACACTTTTATATATTCAATTTGACAAAATAAAATTCTTATTTAGAATCAGAACATAAAAATTTACTTTGGATGAAATTTTGTTATTTTTCTGATAATGTTCATTTTTTAATGAATAGTGAGAAATAGTATATTTTAATTCAAAACTGTATTTTAATCTAATTTATTTATATGGTTAGATTATCTTTTTAATTATTTTAAAAGTTTAATTAAATTATATTTTTACCATTTGATCCAATTTTGGTCATTATAAGTAATTTTATATTTAAATTGGACATAAACAAGTGTCAATCTTTTGATAGTTATTATTTATTAAAAAACACGCTTTTTGTTTTGACAATGTGAATTAATTTTAAATTAATTAATGCAACTTCTATGTTTTGAATTTGGTAAAATAGAAATCATTTTTGAATTAATAATATCAAATATATATTAGGCTGAATATTTGGTATTTTTCTAAAAAACATCAACTTTTGATGAATAGTGAAAACACTGAGTAGTAATTAAAAAATCGACTTTTTCATTTAAATACAATTTTACCGATTCTATGAATTTATTTTTGAAAATCCTAAATATATGGTTTTTATTATTAAGTAAAATTTGGTTCAATAAGATGAAAATAATTTTTGGTGAATAGTAAATTTTGACTTTTATTTACTGCGGTTAAAGGTAAATTGGGTAATTCAAGGTAAAAATAATATTATAATAAAATTAAATTACCCTAAGATGTATCCTAATACTATTTTTTGATACATTTCTGACCATGGGAATCCTTGAGTTTATTTTTGGGCCCCATGGAGCCACTTAAGAGTGATAATGACACTTTATATTAATTAATTTAAAGTAATGACAAAAATGACAAAAACATATATATTTTAGTAAATCAATTCTTAAATGGGGTTATATAGGTTATCTCTTCAAATATAAATATTATTTTTAAAGAAAAAAATATTTCATACATCATGGTATTTTTTATAATTTTTAGACATCAAATAAATAAAATTATTTATGGCACAATAACAATGCAGTGTTTACCTCATTAAAGAATTATTTAAATAAATAAGATTATAAAGATGAAACAAATATTCAAAACCTATCCAATTATTATTGGATGACATTATTTAGAATAATATTCATCTTATATTTGACTTTAATAAGTTTTGGACCTTTAGAAATCGAAAATCATTATATAATAAAATAATATTTTCAAACCTTCTCAAAGAGCCCCTCTTCCCCCTTATAAAAATCCATCACCTCTAACCCATTACTCACACCTCTCAAGACCATTGTATCATCCAAACTCTGCCCAAATAATCTCTAATGATATCTATCTTCCACCTAGAAGCCTTAACTTAGGCAGAAGGAACTTCAATAAATCCTTTTGGTTCAAACCAAAGGGAGTTACCCGATTTTAAGGTAACGTCTTCCCTAAAGTTCTCTTCTTTTATTTTACTTCATCAACACACTAAACTCTTTTTATTAATTTATTTTATAAAAACACTAGTATCCTAAATATACTAGTTTTTTGTTATTATAATGATTCTAGCTACACCTACACACACCTCCATCTAATGGAAACAGAACATATTGTTTCTATGGACGGCAAATTACTGCCTCACGAAACGATGATTGTTCAATTATCTCCTACCGCCTATCATGGTGGCCATTAAGATGGAAATTTATTTACATGTGATATATATTATATTTATATTATCTCTATACTTCTATATTTTTCATTTATATCATACCATTATGGTTTCCATAATTGGTAAATACGATAATTTCATTTGAGGAAGTGCGGACTACCACCCCCTCAAAGTGATATGACTCGTTCATGCCATACATGGAATGTATAAAGGATGGAGTTAATTAAATTAAATAACATATATATTATACTGTAATTATAATGTACCTATGTATTATTAATTTTTCATTCTTTTAAATATAAAATATAAATGAAAGTACCATTCATGTGTACGTACGGCTTACAGTCTCCATGAACGGTGTGTTTCATTTATTAACTCCAAATGATATGGAATATTATAAATATATATATATATATACTGGATATATATGATATATATGATACCTAAATCATTAATATAAGTCTGTAGATAATTAACCTTTTACCACATGGACAATTTGTAATTATAACAAGTTCATTTTTGACTAAAGTTTCGAACATCGACAAAATGTCTGATATGAACTCAAATAATTAACTAATTGTTATAGCAAGGTAATAAGTGATATAAAAGGAATAATAAACTTTAAAAATGTTCTTAATTAATTATAAATTAACTTAAGTTTATTATTCAAGAAGAACCCAGAACATACGAGTCAAGTTGGACACAAGGTAAGGGGTTTCTTATCTCACTTTTAATTCTGTGAGATTTCCATTGTTTGTCACTGGTTTATTTCATGTGGTGTGTTGTGTAATTCCATTTGATATATATTATAATGATTATATTTATATTCATGGTATTGTGTGATTCATTTTGTGGTTATTAACTTTAGTTCGTACGACTCGATTGATTACCACGAGGTAAGGGATTTTCATCTCACTTTTTATTCACGTGAGATTCATACTATATTTGACACTATTTACTTGTGTGTGGTGTATGTACAGCCCATGATTGTACTATTTGTGTAATATAATATAATTTATTGGTATTTACATCTTCATTGTATGATCCTTCTTTCATGGGGTGTATGTTTTGTAAGTTACCAAATTGGTAAGGGAATTTCTAATTTCAATTCTCACTCATTAGATTTTACACAAACTTCATTGATCATTTTACTCCAAGAATAAGCGTGAAATCACTATTTATTTATTAATTAGTAATTTACACTCCCCTTTTTGTGGATATACTTTTGATACACATAATCACTCCATTTATAAATTCTCAAGTCATTGATATGAACTAGATAAGAGTAATTTTAACTCAATTTACATTCAATGAGTTAAACATTCAAGTCATTCGTGTTGTTTTACAAGAATATGTTTGAATGTACTCTGATTGATTTACACTGAATATCCAATCCTATTGAGTGTATTAATATTTGTCGCACATAATTATTTCATTGATTTATCCTTAATCTAAGTATACATTCTTTATAATGGATTTCATCTCAATTTACATTACATTGATACCTCTTTGTCGTTATGCCCTAATTCACTTTTATATGGTGTATATATTGTCCTTTGAAATATTATATCATGAATCCCTTTATTCTCATGATATTATAAAGTTTTGATTAATTTTATTCCCCAATTACTTGTATGCAAGCATCTCTCGTTTAGTTAGGAACTCTTTAACTAAAATATCATTTTAAATGTTTTAAAAATCCATTCTTCTAAATATTTCTCATTAATGTTCATGTTTTAAAAATGGTTTTAAGTATTTATTTATATGGATATTATTGTTTTTAAATTTAAATTCCTTTCAAAAGTTTCAAAGTGGTATGGGACACTTTTATTTAAAAATCTCTTTTAAACGTCTTCTTTGATAAATGGTGTGACTTTTAAATGTTTTCAAGAAAAAAAGGGATATTTATCTTAAATAGTTTTACTAGCTATTTTCATTTATGCCAATATCCTTCATTGTATTTTATTATTTATTGAGGTTGATTTATTATAATACAATTTTCCATATTATATTGAATGAGTTATTTTTGATTATGGTTGTTCTATTTTTATGCCATTCATGGTTTGTGGTTAAAGTATTGACATTTCGTATGCTAGTTTTAATACGAATGTTTATATTATGTTTCACCCATTTTATATGAGGAATGCATTGGACTTAGTAAGTGATGGGTGGAGCCTGCTATAGATCCTCGATGCATCGGTAGGTCTTATGAGACAAATTAGTGTCTTGGTACAAGGACTTGACAAAATATTTATTTGTAGTCTTGGCACGAGGCCTTGACGATGTGGTTATGATGTCCAGAATTATGCATTCCATTATTATGAAATTATTTATTGATATTACATGTGATTATTCTTCTAGTATAATATCCATGTGAATAATTAAATGGCATTATTTGATTTATCTTTTCCATATTATTCTTAAGTTTATGTTTAAAAGGCTTGTGTTTTAGTCTTATACATTGCCTTAAATGTTTATGCATATTTATGATAGTTTTCACTATATTGTTATCCTTACTAGGCATCTGAGCTCACCCATTTCTTATGTTTTATTTTTCCTAGGATGTGAAGAAGTATATTAAATTTAACCTATAGGAATAGGCTAATAGATATAAGAGTGTTCAAAGGGGACACAATGATGTTTTTTTATTTCATTATGAAATATAAAACTTATTTATGTATCAGTACTTCCAAGGTTACTAAACTAATCAGTCTTTCAGGACAAGATTCCTTTCATCATGCCAATGTTATGTAATAATGCACCGAATCTGGGTAACTGGGGTTAGGGTATTACATTTAGGGCTAACAGAGCCATATATTTTATACACATGGAGTAGGGTGCTTTATCAGTTATGGATTACTCTGTATGTTTCACGGAGCTCTAGTGGTTCACACCGATCCTTCTAGGTGGTGATTTATCCAGATCTAAGAGATTCAAGGATAGTATCAGGTATTATATCTGATTATAGGTAAATGTATTGTGGTTGAGTATCATATCTAGGATAGTGAATTAGGTATTCATTACTGGGCATAACCTGAGAGAGGTTAAAGGTCTGAGCTGGGGCGGTTTAGCACTTAGACCTGGAACTCCTTCGACTAGCAGCTAAAATCACTATTTTGAGTCTCATCATGGGAGAAACAATATCCAGTGTTTACTTAGGTTTATATGTGTTACTTCATCAATTCAATAGGCCATGACATACGAAGACTCGGTGTATTAAGGATTCTATCAAGTGTCAGGATTACAGAAAGATGGTTCATCTTCAGTGAATTTGTAGAGATTTACATATTGTGTTTAGTGAGAGAGGATTTGAACTGACTCTATGTTCATGATAAGGGTTAGAAGCCCCTAGTTAGGTAAGGATCTAGAGTACTACTATCCATATAGGTCAAGGATGTGGTCTTGGTCTAGGGAGATAGATATGGGACTTATAGCACCAATAGAGTGGGCCTACCCTGGGTAGTTAGGATATATCTCAGGGCCACAAAAAGGTATATATATACACGGAGTAGCTAATACCTAAATATTAGAGTGTCGGTCCATATATGGTTAGAATTACGATCTTAGTAACCTATATACTATTTTTTTCTTTATTTGATATAAGCGCTTCCCACTCTTTCATATATATCATTATTGTGAAGAGGCTTGGGCTAGAGATTTAGTATTTTTTTGGAGTGATGAAACTCAATACTCCAATGGGAATTTGATCAAAAATTTTACTCCAGTGAAATAAATTCCCCCTTGAGTTAGGTGGTTATCATTTCTTATGGGACCTCTTCATCCTTGAGATGACAAGATTTGACATCATTTTTAGGATGGATTGCTTGGTTCCTTACCACACCTGTGTGGATTTTAATCATCATAGGGTATCGTTTACATCACCACAAGGTTGTAGCTATATTCATAATAGTGAATGTGATGTCCAAACAAGTCAAGATGGACCTGATCATCATGGGCTAGGAAGAATGAGAACCCATATTGTGATCCCTTATATGGATGATCAAGGAACACATTAGGCTATTTTACCTCTTATAGTAGATCATTCCAGGGATGTTTTCTCAAATGGAATTTCTAGACAATATCATAAGAGAGAGGTGGATTTTACTATTAAAATAGTTCCTAGAGCATTATTGGTATTCATTCCTTCTTATAATATGGATACTACTGGGTTTTAGGAGCTCAAGAGGAAGATAGAGGAATTGGAAGCTAAGGTTTTTATGCAGACCAGTACTTCTCTCTGTGGTTCGCCAGTCCTTTTCTCCAAGAAGGTGGATGGTGCCCTCAGACTTTGTGTGGATTAATGTCGGTTTAACTAGCTTATGGTTAAGAACTGATATTCGGTTCCACATATAGATGACCTCTTTGATCAGCTCTGAGGAGTGATAGTCTTCCCCAAGATCGATTTGAGGTCGAGCTACTATCATGTGCATGTTAGACCATTGGATATACCACATACATCATTCCATATTTGATATGTCTTTCATGAGTATTTGGTAAATTTGTTTAGTCTTGTGAACATACTAGTAGAATTCATGGATTTTATAAATTTGGTTCTCCACTCATACTTGGATTCATTTGTGGTAGTATTCATAGATAAAATCTTAGTTTACTCACATAATTGACACAACATGAAAAACATCATGAGATCATACTAAATGCACTGAGAGAGAACCAGTTATATTCTAAGTCTACAAATTCAAATTTTGGATCAATAGGGTCCACTTCCTAGGTCACATTATCTTAGATTCAGGTGTATCTATGGACCCATAGAAGGTGAGAGTCATAGTTTCCTAGGAATGATCAAATAATGTTATTGACATAAAAAGCTTCATGGGGGTGGGTGGATATTTCAGAAACTTCATTTAGGATTTATCATGCCTATAAATATCTTATAAGGTCTTGACTAAAAAGTGTGTGAAATTTTTGTGTTCTAAAGTGTGTAATAAATCTTTTCAAGAGTTAAAATAATGGATTACTCTTGCACTGATCCTGATTTAACCTAAGCCTAACTGAGGCTACATGGTTTATTATGATGCATTTGGAATTATACTAGTATATATTCTGATATAGAAATATTGATTCGTGGTGTATGGGTATCATCAGTTGAGGCCTCATGATCATAATTACTTGATGCGTGATCTAGAGATAGTATTTGTGGTTCATACCTTGTGTTTTTAGAGGCATTACTTAAAGGGGGAGCATTCTATAGTGTAAAAAAGAAAACAAAATCCTTTAGTATATATTTACATAGCATTTCTTAAACCTCAAACATATAAGGTGAGTTGAATACCTATAATCCTTCAACTCCTATCTTTCTTATACATAGGAGATGTTCAATGTTGTTTCTAATGATATGAGCAATAAAACTCATATGTAGGAAGTCTAAGAGGTCAGTAGAAAATGGTAGTTGATTTCCTTGTTCTTTGAGATAAATTTGGAGGCTTAGTACCATCATGGACATCATGTGATCATATTATCATTAGTGACCTCGTCACTTTTAGATATAGTGAAGATGAGTCATCTTTCATATCCTAAGGGCTTGGTACTGTGGGAGAGTGTTTCAGGTGAGGATCCACCACCTGGGGGTTGTTTATGTGGATGAGATATTGAACATTCATGGGAATGTCTGGGTTTAGAAGACATATGAGAGGAGTTGATGTAAGAGTATCATGTCTCTTCTTGGGTAGTACATCCCAATCTTGCTAATATGTACTATGATTTACACTACCAGTATTGGTGGTCGGGGATGAAAAGAGACATATATGGTTTATTACTTTGTGTTCCACCTATCGAAAGGTGAAGACATAACACTGGTGACCAGTATGGATTTTATAGTCATTGTTCATTCCTAAGTGGAAATGGGATGATGTCACTATGGATTTTGTGATAGGATTACCTAGGTCACCTCAAGGTTATGATGTAGTGTGTATAATCATATATAGATTAACAAAGGTCGCTCACTTCCTACCAATCATAGAGACATTTTCAATGGATTAGCTAAAAGGATATATGTAAAATATATCATACACCTTCATGGATTTTCATGTACTATCATATCAGATATTGGTTCTCATTTTACATCTTAGTTCAGGTAGGGGTTACAAAAGGCACCGGGTTCACATGTACTGCTGAGTGCATCCTATCACCCTCAAATCGATGGCCATTCCAAGTGTACGATACAAGTTCTAGGGGACATTATTTGGGCATGTGTTCTCAAATTTGGAGGTTCTTGGGAGAAAAAATTACCTCTCTCTTAGTTCACTTACAATAATAGCTTCCAAGCGACTATACAGATGGATTTTTATGAGGACTTATAAATTAGGTTATGTTGTTCACCCCCTATGTTGGTTAGAGGTAGAAGAGGTAGTGCTACTAGGACCTTATCTCATTAAGGAGACTTTAGAGAATGTATAGTTTATCAGGAAGTGTATGTATATAGCTCAGTCTAGGTAGAAGTCATATACAAATTTTCACTACTAGCTACTAGAGTTCAAGGTGGGGGATCATATTTTCTTACATATTTCACCTAAATCGATGCATAGGTGGATTTATAAACAAGGGAATCTTTTTCCTCATCATGTTGGGCCCTTCAAGATTTTAGAGAGAGTTGGGATGAAATATTATCCGTTGTAATTACCTCAAAGGCACCAATCCATTCACAACGTCATCCATGTATCTCAACTTCTCTGTTATTATTCAGACTCATATCATGTTATTAAACCTAATGAGTTTGATTTTGAGGTAGATTTGTCCTTTGAGGAGCACCCTATTCATATCATTGATCAGATCATGAAGGCTCTCTAAGGTAGTTCAGTTCCTCTTGTATGGGTTCTATGGAAGAATGAACATGTACAGGATGATACTTGGGAATGAGAGTCCAACATATGTGATCGGTGGCTAGATTTATTCTTAGATGATTCTTTACCACCCTTGGAAGAGAAACTCGGGGTTAGGGTTTTTTAAAGAGGGGTGATCCTGGATTTTCTTATGAGGTATGGATCCTTTGATTTTTATTTTAAACCTTTATTTTTATTCTTATGGATGTTCCTGGTAGATTAAGGGAGTTTTCAAGAGTTTCTGAGGCTCGTTTGAATCTCATAGCTCCAGGTTTTGGAGGAAATAGACCAAGCATGCGGTTTTCCTAAACTGTGTACCTAAGGCCACGAGGTTTGGGTAAACTGTGTGGGGTGTTATAGAGGGTCTTAAGATGGGTTCATGGTTTTCCTAAAAAATACTCCTAGACCACACTCTTAGTTCCATTTAGGAAGTGGGTGCACATGGTTGGTGCATGGTTTGTCCAAACAGTGTAGTCAAACCATTCACCATTTAAAATTGGTGAAATTCCCATTTTCCCCTACCTTATTTTAAGTTTCTTCCTCCCTTTTTCTTCCTCATTCATGTGGAACACCACTCTAGATACTTGGAGCTCTCCCATGGACATCAAATATAGTATTTAATCTCGCTTCACCATCCAAACTCTGATTCCTTATCCATCGATTGTGTTGGATAACAAACAGTAATCCCTTTGATTCTCATCCTTATTTTCCTCATTTATCTCTCCCTCATGAATTTTATTTCTAGGGAAGGTAATATTTCCTATTTTCTTGAAATTTGTCTATTTATTATATTTCTCTCATTCTATCCTATATTAGAGTCCAATAAAGGCCAAGAAATCCACTACACATCTAAGGTAGGTGGTCTAATACTATTCCCTTAAAGTATAGTTGTTTATATATTGTGTCGTTGTGTTGTGTGCCTAAATTTCCAAGTGTCATCTTCTAAATTAAGTTTTATTTAAATTAAAAGTGTGGGCCTATGTTATATGACCTGTAATCATTGATTAGGGTTGAGTACCCCAAATATAACCACCCCTTTAAGTGTGTTTCTAATCTAGAAAAAACAATCATGAGTTTCTTATGAATTTGACTCACCTTATGAGGTGTGTTCTTTACCCCTTATAATAAGGTGGTTATAATTAATTAAATAAAAATGGGATTGATTAAATTGATTGGAATTATTTATTAAATGTTAGGCCTTAAAATCCTAGGATATGAAATTGAACTACCTTCTGAGGTGAGTTTGACTTCTCCTTTATAAATGATATGTCTCGATTAGATTAAAAGTGATGTTAAATGGTATGTTCAAACTGAGAGCCCATGAACATTTTTTATTCCATGTTGAGGGTGATACATGGGTTCTGAATCGGAACACCATGAATGGGATCATCAGGATTATTGAATTAAATTGAATTATCAATGGATTTATATCACGTTGTGAGTGATACATGGGTTCTTAAATAAACGACATGGATGGTAACACTTAGAGGGTTTATTATATTATTCCTTGAGAAACACTTGGGTTCTCAGAATGGAATGACAAGGATGGAATCAAAGTGAAATTCACTATGTTATTCCATGAGTATCACTTGGGTTTCCTACATGTAATTCCAATCACATACTCAGAGGGTAATGAATTTATACCACACCTAGAGTGATACCTCAGTTCCTATAAGGAATTCGATGGAAGCAATTTTAGAGTGATGGGTTTATAAGATATAATTGGGTTCCTCATACATAATTTCATGGATAGGATCAAGTTGACAACAAATTAACCGATTAATTAATTTAAGTGATGAATATTCCTAGTCAAAGTACATTCCTAGATTTCGTCATATATTTACCTAAATGAAGGTCTTATTATATTTCCTTTATCAAGGGTAATGACATGGGATGTTTTCATATCTTATATTGATATGATTCATGGGGGGGACATGGATATGAGATGGGTCCTAAACCCTTATTATAAATTAAAATCATAATTGGTAATCATTTAAAGATATCCAACTTAGGCAAAATAAGGTGGTATCAGAAGGGTGTCCTTTTCAAAACTTGGTCTGACATGTGATTATCATATTTCATTCACAGTTTATATTATTAAATTCACACTACTTCTTTATATATTCACAGATTAGATAGAATTATACACTATTGGTGGTGTCCTACTGTGTATATCTCACACCCTTTTTAGGTCATCGATTAGTACCCAGATAGACTTCATGGATTCAGGTAGGGACAAAGGAAAGTGGCATGCTATAGATGCTTGATTTTTCTATACTAGGATTGAGTAAAATAGCATAGGAAAGATCTAATTCTTGTGATTCTATTAGATATATATTTTGATATTTTTTTCATTTTTATATAGCATGTTATATATGTATGCTTTTTTGTATCCCTTGTATTCCCATTTTTTATAGTATAAAAACATGACATCATTTTTTATATGACACTAGATATGGTTTTTTTATTTTTTATGATGTTTTCAACTGCTTATTATTATTTTGGATGTTATGATTCTATTTTTACTCAATATTTTATTGATCCACTGCTTGTTATGTCATTTTATAACACTTTTTCCACTCTGATCATGATGGTATAGTCTCCCCACCATACTATCATAGACCCTCACTACTAGTCGGTGTCCCCTGGCGTATGAGGAATCATTCTTGAGTCCATGTGGCAGACTAGGTTTAGTTACTCATGAGTGAACCAAGTTTGGGATGTCACACTTTTAGGGATTTTTTAACTCATTACAACATATGTAATTCATATCACATATCTATGTGACTATCTGATAAAACTCTCTCACTAAACTATTTAGTGAGAAACATCTATAAAGTAATTCAGTTTGAATAATGGTGAGACTCAGGAATCATATTCCTAATTTATCAACTCTTTGAACAAATTCAAACTTCTTATCTTCACGACATCAAATGTTATGATGTCAACTTTTGTTTTCTACTTAGAATTATTTCTAATTTTATCATCATCATCCTTGCAACCTTATTTCATCAAAAAATTTCTTTAAAATAATGTAACTACTTAAATTATTATTTACCTATCTTCCTAAACACTTTTAGGAAAAAGTTGTGATAACTTTAATACAATAACTAAATATAAATCTTGCATTTATCTTCATCACCACATCCTAAACTCTTTTAGGATAAAGTGGTAACACTTTTTTATGGTAACTAATGTAACTATTTACATTTCTCTTCACTTCCATACCCCAAAATATTTTATGATATCAAGTGTAATTCACTTTTCATCTTGACTAGTATAATCCTTCAAGAAAAAGTGTCTTTCATTTTTCATGATAACTAAACATTATTCTTTATATTTTTCTTTATCATCACATATCTTAAACTTTTTAGGATATTAAGTGAAAACACTATAATCTTATATGGTAATAATATCTTAGGTAATAGTGGTATCCAATTTCTAAATGGTAACTAAATTTAACACTTTACATTTTTATTTACCAACACATGTCCTAAACATTTTAGGATATTAAGTGAGAAAACACTTAAAATTAAGATTGGTGTTATATTTTATCTTTTAATTTTGAGAATCTCTAAGTATAAACATACTCTCATTAACCAATTAGATATTGTATCTTTTTTAGAATATCTTTATAAGATACACAAACCTTTTTGTGTTATAAAATATCATTTATTTAATTTTTTAGTAAGAATATTTAACAAATAAACTATTGATACCATGTCATATATGGTATTCTATGTGTTTAGAATATTTTTATTTGAAAGGAATACTTTATTAAAATATACCCCTGATGGGTGGTGGGAACACATTCCCACATTTTTTAACATATAATTGGACAAATATTTTATCTAGGATAAAACACTTTTATCCATATATTCTTCTCAAAACTTGTTATAGAAATTTATGAATCATAAACCACATGTATAAAATTAATCATCTCATACTTGTTTACAATAAATATTTGTTAATAAAGATATTTTCTTATCATATAATAGAAATGATATAAAGATACACATATTAGATTCATATGAACCTGTCACTATTTTTTATATTCAAATGTAGCAAATCTTTGCTTCATGAATGTAAACTATAAGCTTAATCAATTATTCCTTTGATTTTCAACTCCTATATATTTACAATACTTTGCCAAATATACATTCAGTATGACATACCTATCAAAATATAAGAAATAATTTATACAACTTATATATCTAACATGGAAATTATATGGACATTCACAAACTCTTTCAGGTATATCTTGGATAATCTAGTCATATTGAATTATAACATTTCATGATAACCCTATATTTCTATGACCAAGATTGGATTCATGAGGAAACATTGTTGAAATTTTCAACCAACTTTTACCACTTGTATTTTCCATACACCATACATCATATGCCCAGTTCACCCATTCTTAACAGTTTGAGAATATCGAGTAAATTTTTCTTGAATTCATTCACTTTGTCAGAACATTTCCATAAATGAAAATTGTGTGAATTTTCTAACCAAAAAAATCCATTTTAGTCTCCCCATAAAGAATATTATAAAATTAAATAAATCATACACCATGTGTATTAAAAATACCCATATCATTTCATATAAACTTTTGTTTACATGATTTTTTAAAGATATAAATGAAATAGAATAAGCATATTATGATGAGATTAACCAAGATTCTAGTATCCAAGTTATAAATGTAGCAACTCCATTACTCCATTACTTTAAACCAACCTTCAAGCTATAAAATTCAATTATTTTATCATTTTGACCATATGTATATTTACAACACTTTTTAAAACATACAGTTGATATCATATATCTTTCATAATAATAGAATTGATTTTTGTAACCAATATAGTTTTAAGAAAACCTTTAATCTCAACCTATTAAACCATATTCAATATTATTATTCATACCCAATAATATTAAGTATACATGTAGAGACTAATATTCATTTGGTCATTCTACATATAATTCCTTTGAAACCTTAAATGAATCATTATATTCTTCCATATGAATCTAGATTCACTTGTTGAATAATTTCAAAACTTGGTTACCAAGGAATTAATTGTTCTGGAACATAGATTTTTTTTTAAAAAAAAATATTAAACCACCAATCTTGCTTAAGAACTTTTATTAAGTTTCAAGTATTAAGAGTTACATTAAGTTTCTCCTTTTTAAGGATTAATTATAAAGTTTATCTTGATGATAATGATGATGATATTATCTATAAAATAAGATTTTATTAGAAGAGTATCATGTATTATTAACCATTTAAAAAAGAGATTTTATTAAATGGGCTCCCACTAAAAATGATAACCCCATATATCATATCCATTTAGTGAGTGAAGATCCATATTTCACTAAGCAATGATTCTGCAAGGGTGTTCATATCGCCACTTAATTATTTAGGTATGGCATAATCCCAATCATATTATGTAAATATTTGTAATATTTTCAAGCCTTCCTTTGCTATTATGGGGTTTCCAATGGTTTAGGAACCATTTCATATAATTTATAAGTTTTTTTAAAATTATTTAGTAAATTATTAAGTGGTTTTAAAAGGGTTTTACAAATTATGAATATATTTTTCATGTTTTAAAAGTTTATTTGTAATTTTATTGGTAATTTTTCAAAGTGATTCTAATATTTTTTAAATGTTTTTAGGATTTTAAAAGTGATAATAAATTCTTTTATTAATTATTTATAAGTTAGTTTAATTGAAAAGTTGATATTTTTAATGAAATATTTACCCTTACGTGTGAAATTGGGGTTTCATAAGGGTAATGGTGGTTTGTAATGGCTCGCATAAGGGTACAAGCTAATTTCCATTAGTTGTGTAAAGGTAACCTGGAAATATCATGCACTGTTTAAAGGTACCTCTTGGCCTATGTAAGGATAGTTCAAGACTATGTAAAAGTATTATGAATCTCATGTAAGGGTAAATGAGTTTATGTAAGGGTAGTTTCCCCACCACAAGAAGTTTATTCAAACTCTCTCAGTTTTTGTAATGGTAAGTTCTTACCTATGTAAAGGTAATAGCTTCTATACTTATTCACATAAGGGTAAGTTCCTAGTTACATAAGGGTGGAACTAAAGTTATAAAAGTTTCATAAGGGTATATCACCATTTTATAATGGTAAATAAGAGTTTCCATGTCTCTCATAAAGGTATTCAATTCCATACATAAGGGTAGCTTGCAGTTGCGTAAGGGTGCTTACAAATTTTTTAAGATCATATAAGGGTCCTCCCAAAGTTGCGTAAGGGTCATCCAGGATTTCCAAAGATTATAAAAATATAAACCTTCACTACATAATGGTATCTATCCATGTGATAATAAAACTTCTTTACCCTTACTCAATGCATGCCTATTGCATTTGGATAATGAAATTTGTTTAAAAACTCCAGCTTTCTTCTCAGAACCTCCTGAAAATGAATTTTCAATGATTTAAAAGACAAAAATAATGGTTGTGATTAATTTTTACTTGTTTAAATTATATATAATTATTTAAAAGGTTTTAAATGGATTGTAATTAATATTTTATTTGAATTCGAATTAAGTGGGGAATTAAAATGGAAATTTAACAGAGTGTCTAAGGAGGGATATCCACAAATTATAAAAATGAAACTATCTATAGTTTTAATATCACTTCATTAATCTCAAGTTTGGGTGGTACAAACCTCACCTTTAGATATTTGCAATCCTTCTAAAAATTCATCTAAGGCTTCTCCTATGTTTTTTTGGTTGTTATCATCTTTATCTCTCCTCTATCCTTCTGAGTATAATGGTTTATAGTGGGAGGGAAATACTAGGTAGGGGATCCTTAATAATTATTCTAGTTTTAAAATTTGTGAGGGTCATGCTTTTTTATCCTTTGGGAATTTGGTATGCACTAGAATAATGAATATAATTGATTTATTAGCTAAAATTGATGGGGGTGATGACTTTCGCATGTATTTTACTAGATTTTATCATGCTGTAGAAATTTGTTTCCCTAGAAATTATTATTACATGAGTAAAGAATTATTATTCTTATTATCACATGTTTTGTTAATTTAGATAATTGAAGGATTATCTTAGAAAGATCAATTGATAATCACATGTAGATAATTAATATCATTTTCCATGAAAAGTGAGTTATCATATGTTCTTACTTTTTTTGTGATATTGTTTAAATGGATGTCCATGTTTGTTATTGATAGAAACAAGGAATATATTTCTGAATTTCTATTACTCTATGTGAATTATCAATAATTATAGTCGGTTGTTCCTGGGAGTTATCCCTCCTTAGGCCTAGGTGTAATGCCTCTAGTGTCCCACCTAACTCGGTACCCCTTCAGGACTCCTCCCCCATGGAAGATCTACCCAATAAAATAGAATGAAACTCTAAATTACAAATATACCTCTATAATTATAAATATACCCCAGTAAATATAGTTCTATATGCTCATGTGCACCTAACTAACGAATCCCCATCATATAGGTAAACAATATTGGAGTTCAGACTTCATAATCCTTCAACACACTCCTATCAATACCCCCCCCCTCTTGATTTTCCACCTTTTCCTCAAGGTGTGGGTTATTAAATTAAAGATAAATAATATTATCATCTTCCCAGGTGTCTTCATCTATAATTTTTTCTATGCCACTATACCATCCACTGGAAGAGCTATCCCCAGAACTCTTTAGCTAAAATCCTTTCTAGAAAATTTATGTCATTGGTAAAACTAGTTGGTACAGACATGAGCTCATCTGTAATTCTCACAGAAACATGTAATTAAGAAATATGGAACATGGGATGCACCTATAAATTCTTAGGTAGATAAATCTTGTAAGCCATAGCACCAAATTTTCCCACCACTCTAAAAGGGAAAAAAATACCTAGAAGCTAGTTTCTAATGAATCTGTGATTTTTAACCAGTCATATTTGGATACAATTTTACCCAAACACGATCACCATATTTATAAGTCACATATCATTAATGACGGTTATCATAATTCATCATAATCTATTGGGAATGATGAAAATTCTCTTAAAGCTACTTCAAGGCCTCATCCCTATCAACCAAAGTTGTGGAAACTACCTTAACAGTAGTTTCTCCTTCTTTATAATGAACAATATGTGGATTAGTGTTCCCATAAACTAGTTAGAATGGTGTCTTTCCCATATATTTTTGTAAAGAAATGTTATAACTAAACACTACCCAAGCCAACCATGTTACCCACTATTTAGGATGGTCAAAAGAAAAATAGTGTAAATAAGCTTCTAAACACCGATTAACTACCTTTATTTGGTCATCAATTTGTGGGTGGTAAGATGAGATCATATTTAAAGGTGTAACCTAAATACAAAAAATTTCCTACCAAAATAGGCTAGTGAACAGTGGGTACATGTCACTAAAATGGATTTAGGTAACCCATGCAATTTTACAACCTCACAAATGAACACAGTAGCCATATATTTTGTTGTATATGGGTGTTTTAGTGGGATAAAATGTGCATATTTACTCAATAAATCTACAATAACTAGAAATACCTCATAGAAATTAGATTTTGTTAATATTGAAACCAAATCCATATACATTTCATTCTAAACCAAATTACTAAGAGGCAATGATTAAATTAAACAAGTTGTGATCAATGTTTCATACTTATTTTGTTGACAGTTCAGGCATTCCTGAACATACTATTATACCTTGCATGGAATTCCTTCCTAAGATACCCCACCTGCAAGTCACTTGTATGTCTTGAAATGCCCTAGATGGCATCTTGTAGGATATGATTGGTAATACTACAACAATTTTGGGATAAAATCTGAATTATGTGGTAAAACCAGTCTATTTTGGTAGAACCACATCTCATTATAGGAGGTGTACCCCTTGTTCTTTGTTGTTCCTTGCTTGAATTTGGTGACAATAGTCTATAACTGTGAGTCTTGGAGTATCTCAGTCCTGAGAGTTTGTAGTTATAACCACCATGGATGGGAAACAATCATGGTTTGTAAGCATCAACTCTATCCCACTAGAGAGAGGTCATAATCTATTGAATTTAGTTTTTCAGGATTGTATATAAATTCAAAGTTATATCCTAATAACTTTTCTTTCCATAATTGGTGAACCATAGACACCACCCTCTAACTGAAAAAAAAAATTATGCTCCGATGATCGGTAAAAATGTCAAAACTTTTTCCCGTGAGATATTAACACCAGTGCTAAATAGATTACACTATATTCATGAGTTCCTTTTCATATAATGATTTTTCCATCATGATATATGAAATATATTTGATTAATTAAGCTAGTGTCCACCCCTATTACATAAGTATTTCCCCGATTCCAACACTGGAAGCATTGCATTTAACAGAAAACCTGAGAGAAAAATTTGGCATGCCTAACACTGGTGTTGAAATCATTTGCACCTTCACACTCTAAAAATATTCTTGATTTTTTTTCAGTCCAAGAAAATGTACCATGCTTAGTTAATTTTATGAGTTTCCTGGATATTTTTCTATAGTTATTTATAAACTTCCTATAGTATCTCATAAGGTCAAGAAATTCTCTCACCTTCTTTACATTTAGTGGAACTCTTTAACACTAAACTACCTCTATTTTCAATGGTTCTATAGAAACCCCTTACACATAAATTATATGTCCCAAATATTCAATATAACTTATACCAAATGTGTACTTTTTTTGTTAATACACAATAATTGAGACTGCATCAATTTCAACACTTGTTTCAGTAGATCCAAATGGTCAAGCCATCCCTTACTATAAATTAGTATGTCATCAAATAATACTAACACTTCTTTATTGAGTAATATTTTAAATATAGTGTTCATAGTAGCTTGAAAATTAGCAAGTATTTTCATCAACCCAAAAGTCATTACTAAGTATTCATAGTTCCCTTAATGGATCTTAAATTTTGTCTTTTCCCCATCCTCCTCCCTCGTCCACACCTGATGGAAACCAGATTTCAAATATATCTTGGTAAAAAAATTTCTCCATTCAATTCATCTAAAATATCTTCTATTACTAATATTTTTTATAGGTATAGCATTTTCAATTTATTAAGTGACCAATAATCTATACACATATGCCAATCTCCATATTTATTTTTGTCCAAGAGAATGGGACTAGAGAACTGACTTTTATAATGTCAGATATACCACTGATTTTCCAACTCCTGGTTTTTTTCTCCACAAAATTTTTTATATGATATTATAATTTATATGGTTAGATGTTTATAGGTTTTCCCCCTCTACCATCTTGATTGTGTGATCAAATTCTTTCTTTGGTGGTAATCCCTAAGGAACACAAAATAAATACCTAAATTGAAGAAGTGGGTCCTATAATTGATCATCCTGGAAAGAATCCAATATTTTCATATCCTTAGTGTCCCCTCCAATATTTGACCAATGTACTCTCTTACTAAGAATTTCTCATTTCCAAGAAATTTTTTTGAAGCTCTGAGTACCTTTCTTGGGATGTTTTATTCCCTATAGAAGAATAATCTACCCCTTCCAAGTGAATTCCATTATCATATTCCACCAATGTTTCATGAAATACCCCAAATTATCAAGACACAAAATTTCCAATACCAAGTCTAGTACAGTTTTATCAAAAATATATGCATTGACCTCAAACTCTTTGACAGAAAATCTAAACTTTAAATAATTACACATCCCTTTTGATACCACTTTCTATGTATCTACCAATATAATATAAAATGGTGTGGTTTTAGTAACTTGCACTGTTAAAGACCCCAAAAGTCACTTTGAAACAAAATTTTGGCTCGCACCACTATCCACCAACACCAACAATGGAACCTCCTCAATTTTTCCCTCCATTAATAGTGATTGGTTCCTAACAGCCTTTCCATTTTCCTGCACACTGGATATTTCTCCTAAAAGCTCCATTTCCCTTAATTCCCTAGATAATTCTTCATGTTCTCCACCTTCATCAAGTTCTTCTTTCCCTTCATGTGGCTCTATGCACTCCCACACCATAAAATTGTAGCCCTTTTGTTGACATTTTTTCCTATGAATGAACTTATTACCACAAGAATAAAATAGTTTATTAGCATGTCTCTCCTCGTACTCTTCCCTAGAAAAGTTATGTATACCCTTACATCTTAAAATTACTCCACTTCATCTATCATGATCTTGAACCTCCATCGAGGGGACTTAATTTTTAAAATCAAGGTTCTAAGTTATTCTTTGGCTACCTCCCAGTCCCCATCATGGACAATGCTCCAGTTTCTTATTGATCTCTTTTAGCAACAAATCCCATTATACATGCCTTGATAATGTCAACATTTAGGTTTTTTTATGTATCATGTGTCAAAACAATGCTTCCAATTTTTGGATTCAACCCCCCCCCCCCTATAAATAAACTCATATACCACTTATCATTTATATACAAAATTTTCATTGATACGCATTCAAACTCATCAATATACACATCAACAGTCTTAGACTGCTGAAGGATTTTGAGGAATATCACAATATATTCCCCAAATTCACTTCCATACCATACCAATAAATCTTCCTTGAGTTGGTTCCATGTTATTACTACTTGATCCAATTTAAATTAGATCATCTAATATTAAACTACCCCTTCCATACTTAAATGGTCTAGAAAAACCTTCAGTTCTTCATTAGTTTGATGTATTTGGAAGTAAGTCTCGGCATGGGAAATCTATGATACTAGATCATCTCTAGATAATGTTGGTAATTCCACCCATGGGATATAAATGAGATCAATTAATCATGAGAAACTCAAGTTCTACTCAATAAATACTTGAATTTGGCTCGGTTTATTTCGAGTAGAGCTCGAGATCAAGCTACTTGAGTAGTAACTTGAGTCAAATTCATATATTATAAAAACATAATTGAGTAGCTCACTATCCTAATAGATCATCTAATTTTTTAATATATTATTTTTATTCAGTATATATGTATTTAATTTCAAACTCAATCTTTTGATCTCGAGTAAATATTTGAGTTCAAGCTAAAATTCGAGCTATATTTTGTAATTAAAAATCTTAAAAAGTATCCTAATCAAATCATGTCGAGCCTAATTGAGTGATTTATTGATCCTGAGTCAATCTCAAGCTAGATCTTGATCTAGTAAATCAATACTTGATTGAGCACCGAGATGAGCTCGAGCACCGAGTTCAAGTATCGAGCTCGAGCTCAAGTACTGAGATACTCATCTCAACTTGATCGATTACACCCATAATTCCATATTCTTAATGGTATCACACAACTCCTAAAAATGTTTTTTTAGATCCTCTCAGAATACATTGATAGTAGCATACTTTTGATCACCACTCCCTTCTCCATATCATAAACTACACTCACCATCCTCCGATACAGTCGAACACTCCTTATTAACCTGATGAACCCCATTTTACACCTACACCTTACACGTTTGTGTCAACATCAAAAAAACATTCTACATCACTATATTATTATGATAGAAGTCAATTTTTAGGTCTGTAACATTTGACAACATCTCAAAAACATTCATTTCCAAAAGCATGACTTGATTTTCCATTCACATGGACATTCAGTTATCAATTTCAATATTCCCAAGCGACATTGGATTAGACATGACATCCTCAATAAATTTTCCTATCCTTTTCATCTCTCTCAATGAAATCACCATATGATATAAATAGGTAATGATTTCCTGAATTTCTATTACTCTATGTTTTTAACAAGAATTATAGTCAATTTCTCCTAGGATTTCTCCATCCTCAGGCCTAGGTGTGAAGACTCCAACATCCCAACTAATTTGATACCCCCTCAAGACTCCTCCCCCGTGGATGATATACCTGAGAAAAATATAAAGACACTCTCAAATAAAAATATACCCCTATAATTAAAAATATACGCAAGGAAATATTGTTCTCCATGCTCACGTGAACCAAACTAACGAACCCCCCTCTAATACGTAAACAATATTGGAGGTCAGGATTTAGACTCCTTCAACAAAATACTATCATTTATCTTGCTGAAAATAATGGTTGTTGAAAACCTTGATTGTTTATAGATTGTTATGGATTATGAGACCCATGATGTGATTGTTTGATTAATATCACTATGTAATAAAAGGCTAATCACTTATATAATGTTAATGAAACTAGATACCCATATAAATTCTTATTTCTGTAATAATACTCCTTGCTAAAGATGATTTAATGTTAGGAAATAAGTGGGATTGATAAATAAATGAGTTTGATAATGATAATATCTATAAATTTTATTAAGTTGAAAAGAAATGTGGAATGTGTCTTGAAATTTGTGGCATGGTTGTGTGGTATGATGCATTTAGTGGAGGTAGAGAAAGTGGTGGAGGTTGTGAGGCATTGTATTGATGTTATGAATGGGATTTTATTCTTATTAAAAACTCATAGGTTGGGATTATGTGTGACTATTACATATTTTATTTTCATTTTGATTTATATATGTACCTCATCCATTTTGAGCATTTTTTTCCAACACCCAAATGTTTTGTGGGTGTTTTTCCGACATCGTAATGGTGTGGATAGATAAATGACTACCCTATTTTATTTACTCTCTTCTAGATGAGTTTGATATGCATGTATTGTGATAGATTAAGGATTATAATTCACTTTTGGTTGTGTTTAATGATATGATGATGTGGTTCACAGTGGGTTTCTTGCATAGTAGGAGAAGGGAATGAGTTTTATGTCTTTTATATTCACGATACCCCACTATTCTAGTTATGGTCATGGTAGATATGTGATGTCACATGTGTATTCGGGTGAAATGTAATGTGATGGACCAACTGTCTTTGGGAGAGATGTGATGTGATGGTCCAAGTTTCCTCGGGAGAGATGTGATGTGATAGTCTAGGTGTCCTCGGGTGAGATGTGATGTGATGGCCTAGGAGTCTTTAGGAAATTTTACTATACAGAAGAGATAGGGGCATCAGGATGTATGACATTAGGGTGTGAGAGTGGAACACTAGTGGTAAAGGGGTGTGAGGTACCCTTTTATCATTATGTTTATAATTATATTATTATACTAGGATGCGTTATTTGGTTAGTGCGCCTTTTTGATGATGAGATTGGTTAGTTGACCTATTAGGTGCATTTTGTTCTATTATTTTTTCATTGGTGCATTAGTATGCTCTTTTAACAGATACATGAGACTTTGGGTGTGATCCTACTGAGTATACATGTATCCTCACCCTATGTATGTAATTTTGTTTTCAGGTTTCCAAGAGGACTTCAAGGACTAAGATGGACACTACTAACTTGGGTGTTGGAGTTGTTTTTGGGTTTTTGTTGCAGGATTATCATTAATGTTCTACTTAGAGACTTTATTTGTATTTTTATGACATTACATGCATTGAGGATATTGTGTATTTTACCTTTATTATGTTATGGATTGGATTGGTGTATGATATCCTATCTCTCAAGCCAACTTTTATTTTTTGTTAAGGGTAATTTCTCTCATATGTGTCACATTCTTATAACCTTAGTGTTAGTCACTAACCCGGGGTCTACTATAGGTAGGACTCGAGGGTCATTATCTCCCTTTCTCCATTTTAGGTCAGGGAGGGGTACCTTTGGAGAGAGGGGGTCATAAAAAATGGTATAAAAAGTTTTTTTTGAAATATAGGATGGATTTTGGAGTTAGACATAACATCAGTTGATCTTGGTGCATGACAAAATCCAGGGAAGACTAGCTATTATATGGGATTTTAGGGCCGCCATGATCTTATTCAAGGATTCTAAGCCTACCTAAAGACTAATTGAGATGGTGATTCTTGCAGAGTATAGTCCTAGGAGAGGTATATGCATCCCGATTGGTTTCACTTATGATTTTATGAGGTGGTTTTGGGAAGTTAAGGAATTTAATTAAATAAATCAAAAAAAATATGTGTGTTTCTCTAATTATGACCATGTTGTAATGAACTATTATTGTTTCCTGAATTAATCATATAACATGAATGGAAAGAGTAAAATGGTGATTAACTAGTCTAAGACATTTATTTGAAACCTTTTTGGTACTTTAATATGTTGTTTCCTTTACTGTTATGGCATGATTCTTCATGTGTTTAATTTGTTTCCATTGATAAAATGCATAACATGATAAACGTTTTTCCTAAAGTTTTAAATTTTTAGACAAGTATGATTAGTGTATTTTGTCATGAATAGATGTTGAATTTTGAAAGCCTTTATGAAGCATATAACCTTGAGTATATTTCATCCCGCCATACTAAAATGATTGTTTTGATAACCATGCTTATTATTACTCTGGTTTCCATGAAAATTAATATGTCATGCATTGCTTTCCATTCTTAATTTTTCACAAGCTTGTGTTATGGACTTATTATAAAAATTGGTTTTGGAAATTTAGATTTTAAAATTTCTAAAAAATGACCATCATGATTATTGATAATTCATATGAATATTTGGAAACTTTGATAAAATAACTTTCTCTTTCATTTGGAATGATTTTAGTTCTGTATTATTAATATATTCATATGTTGTAAGCATGTGTTAGGCTGGAATTATTGAGACATTTGTTCTTAAAATTCTTGGAAATTATGAGAATGATTTGTGGTAACTTTTTGAAACTTGAAACAGTTAAAATGATTGAACTTATTCTTTTAAGACTAATATCCATGAGTATTTTGTTATGGGAATCATGTCTAATGTTGAAATAATTTTTGTGGTAACTATGGAATTTCTCGTATATGAGACTTGAGCATGTAGCATATTTAATATTTTGTATTTATAATATGAAAATATGTTATGTACTAATCATGTCATATTTAAATATGAAAGTAAATCATGTTACCCTTATTTTAGTGTATAATCATGTTCTCCTAAGTAATGAAATGTTTAAAGTATGTTTAGTTTAAGCATGCTAATCATGAGGCATGAGATAACACATGTGAAATTTTTGTCTTCAACTTGGCCACATTTAAATGCAAGGCATGATGTTTTCCTAGAAATAACTTGGAAACGTTGATTGTTGGTGGTGGTTGTATTATTTTTTGATTAATGCATTGTATTATTGATATTCCATTCTAAAAACATGTCCATGGATTATAAAATGATGTTCTAAAGGTTATTTAAGAAGATGTTCTATAATGAAGTTTAAGCTATAGACCCTTTATATTTCTTAAGGGGGAAAACTATGTGATATTTGAGATGATGTCACTTGCTATTGAGAACATGTAACCCTACTGTGATTTTGTGTTGTATTTTGGTTTTGTTGATAGAATCACCCACCTTCAAAAAAAGAGGGGTTAATCACTTAAAGTCAGTAAAGTTGGTTAGCTAAAGAACATGGGGATAGAAAATCTTATTGTTAGAAATAATGAAGAGGAATGTTAATGAGAATGTTCTTCTTTAAAGTTTTTTAAAACTATAAGTTATGATTTAGAGCATGTTTAAATAATTTATGGCTTTACATAGCTGATGCCTTAAGTTACCAGTGGTTGTGAACTATGATAAATGAATCGATTAATCCAAGATAATAATAAAATTGGTTTTTTGATTAAGGTAAATGATTGGGGTTGAGAGATTCTATTTTCTTATGAAGGATGGATGCCTTATTTTAGGGCACAGATGCCTTGTTGACTCTCTTATTTAATGCCTTCTATGTTTTCTTTGGATGTGAGCCGTGTTATGTGACGTGATATGAGCCTGGGATGGCCATCAGTTGAGAGCATATGGGTGAGGATGCTTGAAGATGTGATTGTGTCATGGGGTTACGGTTATGATTATGATGTTGGAATGGGATTTTAGATGTGTTGTTATGAATAGTAGTGTTGGGGATGTCACCAAGACTGATAGAATAGGTTGAAGTTGGGATTTTCCATTGTTTTTATGTTGAAGGATGGGATGTTTTCTTAATAATAAATATGCTTGTTTAATGGTTGTGGTCTTGTGTTCTTATATTCCCAGAAAGGATTTCTATCATTTTTTTACATGTGTTATGGATTAGTGTATATGAATAAGAGAAAACCCTTTCCTCATCAAGATATGTTATATGACACATTTTAAAACCATGTGGGTGAGTCAGTACTACCTAAAGCAGATAATATCTTGATACAAAAGGTGAATTTACATGATCTGTATGCTAACAAAAACTCTAGTTATGTTTATATAAGTAATTTTGTTGTTTGAGAAGTGTTATGTAAAACTTTTGGAAGTAATGACATACACCTATGGAAAATGGAAATTGTAATGTTGAACCTATTTTTTTCATGAGTGTGCTCCTGGTAAATAATGTTTTGTTAGTAAACTTGGAAAACTTTGCATTTAGATAAAGTGGATTATTCCAACCTCATGTTTTTTGATGCATATTATATGTTAAATTAATTTCTCCAATTTTTATGTTATGTGTTGACATTAACTTGGTAAAGATCATGGTAGAGTTGTGTTAGTTGAATAAAAAAAAAGTTTGATGAAAGCATGTGACTATACTTTGGGAAGAATGTTAAATATTAAAGGTTATATAGCATACTGATAATGTTTTAATCTTCTTATAAACATCAAAAAAAATTGATATGAAACATTTTTTAGTTATAAATGAAATAGTGTGTAGATGAATTAAATATTTTGATTCATGATGAATTAAATTAGTTAATATTTTGGTCAACTTAGTTGTATAAATGGTAATGAAATTTTTTCAGAAAATAAAAGAAATTACTTTGAGTATGACATCCTTTGAAGTTTCCTTTGTGATATGTAATACAATTTAGTGATACCCAGTTGGAAAAATTGATTTTTTGGAAACAAGTTTTCTCAAACAAACTACAATAATTATTTTGTAAAATTTTCATTTATCTAAAAAGTAGTTTTGCAAAATGTGTTGGAAGTATTTTCACAAAGTGAATTTTAATAAATACCTTTTTATGAGGAGGATTAAGAAGGGTTTTCATCAAAAATGGTTTTCTTAACCTATTGGATTTTAAATACAAGATAATTGGTGAAAATTTTTTATCATCATATTTTTGAACTTTACATGTTTCAATATGAAATGTTGTGATACGTGTCAAGTAAGTAAGAATATTTTGAAAAGTGTGTTTTGAACTCCTTGACCATGAAGGTAACGATGGATCTGGGACATGTGAAAGACATCATATATATGGATCATCCATGAGGGAAGATATATCTAATACACCATGTCTCCAATGTGATCCATCACCTCAAAAGGCCCAACAAACAGGGGATAAATCTTACTCTCATGACCAAACCTTCATTGCCTATGACAAGGAGTCGCCTTCAGGAATAGGTGATCTCTAATGTCGAACTCCTGAGGACATCTCCTATGATCGGCATAGGATTTTTGATGATCCTGTATTGCTTTTATCCACTTGTGAATTACCTTAACCATATCTATCATATTCTGTACTAGTTCTGGCTAGTGAATTTTTGTCTCTTTGAACCCAATCCAGCACAATGGATAACGGCAAGGTTAATCTTACAAAGCTTCAGGTAGTGTCATACCAATGGTGGATTAAAAACTATTATTATAAGAAAACTTGGTTAAGGGAAGGTTCCTCATCCACAAACCTCCAAAATCTAGGACAAAAGAGCAAAACATGTATTCAGGAACCTGGATGGTCCTCTCTATCAAACCATCCATATATGGATAAAAAAGTAGTGTTAAGGAATAAATGAGATCTATAAGAATACTAGGGAACTCTCCATACCTTGGAGGTAAAATAAGGATCACGATCAGAGGTGATCTTCCTTGGGACTCCATGGAGTCACACCACCTCCTCTAGATATTGTCTTGAAAAAAACGCCACTAATCTCAACTCCTTGATTGTTATAAAGTAGGATGATTTCATCAAACAATACACTATCAAACATATATCATCATAGTCTCCCTAGGCTTGAGGTAAATCAGAAACAAATTCCATCGTGATGTCCAATCACTTTTAATAAGGAACATTTAATGGCTAGAGAAACCCACTAGGAACACGGTGCTTGGCCTTCACCTTCTGGAAGACTAAACATAGAGACACAAACTCTGAACTAAACGCTTCAACTCAGACCTCCAAAAATAACCTCTCATAGCTTGGTACATCTTTATCACACTGGGATGTACCATCAAAGGTGAGAAATGTAACTCATGGAGAACCATCTCACGCGTCACCAAAGGGATAAAAAGATTTTCCTATAGCAACACCCAGTGTTTTCCATCCTCAGACCAACTATCTTAGGCATCACTAAAAACAACTTGGTCTCTCCAGACCTCCACCTCAGAATACACCAACTAGGACTCCTCAACTTGCTACACTAAATATGACTGAATTTTCATCTAGAAAAACAACCTTTGTCATCAACCTCTCTCATACCAAGATGTGTCACTAAGATCTCTTCCATCACTCTCTAAGAATCTACAGATTCATGCATGGTATCACTACATGACTTTCTAATCAACGCGTCAGCTACAACATTACCCTTGTTTGGTGTATATTAAATTTTAAATTCATAACCCTGAAAGAATTTCATCCACCATAACTATCACAAGTTCAAGTCATGTTGGGAGAAGATATACCCTAGGCTCTTATAATCAGTAAAAACCACAAAACAATCATCGATAAGTTAATGTCACCAAAACTTCAAAGAAAGCACAACAACCACCAACTCAAGATCATGGGTGACATAGTTACACTCATGGGTACATAACTGTTGAGACCCATAAGAAACAATTTATCCCTATTTCATCAAAACACAGCTCAAACCGAGATAAAAAGTGTTTCGAAAAAACCTAAAACTGAACTCCTTCTAGAAGATAAAGAAATAGAGTGTTGACCAACTTCTCCTTTAGGTGCTCAAAAGTTTTATGACACTGGTCAATCTATAATAACACATGATAATTTTTGGTCGAGGATGTCAGAGAAGCCACAACCTGAGATATATCATCTATGAACCTCCTGTAATAGCCTTCAAGGCCAAAGAAACTTCTCACCTCTACAACTATCTCAAGGACTGGCCAATAAATTAACACCTCTATCTTTGAAGCATCCACAACTAATCCTATATAGGACATGAAATTCCACAAGAAATGAACTTTATCATCCCATAACTCACTCTTTGATGACTTCCTGGAAATATGATGATGATAAAGAACTCACAGAATGATACACAGATGCTCTTCATTATCCTCCTCTAACATAGAGTACACAAGGATGTCATCAATGAAAACCACCCTGAACTTATCCAGAAACTCTCTAAACATTGTGTTCATCAAACCCATGAACATGGTCGGAGTGTTTGTTACACCAAACGTCATCACAATAAACTCATATTTACCATAATGACATCGAAAAGTAGTCTTCAATACATCCTCCCTCTTTCACCCACATTTGATGATATCCCAGCCATAGATCGGTCATTGAGAACCAACTTGATGCTTTCATCTAATCGAATAAATCATCAATCCATGGAAGAGGATAGTGGTTCTTCACTATCACTTAGTTCAAGAAATGATAATCGATACAAATACACAAACTGTAATCATCCTTCTTCATGAAAAAAAACCGATGCACCCCAAGGTGACACACTCAAGCAAACAGAAACTCACTATAGTAGATCATTGATTTGTACTCTCAACTCTCATGGGTCAGAAGGCATCATCCTATATAGATACATCGAGATAGGATAAATTTATGGTTGTATCTTGATCCCAAAATTAATCTCACATTGAGGGAGAAATGATACAACCTCTTCAGGAAAGAAATTAAGGTTCTCTTCCATAGCCCTGGGAAACATTATCAGTTGAACCTCTGATGAACTCAACATCAGATTGATCATTAAGGAAGATAAGGAGGGAACATGCATCTGAAACTTCTGAGGGTATCGCTCACCAATAAAAATTGTGAGATCTCCATCAGCATCATAGAACATAACTTGCCTCCTAAATCAATTTACGATAGCCTACCCCAAATATAGTTAATCCTTGTTGATGATGATTTCATATGATTGTATCTATAAACATAGGGAATCTTCCAAGAAGTGGTGCCTCCCTAGAACTATATCATAATTTCTACATACTTAATATTGATAAGTTTGACCTCTAACTTATATATTCAACACTAAGATAACTAGAATCCTCTTCACCTCGAGTCCCAAAGCATAGACAATGGAAGGAGATATGAAAGAGTGTTTATCTCCTAAATCAAACAAAGTATGCAACCATATAGAAAATAAGAAAAGGGTACCTATAATGATGTATGGCTTTCCTAGCGTAGGAAAAGCTAAAGCATGAAGTTGACCACGACCTACTCAACGTCCTCTATGACCCTGATTATGACCACCTCCATGATTTCATTCTACTCTCTAAGGATGAAGAGCATCTCAGGAGTTGTCTTCTGTCTACCCCATATCCTCTCTGCTAATCACAAACTAGAACACCCTACTGTTGTTGTCACGGTTGAAATTGCCTCAATGGGGGAACCAAAAGCAGAACACATGACACATGTTGACTTTTCAAAAAGGTTGGGTGCTCTCATCACTGATGGCATTGATCTCTACCAGAAGAAACATGTGTTTTTCCTTTGGCATAGGTCTGAGAGCTACCAACCCCAAAGAAACAAGATGATGAGGGTTGAGACCTACCCTCATTTGTATAAAAAATCTTCTGTCTATGAAACTAGTAACCCTAGACCACAAATCTACTTCACGAGGAATCCTAATAACTCCCCTCTCATGATGATTTAGTTTTGACAAGAATCCTCTAAAAACCTCTACTCTCACAAAAACCTTGAGATATGTTGATAACATGAATAGGGTGACCTATCATTGGATCTCTAGATGAAAAGATTCATCATAATTCCTCATCATGGAATCCTAATCTAGAAATACCTCTAAAGCATGTCACAGAAGGGCCTTCAAATGGATCCCAAACTCCCACAAACTATAAATCCCCTATTGAAGGGTAATCAACTCCTGGAGTCTAGCTAATTTTTTGGTAAAATAAAGGAACTATACTTAGAAATAATCATGGAACTTCTCCCATGACATTTTTGACTCCTAGAAATCCCCAAGGAACAAGATCTACCACTATCTCACTACCCCACATAGCATTATCACAGCCAATGAAACTCAATGCTTCTTCTAAGCATGGATCAAACTGAAAGCTACCTCAGACTCCTATAACCAGTCATTTTTTACTAATTCCAAAATTAATATCTCATACTTCTGCAAACTTTGGTGATGAAACTCTCAGATTCTCTTCCTATAAGTGTCATTATCGACAACATTTACTCTACAAGGATCTGCCGACACATCTTGCTGAACATATTCAGTACGAACCTGATGAGGACGTCAAATTTAATCCATTCTTTCAAGAAGAACAAATAGTTAGAGACTCCTAAACCTAGAATATGGAATTCCTAAGATTAATTAATTAATTTTTTTGTTTTTTTATTTTATTTTTTAACCCATATCAAGGTCTACCCATTTCAAACACAGAATCAAAGAAGAATTATGAATGATCCTTTCCTAGGTATCAACCCTACAACCATTATCGCTTCATTTAGTAAGCTTAGTAAACTTAAATATCTAGGCATCAAATCATAGGGGGACCTAAATACCTATGTATTAGTCAATATCCCATGTGTAAATTACTTACTAAACTTATCTAACATTGTTTCTCTACCAACCCATGTAGTCCTCACTTATCCCTAACTCCAAACTTCATCATATCCCTCAACCTAAAGCCTTTAATACCACTTTTTCATGACCACATCCCACCCAAGAGTACCCCTCCTAGGACAGTAATGAGACGAGATAGGTGAATGCTCGAGTCTCACCTCTAATAGGTCCCAAGTTTATGAATACCACTAAGGATGTAATAAACATACAAATTGGAGGAATTACCCTATAAGAGAACATGTGGAAGAGAGAGAGATGAGACAGACACATCAATCAACTCATTCTCATAAAGATAAATATAACTCAATTACATGCATGAAATGTTATATAGAACATAAAAAACTAGAAAGGAAAACTGTAAGTACCAAAAAGGTAAACTCAGGAGCAACCAAAAATTCAAAACTGATCCTGAAAAGTCACAATCTAGTAATATCCAGACTGTTCTCCAACCTACTCCTATTTACCTAAAAAACAGTTTATATATACATGGAGTGATCATAAAAATATACTCAGTAGGATCCTCCCCAGAGCCTCTCAAGCAAAAGATAAATAAAGCATGCTAAAGTACAGTGAACAAAAAGTGAAACTAACTCTTTTTCTAAACATGTATATTATGTTCTTAGTCTCACCATGGTTATTTCTCACCAAGTAGTGTATACAAGGAGTCATTTATTATATTAATAAAATATCAAGGGTACCCTACTACCTCTTCCACCCTATTTTGTCGCTCTTCCACAACATTGCATATCCTAAGTCATCTCTCTCAAAAATAAGTCAATCCACAGATACCTAGGCTATGTATCACACATGAACCCTATGCATCACATCATCCCATACACATCTCCATATATAGTAACCGATTAGTTTCTAGGATCCACCACATCCCATATTATATTTATCATTCATCGAGTATTATACATAAATCAATCACAAACCATACACTGAGTAAGGCACCTCAAGCCATCACAACCCATAACGCATCATACCTACAATAACCATTTGGATAATATATCTGGAGATACATGTGTGTGAAATAACCACAAACCATTACATCTCTCTACGCACATGTATGGGAAAACTAATTGTCATGCATATCAATACATAATACTATCAAGAGAAGAGAGTGGGGACAGAGGGTGAAGCCAATCATCCATCCTCCTATTGGGATGTTAGGAAAAACACTCTCCCAAAGTACACTAGGTGTCAGTTTCCCTAACTAACATGGGTGGGGTGGTGTATGAAATCACAAAATATACTTGATATAATATAGGTCACAACCACACTATGGGAATAACCTAGTCCTAAACTCAACTGCGCCTATCATGACTCAAACACTCAGTCACCACTGTTAAGGACTAGAAATCCTATAAGCTCGCGATCATGAGAAGACTTAAATTAAATTGCTTATTTCCATTTTACATTCCACTTTATGTTAATTAAGTCATTATACATTAATTAACATTATTCTGATTACATTACATTAACCAACAAAGTTAATTCCATGCCCTCTGGGCATAATCCAACCAAATCCATGGTTTCTCAAGATTAACATTGTGATTTTCATTCTAGTAGCACCAATCCCATGGGTTAGAAATGTATTAAACATTATTAATCTTTCCATAATTTCAGGTACTCTGGTAAAACATCATAAGCTACCATCAAAGAGATGCAACCAAGCACACTCAGTTACCTCAAGCAGTGGAAAAAGGAATGTGGATAAAACAAACAACTCAATCATTGTCCATTTAAAATATTCATTCACAACAACCATATTATATTTCATTACAAAAACAGGTAATTCAAACTTCAACCAATTCCATTATCCTAGTGTTATCCTCGATACCCAAATGCATATCACCATGTGCCTCGCCATCACAAGCATCAACTGTCACCACAACCTTGGGTCTCCCCACCCATATCTCATCAGTCATCTCATGCTTAGTAATCCTAGGATCATATCACATCACATAGTAATGCACACATCTAGAGCACACAAATTGTAGAAAACAAACAATCATAATCAATAGGGAAATTAAAGCCCTAAAATAACGCATTTGGCCTTCTCATATAAGTGGGATCTCATGGCCCCAAACACAAGGCATTCATCCTTCTCAAAAAAAGGTCTCTCACAACCCCAAACATTTATATTTATAAAAAAAACTAATTTTTATTCCATATTAAATTAACTTATTCATTTTCATAGCTTATAACTATGGGAAACCTAAGGGATCATTTATCAGAAGCTATCTCAATTATGTAAACATGCTCTTAATATAAAACCAGTTTCATCAAATTGTTAGAAATACAACTCTCAATTTTTGTTCTTAATAAATTCCAATATCTCATGGGATAACATATTCAATTAAACATGCATACTTGCATCAATTTGATTATCATCAAATTATAAGAAACTCTAAATTACTAAACATGCCACTTTAATTCTTAAGTCAATTAGTTAATTAATTTTGGATTTACATTCTTTATCTAATTCCATAAATTTCAACATATTAAACTAAGAATAAACAAACATTCTAACAAACATATCATATATAACACACTATCTATCAAGTCAAGAGGTAAACTATTATCATGGTATAACAAAACAAAAAATGATCGTTAAAAATAACCATTTCATTATCTAATCAAATTTAATATTTATTAGGTTAATTTTACTATCATCCAAAGAGATAAACCATGTTAACTTTACGATTGTATGTAAATGAATAGAAAAATAAATGAATCTCCTACCTCAAACTTCCAATGTTCTTGAAACAGAAACGAAACACCAATGTAGATCTATGGCCACCTCTCTCATGAAGAAACTATGATCTCTCCCAAATATGTCATGTTATGAACACACTAGAAAAAAAAATAAGAAAAACTCTAATAGAATTATGGAGATCAAAGTTAAAAGCATGGGGAGAAGAACGATAGGGAAACGAGATGAAATATAGAGAAACTGGTAGAAAAAAAGAGGTATAACCCACCTTGGATTACCATGGATTAATATCTAAAAGTTGAGGATCAATATCTATCAAAAGTGGGTTTCAATACCTTTGAAAATAATTCTAGGGAACCTAGGGTTCAAGTGGAATAAGTTAAAGAAAATTGAGTTCAAATGGGATCAAGGTATTTATAGATAGAGAAAATTTTAGAGGACCAAAGAGCGGCCCCTAGGACCATGTCACAGCCCTCCCTCACATAGAGGATTCAATGGTGTAGCATGAGGGACCACACTGAAAATCCCCTCAGTCAATTTTTTGCTTGAGAAACTTAGTTTAAATCATTAAAAAGTGGATTTGGGGCTATGGTGCAGCCTAAGGCATCATGCCGTAGCACCCATTTTATAACAGGGAGGCTACACCACCCGTCGTAGCATAGCTACCCTTTATTTGGCAGTAGCCTCAAAACCCGCTACACCGCAGCCTCCTCTCTCCATGTCGCAGCACTAGACCACTGAAAAAGGGCCTACACCACAACCTACATCCATAGTATATCCACCCCTAAAAAATCAGTAGCCATGACTTCCTTCCTGAGCTCCCACACATAGTAGCAGAATCCACCATGTCACAGCCACCAGCACTCTGGTGCAATGAATCCCTCCACTCCATAACTATTCCATTTTTTGCAGTGGCTTCCCCTTTTCTCCCATTTACCCTCTAAACCCCTAGAAACCACCTTCATAAACCTCCAACACCCAAAAATTACAAAGTAAAGGTCTAATCATACTACTGAGACTTTAATGTGTGCATTAATATAGTATTTTAATGTTATAAATCTCCTTCGGTGTTGTTGGTTCTGTTTTTTTTTCTCATCGGTGCATTAATATAGTATTTTAATGTGTGCATGAGAGACTTTGGGTATGATCCTACTGAGTATACATGTATTCTCAACCTTCATATAGAAACTATTTTTCAGTTTTCCAGGAGGATTTCGACGAATAAGTTGGATATCACTATTTTAGTCATTGGAGATATTATTGAGTTACTTCCAAAGGATTGTATTTTATGTTTTACTTGGAAACATTCATTTTATTATTATAACATTTCATGAATCCTGGATATTTGGGATTTTACCTTTTTTTCATGGATATTGGAGTCATTTAACCTTTTTTTCTATTGATGGTAATTGTAGGATCTACATTAGGGCTACAGGACCCTACATCACAATATTTCCTGCCTTGGTTCACTACCTCATGGGTTTTTTATTCAGAAAGGCTCACTACCCACTAGTGTGTCTCACTGACATCTTCCTTCTTAAAAGGCCTTGTGTTGGAAGGGGGGGTGGTTGGGGCTTATATATGATTCCCAAAACCCCTCAAGTCTTCGATGTGGGACAGGGCCCCTACAACAAGCAACATTGACCCATAGGACTACACTAAATTAATTTATAATTCCAATAATCTCCCCCCCCCCCTAGATATTTCCCTACAATTAGAGGCTTTCCTACCCAATTCTGATACCAATTTTAGGATCTACATTGGGGATGCAAGACCCTACATGAAAATATTCTCTTCTTTAGTTCACTACCTCATGGGTTTATTCTTTATCAGGGCTCACTACCCACCGAGGTAGCTCACTGCCAACCCCCTTCAAAAAAGCCTTATGATGGGAGGGGGGATGGATGGGGATTATATATGATTCCCAACATGTAACATCTCAGTTCCGGAAGACACCCAGAGGCACCCCGTACCCGGCTAGTCACAAGGCCTCAAACGCATTTCCCTGAATACCAGAGGCTGCTAACTAGCAATGAGTGACTTGGGTGTGATAGTGGGGAAACTATGCCCCCATTGGTAGAGCACACAGTGGAAGTAATAAACAGATATACAATAGTGGAATCAGTATACACACCATACAATATTAAATAGTGGAAGACTGAAAGTAAGAAGCAACTGAAGCACATATATAAATGATGCATGATACATATATCTAAGAAAGCATCCAAACAGACCACAATTCTAGAATACAAATAGTACTAAACCAAGTACAAAGGAAATAGATAACAACTCCTCAGCATCGCAAGCCTCATCTTGGACCCATGCTCACCAACTCCAAAGTAGTCAAAATCCTGAAGTAGAAGGGTGCTTGCCCTTATCTATATCTGTAGCAATATAATCTGTTTGGGGCCAAAATCATGACCCAAACAGGGTGTGAGACTAATCCCAGTAGGCAACCACCAAAATATTTGTTCCTAACAGTCAGTAAATATATATGGAAGGCAATAAGTAAAAGATCAGTAAACAAGGAAGTACTCACAGTAAACAATTCCACAGTTTCAAAGCATTCAATTCCACATATCAAGTAAACAGCCAATCAAAGTAGGTAACCCTCTAGGAATTACACACAGCCTATCCCCTCTGGTTCAGTTATAAGGATATAACAAAGAATCTCTGAGGAAGCACTCTTAGTCAATTCCCCTTATAGTCAAAAGTGATAAAGACTCTCTGAGGAAGCTCACACGGTCAATTCCCCTTGTAGTAAAAAGTGATAAAGACTCTTTAAGAAATCTCACATGGTCAATTACCCTTATAGTAAAAAGTGGTTAAAGACTCTCTGAGTAAGCTCACATGGTCAATTCCCCTTATAGTCTACTACACTAGGTTCTCATGGCCTTGTATAAGTCAAACGAGCATAGCAATGCAATATGTCCAAAGTAAACCTCAAGAACTACTTGGATAAACAGTCTACAGCATATCAAGCATGTCAGATAAAATAATCACTCTATCCTATAGTACTATGCATGGGAAAACATCAAGGAATCTTAATAGGCTAAACAGGACTAAACAGTCATAAACAGAACATGCATGGGCAAACACTTCCAAATCATAGCAATCAACCCTATTCGCATCCAATTAACCTCTGCTCACGCATACCAGCATAGTAGGCAATTAACAGGGTTAAAACGGTAAACATATAACACCCCGTTCAAGTTTATTGGACAAAATTTCACATATAACTCAAATACTTTCAATGGAAAGGCACAAACCACCTACCTCGGTGTGGGGAGATCGATATACGTGAACCTCAAGCCTTGAATCGCCCAAGAACACCGTAGATATACAAAAATGTATAAAATTTTCAATGGAGGATAACTTGAGAAAAATGAGAAATAAGGAAATGAAGCTCTATCAAAAGGAAGAGCTTATTGAGATGATCCCAACGCAATCGACAGTAGTCAAATCGGAGATCAGATGCACGATCGGGGGCTCGAGGAAAGATCACAGTTGTACTCTCGCTCTCAGACGAACCAAAACTAGAAGGAGGGATTTATATATGTCAGATGTAACCCCGATGTGTTTAATGGAAAAAAAAGTACACAATGTGTACTTGAATTTATCGGCCCCTGCATTAGGAGGTCTCTAGGCCACCACAAACGGTCGTGTGCATGGCCGCTACACGGCCAGCACCCAGCTACCCGCGGTAACTGAGTACATGGCGTGTACTCATAAAGTACATGGTGTGTACTTCAAAAATTTCCAGAAACTCCTCATTTTAGTCACAAATACCAGAAAAAGAAAAACATACTTGAAAAGAAGATCCAGGTTCTTACAAACTTCCCCCTTAAATAAATTCATCACTGAATTTCCCTAGCAAGGCGGTGTAGAAGAAGAAACTCTGAACAGCTCTAGCCACTATGATCGTACATTGACCTCCCTCTCCCAAGTCTCTTTTTATACTCGTCTGTGCTACCGTAGAACTCATACTAGAGAAACATACCGACCACTGAGAACCTTCAAACTTCAATTAATAATCTGGATAGGATTATCCTTGAAGGATGCATCCACCTCCAAATCAACTTCCTCGGGTTGGAAAGCATGAGACAGGTCTGAGAAATAAATTTGAAGTTGAGAAACGTGGAAAACGTCATGCATAGCCTGGTACCTCTAAGGTAAATGTAACCAATAGGCAATCGGCCCAACTCTCTCCAAAATCTCAAACGGCCCAATGTACCTCGGTGAAAGCTTACCCTATCTCTTAATCCTTCTGTGTCCCAACCTCAGTGTGACACGTAGGAAAACCTAATCTCCGACCTTGAACTCCAGAGATCGTCTTCGTCGATCAGAATAAGACTTCTGTTGAGATTGTGCAGTATCCATCCTCTTCCGAATCAACTCTATCTGCTCTGTGGTCTCCTGGAAAAGACAAGGTCCTAGCATAGTTGCCTCTCCTACCTCCAGCCAACATAAGGGTGATCGGCATGGCCTACCGTACAAAGCCTCATAAGGTGACATCTGAATATTTGCTTGAAAACTATTATTGTAGGAAAAAATCCACAATAGGTATATGTATCTCCCAAGAACATCCAAAATCCAGGATGCATACTTTAAGCATGTCCTCAAGCACCTGAATCGTACGCTCTTACTGGCCATCTGTCTGGGGATGGTAAGTTGTACTCAAAAGCACCTTTGTACCCAAAGACTTTTGAAGCCCCTACCAGAACTGAGAAGTAAAACGTGCATATCTTTCTGAAACAATGAAGTGTGGAACCCCATGTAGACATACAATCTCTCGGATGTACAACCTCCCCAGCTCATCAACACTGAAGGTCTCCTTAATCAGCAAGAAGTGAGCAACCTTCATGAGTCTGTCAATGACAACCCATACTGCATCATTCCTTCAAGGTGACCTTGGCAACCCTGTCACGAAATCCATCGCGACATCATTCCACTTCCACTTAGTAGTGGGTAATTGCTGCAAAATCCCTGCTGGTTGCTAATGATCTACCTTCACCTACTGACAGGTGGAACACCTCATGAAAAAACCAACAACATCTCTCTTTATACCAGGCCACCAATACTGACAGTGTAGATCATGATACATCTTGGTGACACCAGGATGAACTTCCCAAACTGAAGAATGAAAGTCACACATCAGTTCCTCGTGTATGTCTACTGGCACCCACATGCGCCCTTGGAAACGCAAGATCTCATCCTCACCTATAGTCCATCCAGGAATAGGTTCCTCTCCTGATGCACTCTCCTATAGGACTAGGCCTTCAGAATATGATAGTTACCCCATTCACACTCGATCAAGAAGAGTAGAGGTAACATCTAAAAAAGAAAGAAAATCTTTCCCCTATCTGTCATGCACCTCCAAATGCATCTCAGAGAATAGAGTCATAAGGCGCCACTCACAGCTGGCCTCCTGAACTGTCTATATCTAAGTCCTCCTACTCGACACATCAGCCACGATGTTTCCTTTCCCAGGAATATAGACAAGCTCAAATTCAAAGGACTGGAGGTACTCAACCCACCTTCGCTGTCTCAAATTCAAATCACACTAAGTAAAGATGTACTTGAGACTTTTGTGGTTGGTGAAAAACAAAAAATGCTCTCCTAGAAGTTAATGTCTCCAAAAGCATAAATCATAAACAATAGCAGCCAACTAGAGATCGTTTGTTGGGTAGTTTCTCTCATGTGGCCTCAACTATTGAGACCCGTATGCAATGACCCCTTCCCCCTACATAAGCACAGATCCCAAACCGATACCTGAAGCATCACAGTACACAGTATAGCTCTTTCCCAGCTCTAGAAATACTAGTATTTGTGCTGAATTCAACCTCCCTTTCAACTCCTGAAAGGCTGACTCACAAGAATCTAACCACAATAACTTTGCACCCATCTTAGTCAGGCCCATAAGTGGCGCTGTTAAGCATGAAAAGTCCTGTATGAAATGTCTGTAGTATCCATCCATCCATAGAAAACTCTACACCTCAAAGACGTTCTTCGGATGCTCCCAGGAAACTACTAATCTCACTTTCTCTAGGTCTAATGATACTCCTATCTTTTAGATAACATGACCCAAGAAGTGACTCTAGTCCATCCAAAAGTGGAATTTTGAGAGCTTAGCATATAACTGATTCTCTCTCAGTGTACTCAGAAAGATCTCAATATGAGTAGCATGATCGTGTCGAGTGTGAGAGTACACCAAGATATCGTCCACAAAGACTACCACGAAAGAATCCAAGTATGGATGAAACACTCGGTTCATCAATTCCATAAAGACTGCAGGCATGTTCATGAGACTGAACAGCATAACCACATACTCATATAGACCATAACTACTCCTAAAGGTCGTAAGAGGTATATTTGATGGTTTAACATGAAACTGATGGTAACTGGATCTCAAGTCGATCTTTGAGAACACCCGGGGTCCTCAAAGCTGATCAAAGAGATCATCAATCCTCGTCAAGGTATATCAGTTCTTGACCATCAACTGGTTCAGCTTTGGATAATCCACACAAAGTCTAAGGGTATCGTCCACCTTTTTCGCAAATAGGACAGGTGAACCCCAAGGAGAAGTACTGGGTCGGATGAAACCCTTTGCCTGCAACTCCTCCAACTACTTCTTGAGCTCATGAAACTCTAGTGTAGCTATCCTATAAGGAGGAATGTACACTGGTGCTACCCCTAGCACAAGCTCAATAGAAAATTCTACCACACGCTCTGGAGGAAAAAATGAAAAGTCCTCTGGAAAGATATCTCTAAAACGATCCACCACTGGAGGAAATTTTATCTGTGAATTCCCATGGTCATCCAGATATAGACTAGAAATCTGGGTTGTAACTCCTCCCAACCCATGATACTCAGGTCCCGCTCTGCTTGCATGGACATTCCATTCACCCTTATGAAGAAACGATCTTCCTTCTAGTGATGTGAGCTCACCCTGTGGAGATAGCAATCAATGACTACCTGGTAGGGAACTAACCAGTCCATTCCAAGAATGAAATCATAGCCTATCATCTCTAGGAAATAAAGGTTCAATAAGAAGTTGCACCCACCAACCACTAGAGGACACTCCTTGCACTGATGTACACTAGTCGTTCTAGTCCCCAACGGAGTTTCTAGCGTCAAGATATCAACAGGAAAAAAGATACAGATCCCAAGGCTCTCCGCAACAGAAACAGATATAAAGTTATGGGAATCCCCTGTATCGAAAAGAGCAGAAGCTATAACTGAGGTAACTAGAATCGTACCTATAACAGTAGAGGGTCTGGGATCCTGCTCCTGCAGGGTCTGCTCCACTGTAAAATTTTGGCCTACACTGTGGCCCTATGACTCTTCCTGACCACTCTGAGCTGATCCACCCTATTGTCACTAAAAACATAGTGACTGGATACCATGTCCATGACCTCCACCTTGACCTGAACAGCTGGAAGAACTCCAGTTACCTGACTGGTGAGCAACTCATGGTGCAAATCTTGAATGAGGATTCATCGAAGAACCCCTGTCACTAGCTTCTGGTGAGAAGATCTGACAAAAGTGATAAATATGACCCATCTTGTTACAAGATCGTCACTCCACTGGGTCTCTCGGGCAATGTGTCCTCGTATGCCCGACCCTTCCACATTGGTAGCATACCACCTAGATACCACAAGAAGTTTCTTGCCTACTCAAATCTCAATGAGTAGTCTCCCAGCGGCGCTTTCTGCTATCAGCTGGAGAAGCACTAACTCTGGATGCTGAACTACCCTGGCCCACATCTCTATAATCCCTCATATTATGCTTCGTGATCAGCACCTAGTTGACTATAGAGAATATTGAAGTTAACCTGAAGATGTTCACCTGGGATCGGATGTCTTGCCTAATACCATCCTCAAATTTATGTGCAAGGAACAACTCATCTCCTCCCAAAAAGGGTGTAAATCACTGTAGCTTGGTGAATCAAGAAGAATACTCCATAACAGAAAGAGTACCCTACTCTAGACTCATGAACTCTCAGGCTCGATCGGCCCTCAAGGTCTCTGGATAGAAGTAATTATAGAAGGTGTGCTGAAACTCATCCCAATCCATATTCTACTGGTGCCCCGCCTGTGAGATCACATCCCACCACCTCTTGGCGGATTCTTGAATCATGTAGGTAGAGATATTGACCCTCCTCTCTAGAGGCACCTCCAGATTCTTGAAGATAATCAATGTGGATTCTATCCATGACTCTACAGCCTGGGGTCCTCCATCCCCTGAGAATGTGGGAGGATGTTGCTACTGAAAGACCCACGTCAATTCTACCATCGACGGGATAGGAGGCAACACTCCCTGGAAGGTCTACATAATCCTCAGAAAGACCTCCCTGAATTGTGCATTAGCACCTATGTTAGGTATAACTGCTGGTTCCAAGACTGGCACAACTAGAGGATCTGCCGGTAGTCCCTGATCATCCATATCTGGTGTCTGATCACTACTCTATAACTAGCATACAACCAAAGGACGTCTTGGTGGCATGACTCTGCAAGTTCGAGTGCACACCTTAGATCAAGATTAACAGGGAATGAAAACTTAAAAGTAAAAGAAGGGAACAAGATAAGAAAAGCATTTATGTTTTCCGAAACATAGATACATGGTGTTTAATATGAATACACAGCATGTTCCCTTAAGACTTTCACATGGGTGTGTACTCCTTCCACAACTGGTCCTGTAACACCCCAAACACATAGTGTGTTGTCCAAAAACTCAGTGTGTACTTGACTTCTCTTCTCCTGCCCAAGTTCTTCTACACGGATAATCCATATGGTTCTCCTAGAAGAATACTACACGATGTGTTCGTTACAGACACGACATGTACTATATGAGCTTCATCGACCCGTGGATTTAGTGACATGGTCAGATACACGGCTCACACTACACAGCGTGTTCCTTATGGGCACGGCATGTACTAGGAAAATTTTACTGACCTGTTTTGTTAGCTACATGGCTGGATACATGGTTTACACTACACGGCATGTTCCCATCGGACATGGTGTGTATTAGAAGATACTCAACAGACCCGTGTTGTTAGTGACATGGCTAGTTACACAGTTCTACAACACGGCATGTACATCCGATACACGGTGTGTTTTACCAAAAATTTCCCAAACCCTGTGTCCCCGCCCACACAGTCTGAGCCATGGTTAGAGACTACACAGCATGTACATATGGTACATGGCATGTACTTAAGAAAAATAGTTTATTCCCGAATAGAATAACACATGGAATGTATTTAACATCACACGCCATGTATTCTGGTTTTTTCCGGATAATAAGCCTTAGAAACTACTCTGGAACCCAAAAAAACACTAAAACAGACATTGAAAGGGCCAAATTCCAATCTGTGAGGGGCCATACTCCCTGCGAATCAAAGCTTGGCATCTTATACATGTCATATACCAAGAAAACAATTCAATGATCCACCAAATTCTGGTCCATGAGGGCCCATAACACCTCAAGAACCAAAGTTTGGCGTTCATTCAAACAAAACCTTGCACAAACAATACCCTATCAAATAGCATGTATTTTATCAAGGCATCTATCACAACAGCATGCATATCTAACACAACACCTATCACAACAACATGAAATTGCTAATGCATCCTAAATGGCAAGGCAAGAATGCATGACAAGTGATTTTCTAGCAAGTGCTTATATGATGCATGAGATGGCATACCCTCATCTCATTAGGTTGCGACAGAAATAGAACCTCAATGAAATCAACTATAACAACATGAAACATGTGAATCACTCAAGGTGAAATCAAATCAACTGTAAAATTGAAAACCAGAAAATTTGTATTAAATGAAGTAGATTGGATTTTCCCTATACACGGGTTAGATACCCCTGGGCACAGCTTATTACCAAGTACTTATTCCTTCCTATACCTAGATATAGTCTCCAAACTGTAAGTCAAGAAGAAAATAATCCCTTTGATACCACTTTGTAACGTCCCAGTTCTGGAAGCCACCCAGAGGCGCCCTGTACCCGGTTGGTCACATAGCCTCAAATGCATTTCCCCGAATGCCAAAGGCTTCCGACTAGCAGCGAGGGCCTTGGGTGTGATATTGGGGAAACTATGCCCTCATTAGAAGAGCACACAGCGGAAGTAATAAATAGATATACAATAGCAGAAGCATTAAACACACCATACAACAGTAAACAGTGGAAGACTGAAAGTAAGAAGCAACTGGAGCACATATATAAATGATGCATGATACATATGTCTAAGAAAGAAGCCAAAAAAATCACAATGCTAGAATACAAATAGTATTAAACCAATTACAAAGAAAATATATAACAACTCCCCAGTATCGCAAGCCTCAACTTGGTCCCATGCTCACCAACTCCAAAGCAGTCAAAATTTTGAAGTAGAAGGGCGCTTTCCCTTATCTATACCTATAGAAATATAATCTATTTGGGCCCAAAAGAATGACCCAAACAGGGTGTGAGAATAATCCCAGTAGGCCACCACCAAAAGATCAGTGCCTAACAGTTAGTGAATATATATGGCAGGCAATAAGTAAAAGAGCAGTAAACAAGGAAGTAATCACAGTAAACAATTCCACAGTTTCAAAGCATTCAATTCCACATATCAAGTAAGTAACTAATAAAATAAGTTAACCCTCTAGGAATTACACATATCTTATCCCCTCTGGTTCAGTTATAAGGATACTACAAAGACTCTCTGAGGAAGCACTCTCAGTCAATCCCCCTTATAGTCAAAAGTGATAAAGACTCTCTAAGGAAGCTCACACAATCAATTCCCCTTATAGTCAAAAGTGATAAATAATCTCAGAGGAATATCACATGGAAAATTCCCCTTATAGTCAAAAGTGGTTAAAGACTCTCTGAGGAAGATCACATGGTAAATTCCCCTTATAGTATACTACACTAGGTTCTCACGGCCCTATGTAAGTCAAACGAACATAGCAATGCAATACGGCCAAAGTAAACCTCAATAACTACTTGGCTAAATAGTCTACAGTATATCAAGCATGTCAGATAAAATAATCACTCCATCCTATAGTACTATGCATGGGAAAACATCAAGGAAGCCTAACAAGCTAAATAAGACAAAACGGTCCTAAACAGAACATGCATGGGAAAACACTTCCAAAGCATAGAAATCAACCCTTTTCATATCCAATTAACCTCTACTCACGCATTCTATCATAGTAGGAAATTAACAGGGTTAAAACATTAAACACGCAACACTCCGTTCAAGGGTATTGGACAAAAGTTTACATATAACTCAAAGACTTTCAACGGAAAGGCACAAACCACCTACCTCAGTGTGGGGAGATAGATATATGTGAACCTCAAGCCTCGAATCGCCTAAGAACGTCGTAGATCTACAAAAATGTCTAAAATGTTCAATGGAGGATAACTTGAGAAAGAGGATAAATCAGGAAATTAAGCTCTATCATAAGGAACATCTTACCGTGGTGATCCTAATGCAATTGACGGCGGTCGAATGCTCGATCGGTGGCTTGGGAAAATATCATGGTCGTACTCTCGCTCTCGGACGAAGCAAACCTAGAAGGAGGGCTTTCTGTCTGTCAGACACGACCCTGGTGTGTTTAATGAAAAAAATAAAGTACACGGTGTGTACTTTAGAAGTACACGACGTGTACTTGCCTTTATCAGCCCCTGCATTATGCGTTCTCTAGTTCACCACACACGGCCGTGTGTGTGGCCTCTACACAGCATGTACTCATAAGGTACATGACATGTACTTAAAAAAATTCAAGAAACTCCTCATTTTCCTCAAAAACACCAGAAAAATAAAAACATACCTGAAAAGAAGATCTGGGTTCTTACACAACACCCCTCTATTCTTCAATGTGGGATAGGGTCCCTGCACCCAGCAACCTTGACCCATAGGGCTACACTTCATTAATTTGGGATTCCAAAAATCTCCCCCCCAGTGCTTACCCTATGATCAAAGGCTTTCCTACCCAGCTCTGATACCAATTTTAGGATCTAAATTGCGGTTTTAGGATCCTACATTACAATATTCTCCACTTGTGTTCACTACCTCACAGGTTTGTTCTTTAACAGGGCTCATTGTCCATTGGGGTGGCTCACTATCATCCCCCTTATGAAAATTCCATGTACTTCTTTACGTTGATATTCCCTTATTGAAAATTATTGTGTGTATGAGTATGATCATGTGATATATTAGGTAGATCTAAATTTGGACCACATTTTACCAAATCTTCTAGGGATGGTTATCATAGATGGCTAATTCATTTATGCCACAACCTGTTTTCTTCTTCTCTAGATAAAAATCACATATATTCTTCTCCAATTATAAATTTGATATTCCCCTTTGTTCTTTTTTCCTATAGAACACCTATACCATATATTCCTTTTACAATACGTATCTTCTTAGTAAATATTATATTATTCCCCAAGTCAAATAGTTTACTGACACTAATCAAGTTGTGACTAAGACCTTGAATGACTAAAACATCAATATGTCTCATTTCTTTGCCCCAAAAATTTGCCTTTCTTGATCCAATTATCTTCAGGCCTTCATCATTTCCAAATTTGAAAACACCTTCCTTGTCATATTTTATTCCTATAACATGATCCTTATTTCCTTTTGTATGTAATTTTCATCCACTATTAGGTATTGATGCACTAGACTGATCTAATGCTTTCGAGGTAATTTCTACAACCATTTCCTTCTCAACTCTTTTCTTTTTTATCCATGTTTATGGATTCATACTCGGTATATATTGAAAATATTTATCTTACTCTGAGTATGATGGACCTTATTCATCTTGAATATTTGAAAATAGATTTTTTTTCATATCACTTGATGATTTATTGAGTCGCTTCTTATAACCAATTTGGTTATGCTTCAGTACATTCTTCTGCATGGTTAATTTACAATATCTAGCCATGTGTCCAAATCCACCACACCAAAAACAATGACCCTAAAATGATATTCTAGAGTATTGAGATATGTTTGGATATCATTTATGCTCTTATTCCCTTCGGTATCTCTTGGATATGGAATACACATTTTGTGAGTGTCCCATATTTCCACAGAAATAACATCTGATGTGGGGTGAATTATCGCGTGTCACTTATAAAAAACTAGTTGTTCCTTGGATTCTCTAAATATTCTGATTCTACTTCAAACCCAAATAAATATTCAATCTTGGAGTAGGATCTTTTGGTTTTATTTCAAATATTACCACTTTCTATTTTCAATCAAGCCCCCATACCAGACTTTTCATTTGGATCTGATTGTTGCTTTTGTTCTTCTAGGCCTCAATGCTCCACTTTTTTCTTTTTTTTCACCTAAACAATCTGCTTTCCTGATAACATTCCTAGAACCAGTAGTTTTTCTTGATCCTTAACTTTTCATCACAGGCTAATGAATTCCTATTCAAGTTATTCAATTCATTTGATTTGTTCTTTCATTGTGTTTTTCAAACCATCGATCGTCCTTTTCAGTTCCTTAATTTTAAGTTTATTCCCATTAATCATTTCTGAGTCCTCTAAAAAAGAATACTTGAGATTCTCAATTTCTTCCATTATCTCAGACTTCTCTTCTTCTTTCTGCTGCATATAGATTTTGGCATCAAGAACTACTTTAGTGGCTTTCTTTATTTTTACTCTCCAAACATCTATCTCTTTAAGATAAGCTTCCAATTCAGCCTATATATCAACTCTTTATATGACCTCTTCTTCATCAATGTCTCTTTCTTCCTTTTTCTAGGAGTTACAAGAAACTTCCACCATAGAATTATCTCCACGATCATCACAGTTATCCACCTATTCAACCTTATATTCTTCTTTACTTTCATTTTATTTTGAAATAAGATTCTTCTTTTTGAAGAAATTTCTATTGAACTTTTTCTTACCTTTCACATAGGTTGAATACTTCTTAATGGGAATTTCAATTATATCCTCATACTCCTCTTAAAACTTCTTAGGGAACATTACTAAAAAATTTCCAACCTTTACACATCAAAAGCAAGAAAGTGGGAGTTTCCCTTTGAACTTTACTTTTCCTCTTTTTAGATTTGAGGAAAGGAATGACATCACCTCATCCATCTATTCTTCTTTCTATCCATATTCAATGGTGAGATTATTCATGGCCTTTAATTCCACCTCTTTGGACTTCTCTTTTTCCACAGGCTCGTTATCATCATTTATTCTCTCATAAGAAACTAGAGTACTGTGCAATCTATCCAATGTCAAATCTTTTGGATCTTTATCTTCCAATATAGAAACTTTCATATTGAACCATGGTGGAAGACTTCTTAAGATGAACTTAACACTCTTTTCATCTTAAATTATTTCTCTAAGACCACGCATGTCTTCCACAACGACATTCACCTAGTCAAAGAATGCATCAACAGGCTCATTAGAGTTGATTCTCATATCTTCATACTTGTTCCACAAAACTGGTATTATTGCCTCTCTAACCTTTGAGTCACCCTCATAAATATTTAGAAACTTTTCCCACATAGCATGTGATGTCTTTCATGGCATCACCTTCATATATATTTCATTGGATAGGGATCCCCCTAAGGAATTTATTCCTTTGGATTCAGTATCTAATTCCATTTAGTCTGCTTTGGATAAAGCACTATTATCTACACTTACTGAAATACCAGGAATCTCTACTGTAAATACATCCATTTCTAACAATCATAAATAGTGATGCATCTTATTCTTCCATAATTGAAAATTATTTCCATCAAATATTAGAATACCTTATGATTAAAAACCTCCATGAGAGAAACAATGAAATTAAAATTTAGTTCTAATACTAATTATTAGGCCCAACTAGATTAAATACCCTGACAGGGGGTGAATCGAGGTATTATATATTAAAACAACTACCCCTTCAGATCTTGTTTCATTATTAAACAAAACACACTTATATATCTTTCATGTATCAATGTATGAATTGAAATGAAATCATGAACAAGACACGTCAATTTTATTTAGTTTTCCATCATCGGGCTCTGTCTAAGGAGCATACAATGGCAATGTGATAATGTACCAAATCCACTAAAAGTGAACTGATGTTTACAGAGTTTGGAGTGTACTCACTATCCCTCATGGTTTACAACCAATCACAAAATGAAATCTCACTTCTCTCCCAACTGAAGTGTGCTCACTACTTCTTTAGAAGATCCTCCTTTGATTACTTGAATCAATATGTTTTACACATTATTTAGTGTATCATTAATTTTCACTTTTATTCACAAGATAAATACCACTTTACCAAAGATTTACTAGGAAATCCCTTTTGGCTCACACTTTTTCTTTTTTTCAATCTTTGGATGTCTTGTGCACAGCTTTACCAACTTGCGTGCAACATTTAACATTGTCATGGAAGTCCAACTTGTTCGCAAACACTAGGAAATGACACCACCTTGTATATGAACTCTTTATACCACCTTCAGAGTATCCATTACTTTTTCTTGGATCTTTATCAGCATAACTTGTCAAAAATCTCTATGTAATTCCACAACTGACCATGGAAACATACTTTGTCAACAAACACATCCAACCCAAAAACATCACAATGTTACCTTGAGGTATTTTTTCCCAACAGTAATGAATTGCATATGTGTGACTTTCTTATACCCTTGGTGTTAGTTACTAACCCGAGGCCTACTGGAGGTGGGAATCAGGGGTCATTGTCTCCCTATCTCCATTGTCATCCTAGGAGGGGTACATAATATATGATTATTGGATAGATTAGTGAATAACCCTTTGTCAAATCCATAATATGGATAAAATCAACTTTATTTCTCTGGTATCCTAACCAATAAGGATTCCTAGATAGTGTGAACTAAAGAAAACACCAAGAATGATCTAACAAAGGATAATCCAGAAGCACCCAGTTATGACATGAAACTACTCAAGTATGATCCAGTGTCACCCATACTTGTTTGTCTTACACAAGATAATTCAGGGGCACCTAGTTATGGCCAAAAACTACCATGTTGGGTGATCGAGGTATTCATAAGTGTCACTTTGAAAGGAATCTCACACTATGTATTTGAAGAGTATGTTTAATATCATCATCTTATCTCATATTATTCCCTTTTATGTATGCATGATTCTACTATTTTAGTTTGGAATTTTATTCTCTCCACCAAACCAATATATTCAAACCATATTGATGTGTTACACAACCCACAAGTTTGTGTTACTAACCAAAAAATAGAAGTCAAACATATATTCATACATATTCAGATGCATCATATGAATAGGGTACATGAACACTTCATGTAAAGGTATATAATTATCCACATGAGTAAGTATGGAGGGACAGATAGTCAACCTCAATCACCAGCCTATACAAGGCATAAGCCTCCAGGTATGGAGGTAGTCTGACCCAAAGTCCCACTCATGGGGATACATTACTTGATATAGAATAAAATTTATCATAACTCTAACACCAAATATGTACAAACTATATTCAATAACTAAATTCAAGTTAATAACTTCAAATACAAACTAAGGTCAAGGTAGATGAAAAACAAAATTTATTATAGAATCAATCTTAGCATGTAATACAAGGATCTATCCTAGAATTAGTTTAATAATTAAACTATAGCATACACCATATTCACATTTCTTAAACAGTTTACTAAACATGAATATAACAGGGAATAAACCATAAATAAAGGAACAATTAAAATATTAAAACATTAGATAAACATTTATGAATAAGTCATAAATCAAAACTAATTATAAGACCTTTTATAATTTCAACTTTAACATTGTGGACATTCCATGATTATGAATATAAACATTTTATTAAAATATAAACTCTTTAATATTAATTATTATATAGAATTTCAATTTTAAATATATGGTGTTATATGAATTTTAAACAATTTATAATTTAATTTCTATTATGCAAACATTTTACATAATCTAAATATCATATACTTAATTATTATTTAAACCTTGATCATATCAATCCTTAAAACATTTTTTGATGTGGATTAAATAATATCCAAAAAAACGCTCTTATTTTGAAAAATTCATAATTTAAATATAAAAATTTTATATTTTGGTCTTATTTCAAAATTTATAATGCTTTATAAATTATTTCTTATGATTTGTAAATAAACACTTTTATTTCTATATCATAATAATTTTCTTATAATTTGTTAAAAGGTATTTAAATATTGATATTTAATATTTGGGAAAATGGTTTCAAAAAAATTAAATTAATTAATTATAAAAAATATATAATTAATTAATTTATAAGCCTTTTATAAATTATAATATACCAAAATACCTTTTATAATGATTTATAAACATTTTATAAACCATTAAAACCATTTTAGAATTTAAAAACAATTTTTAAAATCTATTTTGTTTGACCTTACGTAGGAACCCTATCCCGCGTAAGGGTATACTCCCTTTACCCATACGTTGAAGGTCTATGTAAGGGTATAAAGGCACATACCCTTATGAAGACACTCTTCATAAGGGTAATCCATTTCCAGAGCCCTTTAGTAGTGGACATCTATTGGTTACCATTACACAGTCTTGTTTCACATAAGCATAAATGGTTGATTACCTTTACATGGCTTTGAGAAAAAGGTCGGCTACCCTTATACAGGACTTTAATATCATGATTAACATTAAATAATCAAATAAATCCTTATATGTTAAAAGGTGGTATTCAATAATCTTTATGAAAGCTATTAAAACAAATAATTACCTTTAGAAGTAAGGGTAAAGTGTCTGGTTACCTTTACGTGACCTTGGAAAAACCCAATTACCCCTACGTACTGGCATTTCAAGTAAGGGTAAACTAATGTAACCCTTATATAGATTTATATACTTAATGGTAAGTTTTGATGACCCTTAAATAGACCACTATGTGTCAGGGTAATGTCTTGGTTACCCTTACACTTCTCAACTACACAAGGGTAAAGCCATTGTTACCTTTACTTAGCTCCACTACGTAAGGTTAAACCCGATTTTCCGATTTTTCATAAAACCTGAAAAATGATGCTATGTTTTGAAATTCTTCTTCATTTTAATGATATATTTCACAAATATAAATCATGGGTTCACTTTTATAGCACTAAAGGGTTTTAATAGAGTCTAATAAAAATTATTAAAAATATTTGGAAGCAATTTAAAACCCTATTTCCATGATCTTCATGCAAGAAATATGAAACCTGTGTAAGAACTGAAATGATGAAATACTATAAACTAGCATACCATACACTGAATAAGTCATTTCATAATCTCCATATCCATCTTCATATTTTTATATGTTTTATGAAGATCACTTAGTGTAAAACATAAAAATTCCACCTCCGTCAGTATTCATGGGCTAATCTGAATCACTCGATGTTCAAGCGGGATATACCTTTTCTCCATGATATTCTAGTACCTTTAATGCAAAGGAGGAAGGTGAATAGTGCATTAGGATACATGATCCATTGGAAAAATATACACACCATTATCTTCAAATGGAAGTAGTTTATAAATACACAAGGAAAACCCCTTGGATTTATCATTTACTCATGCTTTCATAACACATGAGTGAATGCTTCATACAATAAATGCATTCATCATATGAATGTTATATATCCTCATCATTTCATCTTATGAAATTATTCCTTGAATGATATCATACATGAGATAAATAACTGGTAACAATTAATCATTTTGGTGCAATCACATATTACATAATAATATATCATATGCATGAAAATCATAATTTTCATGCAATATACATACATACATACATACATACATGAATGCATGAATACATACATACATATATATATATATATCATATATAAATATATAATGCTTTAGGTAATATATCCATCATTATTAAGATTTAAAGGATTGAAATGAAAATATCTATCCTGAATCATAATCATACCTAGTTTGAGATCAATAGAACCATGGTCCCATGCTTTATGCTTCCATTCCTTATAAGGAAACAGGATACCAATAAGTATGCACCTACCATTTGATAATACCTAAATTGATGATAACCTATGAATTAGAACTTCAGTGTTCTAGGGATTCACACTAATAGGAAAAAAAGCCTTGCTATGATACAAAATTTATAAAGCTATAATATATCCTTAATTGCATAATAATTAGATATTTTGTAAGTAGTATAGACCTTTATGATTACTTGTTCCATGAGATAATCCTTCACCTATGCAAAAATGCCACCTATTAACTTCCTCCTTGACCAAATAACCATTGAAAACAGGAAGAATCATATCCTTAATCTTCTTTGAAATATCTTCCAAATAAATTTCATTTCAAAACCTTCCTAAAGCTTGTAGATTTAAGAAAATATCATTTAGGAATGCCATAAATTTCTAGAAACCCTAATCATCTTCACAATCACCAAGAAGGAACTCGAAAACCCTATGCAGCATGCCCTCCTCAACTATCCAAAAACTAAATTGGTCTACCCACCGTGAAAAATACTCTATCCAGTAGATAAGAATGGTTAATAGTACATACTTATAATAAGTAATTACAATGAATAATTAAAAAAAAGTATAGTTGGCTTGCTTAGGATCCGTTTGAAATAAATCACTAAAAACTAATGGGAGAATTTATCAATTAAAATCATAAGTTTGAAAATATAATTGATGTTTTTCATATGAAAGTAAATTCAAAAATAAAATCATTTAAATAAGTGATAAGAAAATAAATTAAATAATATTTAATTTGGAAACACTTATATTAAAAAAATAGTTGTAATTGGTAGTTTTCAATAAGTTATGTCAAAAGAACTATTAAACTCGTTAAATTCATATAAAATGAAATGTTTCCAAGTAGGATCTCCCTGGACATCACAACACATGGGTTCGATCCTCACAATTATAAAATTAAAGTCCTTTATTATTCATTAAATTTCATATATATTTCTGGTGAGAAATAATCGATCATGCACATTGTTAGCCTACGATACAATGTGTGAACCAACTATCCAAAATCTTCAATTTTTTACTTCACCTTGAAAAGGATTCTCCAAAATGAGAAAAAATATCAATCTATTAATCACTCAAAATCATGTATGAGTAATAAAAGAAAAAGAATAAACACTGCTAGTCACTCAAAATCCGAGTTTTTGACTTCATCTAGAAATTTGAAAAAATAAGTTACATTGCCTCTCAAGATTCATCTGAATATAAAGATAAATTTTTGGTGGAAGATTAGTTCCTAATAGGAAGGAGGAAAAATAAAAAAGAGCAGTTGATTCAGGATATTTTTATTAACTGTAGGGAATAAAACCAGGTGGCATAAATATTATTCTTATCTACTGAAACTGATATAGACTAGATCAGTGGGAGAATCATTTGGCTCCAAGGATCCTCGTCACAAATTCAATGTTGAGGAACAAGACCCTAAACTATAGGAGGAGACACTAAAATTCTATGGGATCAAATATTTATTCCCCTCACATTTCTCAAAGAAAATGAAAGACATATATGACGAGTATGGAAAAGCTTTAGAGGAAGAACTCTAGAAGGTATAGCTATTCAACTTTGATTTGAAACTAGATGAGTTGATCGAAATTAAGAAGAAAAAACTTCCACGGGGTATATATAAATTTAGAGTGAAATGGTTAGTATCACAACTGGATGTCAGTATTTTGAATTTGGATGATGAAATTTTTCCATTTGATGATAATCTTGTAGTTTCATATTTTATAATCATCAACGTTGAAGGTCACCTTCACCTTTATCCAAACCATTATGTTTGAATCTTGACTTGGAAGTATTGAGCTAACTCTTTTGGATCATAAATTGGTGTCGGCAGTTGTTGGTTTGAGGTGTGTTTTTTTATAGTTTAAGTGTAACAGGTCTCTTTGAATTGAGATGGTGGTCTTTTGTTAGGGTTTCTAATCAACCAAAAAATGGATTTTCATAAATAAAAAATATAGTTGTACAGAGAATAAATCTTCAACTGGTTAGTAAATTAGCAAATGGAGAACTCTAGGAAAACATGAAGAGCTTGTTTTTAGGATCTTCTCATATTTATAGGTGTTGGTTGTAAATGGATTATAGAAATTATTTATCCCTATAATGTAAACATTTAGGTTCCAGGAACCTAATATCCAAGAACATAGCCTCCTCCATTATAAATAACAATGGAAAAAATATAAGGCCATCAATAAATATGGATTCCATAATTGATCCATTATGTGTCCAAACTCCTCTGAATTTTATTATGGACTAATGCTCAACATGATATTCAATCTCACAAGTGAGTAAAAGGGGATACTAAATCTATTCAGGCACACTAAAAATAATCAGATCTCCATTACATCAATAATTGAAGTTATAGAACCATTGTTAAAAACCGCTCGACAGAACCCCGCCAGCCAGAGATTGGATGACATCAGTGACATTAGTTTTCTAAATAGATTCGGTTAACCCTCGTTCTAATAATATGATGTATTATCCAAATGGGTATCAAAATTGGAATAAGAAATAGCATTCAATCAGAAAAGAAATGGATAAGTTTATAGATCTATAGAGGAGATTGAGACCATGCATTTGAATGTAGATGGATTGCATACGGTCTGAGGGGTCTTGATTAGGTAGCGAGTGTGAGAATAAGTTGTAGTGAGCATCAACCAATTTAATTTCATTAGGTATAATGTAATAAGGGTTATTAGAAATTTAAATATAAGAAGATTTTGAATTTTCATATTCATATTTTGTTAATTAAAATACATTTATTACTTATACCTCCTCCCAATGTAGGTAAAGTTATCCCCTTGATATCTGGTATGTGGGATTCAGTTTTCCAATAGATCGGTGAGAGCTCCTACAAAATTGGGGGGCTTAGTTTCATTGGAGGGAGATCAGAGGGGAGTAGTTTCTGACCCTACTGCATTCCAAGTACGGAGGAAAGGTCAAGGTAATAGGTGAGCAGCAACACTGTAGGTTCAAGTGACTCTCTTGGTTTGGATTTTCTGGTTAAGCCAAGAGAGATGATTTCATTGAAAAACCCTTTCAATTTCTTTATTATACTGATATTTGGACCTTCTGATCCCCATAATGATATAGATGTCTACTTGAATCCTTTAATAAGAGAGTTTAATTATATTTGGGATATGGGTGTGTAGACATTCAATGCTTCTTCAAAAAATATATTTCAGATGTGTGTTGCCCTTCTATGGACTATAAATTATTTCCATGCTTATTCAATGATTTCTAGTTAGATAATGAAGGGAAAACTATCATGTCATTTATGTATGAATAATACATGATTAAGAACATATAGGGTGATGATGATGATGACAGGGGTTCTAGTCTAGTCTATGATGAACCCAAATAGGAAACGATGATGTCATTCATGAACATATGTGGTCGATCTTAGATCTAGAGGATGATGACTTTGGATATTGAATATAAAGGGAAGCATCCAGCTACAATTTCTTCTCTACCTCCTCTACCTTTTTCAAGAATTCTTCTTAGGGGCTTCGTATTCCCAGTGGCTTCATCCAGAAGAGGAGGTGGCCACCCCCAATGGTTTGGTTGACTATAGACAGCATCAGATCAGGATCCAATCTATGGTGGTTTCACATTTGATCATTCAGAAGAGAACATCCATGGTTGGATCTGGTTTCAACCAGCAGTGCATGAGATTAGATTCATCATAATGGAAGTAGTGAGTCAGATCGCCTTCTTCATCTTAGGGAAGCTTGGGGATTCCAACAACATGTGATTTCCTCCTCTTGGTGGATTTCCATCCTCCTTGATTTTCCTTATTTTATTGGCTCCTTGTGAGGGATTCTATGACCTTTATTTTCACCATAAATGAAAGTAGAACCTCTCATGTTGTTCGATGCTCCTTTTTTTAATAGGATTCAAGGATATCCAGAGAGGAGCTTCCAGCATGACTCCTTATTCTCTGGAGGTACAACACCAAATATCTATTGTGGTACTGGCCATCGGTTCTTTTTCTTGAACCTAGAGGATGTAGAACCTCAACAGTGACAGATCTGGACAACAACTAAGAATCTGGTCACCATCTTTACATCACCTATTAATCTAGATAGTTATTGCATAACTGGATAGTAAATGAGATCTTTAATAATTTAATTCCTCGACCATGATTTTAGCGTCTCATAGAAAGCTTCTTCCTCAAAAAAGGTGACACTGATCCCAGGTAAGGGGGTATCGGTCTAGTTTATAGTTTTTTTCTTTTTCAATATTTTTATGTAATCATATGCCTACTATTTGCTTTTATATTGTGTGTTGTAAATTCATCTGGTCCTGCTTTGTTCCTTGTGTCTTGGTGTCGGGTTGGCCTTGTACTCTCTATTCCTTTTTCATAGTGAAAGCTCGTGATGATCATGCCCCATGCACGTAGTCCATATGGCCAAAGCATGTAAATCTGCCTGTCCCTTTTAATTCTTTCTTTTCACTTTGTTCAACTTATAAATTTCTAAATGTGTGATTCTTGAATATTAATTCATTTCTATCATCTTTTTGTGTATTCATTTTGTTTTTTGATTTTTTAATTAGAAGTTGATGAGTATTATGTTTATGCTTGATTTATCATTATTGTTGCTTCTTTAATTCTTGCTTACTATTTATTTATTATGGAATTCCTTTTCTCATTACTTGATTATATTTTATTGAATCCATGTGTACATATTTTTTTATATTTAATGAGAAATATTTCAATCTTGAATGTTATAATTTCAAATGCATGTGAGTTTGTCCAGTGCATGTGATTTGTTCACTACTTCCTTATATTCATTTGATTTATTTATCATGCTAGAATGAAATTCAAACCTTTTATTATATATTTATCATATTATATGTAATAAACTAAAAATAAATTTTTTTCACATTTCTTATTTTAACAAATCAAAACACCCAATAGATCCTGGGAAATGTCATGGTAGTGCCTCTCACGTAGAGGTTCCCCTCATAACAGAGCTCATAAAAATACCTTTGTACCTCAATATTTTTTCTAGTGACCACTACATATTCTCCTAATTGGCCCCATTCCCACGTTTACAATTATCTTCCACCACAGCATTATCAATGCCCCTGCTTAGTTCTTCCACCATCTACCTTGTGGTTTTGGCATAGAGCTCTAATGGCAGTATTTTATTTGTATTTTATGGATCTAAAAATGTTATTAAATTGAGAATATTTTAATTCATATATTTTCATTGAAAATTTATATATTTATTTTAATTAATTAATTAATATATATTTAATTAATGATAATATATTTTTTGTTATTGAATGATTTATTATAACATTTTTTAGTGGGAAAAGATTTGTGAGAAATGGTATTTAATAATAATATATTTCTTTATTGGTAAAATAATTGTTTGTATAAATATGATAATATGAAGGATTTAATTGTTGGTAAATGTTGGTATAAAATAGTTAATACCAATGGATATATTTTTTAGTAAAAAATAGTTGTCACCTTTAATCAATACTGGTAAAACGTTATATTTGTTGCAATTACTAATTTTTATAAATGAATATGTTATCCATTACTGCATTTTTATTGGAATAAATAATCTTTTTTGTATTGAATTATCATTTCATGGCATTCAACAAAAATAAACAATTCTTCAATCATGCTAAGATGATTGTGTTTCATGAAGCAAGTTCGTAATGTGTTGGGTTGAGATCGGTTATTCATTACATTAAATGGGTTAGATATGAATAATGATATTCTCGTTATATTATATGTAAATACTCTACCCTATTTTACTCTATAATAACTTGATTAGGTCACCACATGACCTCAGGCACATCTTCTCGTATGTTAGAGGTTGTTGACTAAAGGCGAGGGTCTAATATGTGACAGTGAGGAGACTATATCCTCTTATCATAGTAGAAATAATAGCATAAATAAACCAAATAACATCCACAATAATAAAAATCAATAGAGTATAAGGAATAAATAAACAAAAAACATCAATAATAAATAGATATATTTATACAGATAAACAGATAAATCAATCACCCCACAGGACCGATCATATATGCACAAGATAAAATAAATAAATAAAATTGATTGAGGCTCTACTATATCTTCGAGCCTCATTTCATCCCAGTCTCTAGTTTTGACTAACCTGTCTAGATGAACAATCCAATCTTGGGCATCTACCCAACCTGAACCTATGAATAGTGAAGGCTGCCTGGGTACCCAAGTGTAATGGCCACTCGATCAGGGTGTGAGTACATAACTTAGTAAGGCACCACCAATGCGGTTTCGTACATTACCGGTAAATGTTGTGATATGTACATGTGACATGCTAATAAATATAAATAAACTGTAGAGACATAAATGAATACAATTGTCGATCCTTTGAGTCTAACGTGGCACCTGAGATCAACCCTCACCACTAATCCACAACTTGAGGGGGAACAATCTTCAATAGAGGACATGAGCCCTGGGGAAACAGGGGGTACTACTCAGTAGATAGAGGACCCACACCCTAGTGAGTCAGAGGGGTTTCACTCGGCATATAGAGAACCCATGACCTAGTATGTTAGGGGGTGCCACTAAGTAGGTAGATAGAGGACCCATACCCTAGTTCTATAAGGGTTACCACTTATTAGATGGAGGACCCGCACCTTTCCATTATGTTTTACAGTTGAGGGGACACAATCGCCAGTAGAGGACCCACATCCTAGTATGTCTGGGGGTACCGCTCAACCGATGAAAAGGGTATGGGGGACCCACACCCTAGTGCAACAATGGGTTTTCCAACCCCATCCCTCCTCTGATGATCCTACCTAATCACTTTTATAGGTCCAACATTTCATGAAGAAGAATCATGCTCTCAATACCTAACGTAGTATCTCAAAATACAATAAGAAGTTTACCATCGTACTCTATAAGGAAAAATAATTAGGCTAGGCTACTCATGGGATAAAATATGAGTCCAAAAGAAAGTGATACATAGGGTGTAAGTTTCTAGGAGAAGTACATAGTGTGTACAAGGGGTCACACAGTGTGTGACCTCTCCTGGTTGTGTTTTCTACTGAACATGTATTGGGAATAAATGTCATAATAAATGGAATTTATAGGTGGTACACTACATGTCTCATTCACCCAGGTACTTTTTGTGTGCTTTTGGTCATGCCCTTTTACTTTAGTTTGTGCTCGTATACCCGGTCATGCCCAAGCTCGTGTACTCCCAGAGTACATAGTGTGTCCTCCCGCATGGGGTCTTGGGTGTGTGTAACTGATCACATTTATTGGATTATAGGGTAAAGTCACACTATGTATGGGCCCAACCACATGGTGTGTGATCCTTAACTTGGATAAAACCCTAGCTTTCATGGGGACTTAGACTGCACGATGTGTGTTCTTCTGGGGTACACTGTGTGTAGTCAGGAATTTTTCAAAATCTTGTGTTCCTCCATGTGGATCCCAGATCCACCTTCTCCACTGAAAATATCAATTTTTTGCCACCCAAAATCTATGGGGGTTATCTCAAGCTATCTATTTTAGGTCTTTGGTGGGTGAAAATTAGCATCTGACTATTCACACAAAGCTCATAGTATCTCACATTACTTCCCATCATTTCTCGGGATCCCAGATCCATAGATTCATCACCCGCATCCCACCATGAATCTTGATCCATCTACAAAACACCATCCCATGTATTTTTTGCACATCCACCATGAATCTGGGGGTTTGATTGTGCTTGAACTCACCTTGACAATGTCAAACCATGATTTCATGGGACAATGAAAAAGAATGCAGAAAATCATGGGAAGAAATGAACATAAACAAGGTGAATCCATCATTATCCAAGTGTTCTTGGTCAATGATCATATAAACGGGATGTCCATGGGTGATAGCTAATGCAATAGGATTTTATCAAGTCAATAATACCAAATTGTGGAGAGGCTCATGTGAAGAACAAATATCAAAGATCAATAAGTGGATAATTATAAATTCATACTTATAAAATTTTAGAGGGATGAAATCCGAAAATAATGATCCCTACCTAGATTTACGATTGATCTTTGATGAATAATGCATTCATTGATGATGAAGAAGATCTATTGCACTCGCTACCTCTCAATCCAACTCGATCTGATCACGTTGGTCATCCGATCCTATTCTTCCAATAAAGAATGAATAATCCTCTCCTCAAATACACACATGGTTATGTGGATAACTCTGGTGATTATCTATAATGGGATATTTATAGATGATTATATTTAGGTAATTTAAAATAAAATAAATTATTTACTTACTTATTTATTTTAATTAAATGCACCTTCCAATGACCACCTCTCTCAGAATGTTGGATGCCAACCAATTTTAGGTCATTTCTAGGGTAAAATCTGTATTCTGGAATCAATCATGGTCTCCGATTTCTCATCTGAGATCTCAAAAAATGGGAAAACCAATTAAACTAAAATGATGCATGCACATACATTAAAATATATTAATATTTTTAATATATTACTTTCGGGGTCCCAAGACACCCAAACACCACATCGACTCTAAAAAAAATATAGATATATACATAGAAATATTCTAAGGATAAATTTATCAAAAATAAAGTCACTACATTATCCCCTCCTTCAATTATTTTTACCCTAAAAAGAATAATAAACAAAAATAGGTGGGGGTAATGAGTATGCATCTGACTCTATCACTCCTAGGAGCTCTCATGTATGCTCATGTGCTGCTACAACACACAATACAAGGGAATGGTCCATCCTCATAGGATCCTATCCTATCTATCCATGATTTCCATTGGTTACTCCACATATGTGGCTCTATCCTCAATGTTCAGCTCACCCAATTCAATCACATTCATAGTGTGATGCACATATCTCTCCGGTTACAACACATGGAATACGTTATGTACTTGGTATAACTACGGGGGTAGGGCTAGGTGATAAGAAACTTCACAAACCCTCTATAAGATCTCAAACAAACTCATAAATATTGGGTATAGTTTTCTCCCTCAACCAAATCTCTACAATCCTTTTTCATAGGGAGACTCTCGAGAAAACATTTTCTACCTACTTGAACTCCAAGGACCTACAACATCAATCTGTATAATATTTCTATCTGCTCTAGGTTGTCCTCATACATTTTCGGATCACTAGAACCTTATACACCATCTCCTGCACCGTCTCTGTCCTAATAAGAGATGTCTTTCCAATCTCATTCCATTATAATGGTGACCTACAAGGTCACTCATACAGGACCTAGAATGGTTCCATGCTAATATTAGAGTGATAACTATTAATATAAGTAAACTATAGTAATGTAAATTGATACTACCATCTTTGGTTGAAGTCTTACATGTAGGAACTCATCATATCCTCCAACTTTTGGATAGTCCTCTCGGTCTTCTTGTCTGTATGTGGGTAAAATGATATAATCATCCTTAATTGGGTCCCAAAGGCCTCCTAAAATCCTCTTCACAAATGTGACATGAAATGATAATCACATTCAGATACAATTGTTGAGGGAACCCCATGAATTCAGATGATATCATGCATGTACAACTACCCTAGACTCTCCACCAAACTCTTCTCTCTAATGGAAAGGAAGTTTGTTGACTTGGTGAGTCAGTCAAAAAGCACCTAAATAACATCATCACCTCTCACTGTCTATGGGAACCTCATTAAAAAGTATATTAATATGTAATCCCATGTCCACTATGGGATCTCAATAGGATATGTTAAACCTATTATAACTTCATTCTTAGCCTTCACCTAGTAACATGTGAGACATCGAGAGACGAACTCGGCTACGCTTCACCTCATGCTAGCCCACTAAAACTTTAATTGAAGGTCTTTATACATATTTGAAACACTGGTATGTATAAACAAGGGGGAAGTGTTAAAATCCCTCATCACCTCCTTATGCAATGTCACTAGAACCATAATCCATCCCTAGAAAATAATGACATGCTCACTCCTTCAAAAAATCTATTTGGTGCATCTCCTAAGGACATATGGTCACATAGAACCTCATAGACGATATCTCCCAAACGGGTCTCTCTCACATGCTCAAGAAGCAGAGGAGTCTCCATCATCAACTAAAGAAAATATTCACCCCTATCCTCTACCAAGGATAGTAGTAAAGAATCCAACTATTCATATTCCTCCTCTATCAAGTAAGAACGATAATTCCTACTAAGGGAAACTACCACCAAGTTTCCCTTATCAGGAATATAGAATACCTCATAGTAATATTCCTATAGTAACTCCAACCATTTCCTTTGTCTCAAGTTCATATATCCCTGAGTGAAGATATACTTGAGGATCTGGTGGTTTGAGTACACAATAAAGCACTCACCTAAAATATAGTACCTCCACATCCACAGAGTGAAGACTAATACAGAAAAATATAGTTCATTAGTCACATAGTTCTGCTCATGATCTCTCAACCACCTCAACCCATATATGATCACTTTATTCCTCTACATCAATATGAAACTGAGACTAGGTACAGAGGCATAAAAAAACACTACGTACTTTACACCCTCCTATGGTTGTATCAACATAAGAGCATCGGTTAGCCTCAACCTCAACTCCTGGAAGGCTCTCTGAAACTGATCAGTCTAGATAAATGAATTCCCTTTTAAAACATGGTGGTCAAAGGGGTTTTAATACTAGATAATTCTTTCACAAACATCTTGTATTACCCCCACCAAGATAAGAAAATGTTTCACCTCTGAAATGATATTGGGTGGATCCCAAGAAAGCACTACATCAATCTTTACTAGGTCCATAGATAAATCATTCTTAGAGATGACATGCCTTGTAAATTGAACCATTAGGATCCAAAATCATCACTTTGAGAGCTTAACATATAGCTGGTGCTCCCAGAGTAAGTCTAGGACCATCCTAAAATGGTCTTCATGATCCTCATTTGACATAGAGTAAATGAGTATGCTAGTAATGAAAACGATCGCAAATTTTTCCAAGTATTGCTAGATGATCTGATTCATAAGATCCATAAACACAGGGGGGATTTTTCACATTTAAATACATCACCATGAACTCATAGTTTCCATAACGAAATTATAATTTCATTTCCAAAATATTATCCTCATGAACCCTCAATTGGTGGTAGTCAGACTACAAATCAATATTTGAGAACCAACTCTCACCTCTCAACTAGACAAAGAGGACATTAATCCTTGGTAAGGTGTATTTTTTCTTTATAATTACATGGTTTAGGTGATGATAATCAACACATAGCCTCAATATCACATCCACTTTTTTCGTGAACAACACTACAGCTTCCTAGGGTACACACTCGGTCTGTTGAAACCCTTCTCTTGAAGGTCCAACAATTGCACCCCCATATCCTAAAGCTTGATAGGGGCTATCTGATCTGCCATAAAAGATATTCATGAAATCCCGATGTGTGATTCAATGCATAAGTCCATATCCCACCTTATTAGTAGTCCCAGTACATCTTTGGTGAAGACATCCATGAATTCCTCTACTACCAATGGAATCCAGATACCTAAAGAACCTGTTACGCTAAGGGATGAACTTTCCAACTAATGGGAGATGAGTTGAATCTTCCTACCTATTGGAACCAATCACCCAAACATGATTTCTCTATCACCTAAAAAGGAGAACCCTGTCCCATATTTTAGTATGCATATAACCCGTATGCGATGATAGTCAATATGGTCCCAAACTGTGGATAATCATCCCATACCCAAAATGAAATTGTAAGGTTTCATTATGATGACTAAGAGGTCCCATGAGAAACTCTCACCACCAAGCACTAGCTCGCACTACAGGTAGAGATGATATATCAAATAATTTATCCCTGTAAGAACCTCTATCCATAGTTGTAGGGTTAAAGTCTCAACTAGAAGCTCCATATCTCACACAAGATATAGATCATACCTCGAATCATCTCATGTGTAGCCTGGTCATAGCCCTCTATAGCATGAAATTTCCCACGACCCTGATTGCTAGTTCCCTAAGCCTAGAGTGGGCCACTAGTAGTGTTAGTCGAAATAGATTATAGTGCCACCCTCCACCATCATATCCTCCACTCGAAGATCCACCTTCTCCTCTTCCAAAACTACCTCCCTATGGGTCACCTTGGCCATACCTGGGAGATCCCTGATCACAGTGCAACATTTTCTATTGTGTTCTATCTGATGCCTTCCTTCCTTAGCATGTTGGGTTGAACAATCTCATTCCATGTGACCTCACCCATCACATACATGGTACCACACCTCTCCTGGATGACCAGATCCTCTACACAAACCTTGCATCATAGATCCATGTGCCTGAGTCCTGCCATGGGGTGGTCTCCTATGTTGAGACCCTAATAAATGGTGTCTTCTAGGTGCTACATATGACTCAGCACCAGGATCACCACCACCGGATCTAGATGCTTGATGTTCCTATACCAGAAATCTCTTTATACTCATATCTCTCTATAGTACTCCAACATAATTATGTATTCTTAAGAAGACTACACTAACATTAATTTCTCTACAAAGACCTTGATCTAACTTCCATTCACAAAATAAACCATCCGGCATGAAGTGAGTGAACCTCGTAGCATACTCAAAAACCATCATATTACCCTTCTGGAGCTCAAGAAGCTCCTAGATCCAAACTAAGTGTAAGAATGAGGGGAAATACTCCTCATGAAATAATTGATGGAAATCGGTCCATGAGAGCATCATCTAATCATGGTTCTGTGTGACTAGACTCCACCAGTTCCTAGCTGCTCCATGGAAAAGACTAGATGCCATCACAACCATATAATTAGTTGGGGTTTGCACTAGACTAAAGACTCAGATCACTAACCCAGCCAATCCTCCACTGCCTGGGGAACTAACTCGCTGAAAAACCTTAACGGTCTCTAGAATCGGAACTTGTAAATCATTCTAAACATTTGTGAGTCATCATCCTACCCTGCCAGAACTAAATGCTTCTCAATATGAGAGGATGTTACTCCATACCCACCTAGAAGAAACACCTCATGGGATGACCCCTAAATCAAGGCATAATCACTCAATGAATCGTCATCATTATCCTATATCGGTAACCTGACTGGATGTCTTTATGGAGGCATCCTAAAATTAATCAAGACATATCATGGTTAGATAAGGATATATATATGGGGACATGACTCAAGAAGGGAAGTCAAAGGACTCGATCCTATATGATGCATGTACCAAGGTTCCATGCATCCAATGTCTTGGTAGACTGAATCAAAAATTAGGTAGTCAGAGTCCTGGTGTATGGATATGTCAGTCATCATGCCAATATTGGGTTCCATGGTTTGAAATCCACACATGTGACACTCTAAAAATATTTCTGTAAGTCCCAACCAATCTTCATAAGGAGAAACTCTAAACACTAACCCAATGAATGAACTACTCAGATACCTCTCTATCATGATCTGACCAACCAGGGCCCACCTGGCTGGTGGAAGGTTGGGTGTGACAACCCCAATATCAAATCTAATAAGTTAGGGTCTAGATAAAAGTGTTGAAAAGGCATAACTAAAATGGGAGGCCTTTTCCTAATGTACCTGTATGCACACACCTAAACATTTCCATGAAAAAGTGTAATGGAATAATAAAAAGGGTTGTAACATCTAGAGTAAAATCATGAATTAAATAGCCTCTAGGGTAAATTTTGAGTATGGTATAATAAAACCAAAGTGTAAAGGGAAAAATACATGACCAACCAAAAATAAATTCCCAACCTAACAACAACTATAATAAAAGAATACTGAGAGATCCTAGCTCCTAATCTCCAAGCTTGAGCACTATATATAGCTTATGCACCAGAGTGTCACTATGCTCTACTGATGTCACCGTTGAACTATATTTCATCTTTATAAGACACGACACATGCAGAAAAATCCCATGAAAGGTGAGTATATACATACCCAGTAGGAAACCCCAAAAACCACAAAGGGATCAATAAAAAGATACAATATAATTTAGCTCAACCCAAAGAAAGAGGGAAACAAACCCCAATATATATATATATATATACACTCATAAGAAACCTAAATGAGAGATAAAGGGGATCTCAATCTCTATAGCCCAACCAAGGATGATGAGTCTTCCTATATCTCTAAAGGTCTATTTCTAATACCCATCATCTTGTGTGTCTATCTAAGAAATCCATGTGGAGGACCCACGCCTCACCACTACTCCACAGCCTGAGGGGTACAATCTCCAATAGAGGAACTATTCCCTAGTGCAATATGTGGGTACTACTCAGTATATAGGGGACCCATTACCTAGTGCATATAGGGGTTCCACTTAGCATATAGAGGATCCATTACTTAGTACATTAGGGGGTGCCACTTAGTAGGTAGGTATATGACCTATGCCCTAATGCCATAGGGGGTACCACTCATTAGATGGAGGACCCAAAACTCACCATTGTTCTTCATAGTTTAGGGGAAGAATTTATAGTATAGGACCTACACCTTAGTACATCATAGGGGTACCACTCAACCAGTGCAAATAGTATAGGGGACCCACACCCCAGTGCGATAGGGGGTTTTCAACCCTGAACTCTCTCTAATGATCCTACCTGATCACTGTTACTGCTCCAATGTTTCTTTAAGAAGTATCATGATTTAAAAACCTCACACCGTATTTTAAAATACACTACAAAGGCTACCATCATGTTCTATGTGGAAAACTGCTCAGGATAGGCTACTCATAGGCTAAAATTTGAGTCTAAAAGAAGGAGATACACAGAGTGGAAGTTACTGGGAGAAGTATACAATGTGTACAAGAGGTAACACATTGTATGACCTTGCATAATCGCTTGTTCATGTTCTACCCTAGAAAATTCTTGTGAATCCATGTTTTAATACATGTAATGTTCATGTGGTACATGTCAGGTCTCGGTCACATGGGGCATGCCCATGTACTTTTGGCCATACCCATGTACTTCAGGCTATGCCCATGTACCTGGGTGTGTTCTTGGTTGTGCTCAAGCCTATGTACTCCCAGAGTACATGGCATGTCCTCTCGCATGGGGTCTTAGGAGTGTGTGTATGGTCCCATGACTTGGATGCCCGAGTAGGGTCACACGATTCATGGGACCGACCACACGTAATGTGATCCTTAACTCAGCTAAAACCCTATCCACTGTAGGGACCTCGACTACATGATATGTGTTCCTCTAGGGTATACATCATGTAGTCAGAAATTATGAAAAATCACATGTTCCTCCATGTGGACCCTAAATTTTCCTTCTCCACCACAAATCTCACTGTTTGACCACTTGAAATTGATGGGGGTCATCTCAATCCATCGATTCCAGGACTCCAGTGGAATTAAATCAGAATCTAGTCATTCACATGAAGCCCGTAGCACCTCACATTGTCATCAATCATTTCCCTGTAACCAAGATCCATAGATTCATCACTCACATCCTACCACAAATCTAGATTCTTCCATAAAACACCATACTATGCATTATTCTTGCATCTGTCATGAGTCTGAGGGTTAGATCACACTCAAAACCACCCTGGAAATGTCCAACTGCTACCCCATAATTCAATGATAAAGAATGTGAAGAACAATGGGGATAAATGCACATAAATAAGGTAAATCCATTATTGTCCAAGAGTTCTTATTCAATGATCATATAAACAGGATGTACATGGGTGATATCAAGTGTAAAAAGGATTTTATCAAATCAATAATACCAAATTATGGTAGGGATCATGCAAATAACAAATATCATAGATCAATAAGTAGATAATTATAAATATATTCTTATGAAAATGGAAAGGGTGAAATCCACAAATAACAATCCCTACCTCAGTTTAGGATTGATCGTTGGTGAAGAATGAGTTCTCTAGTGATAGAGAATATCCATTATGCTTGTTTTCTCTCGATACACCTTGATCTTATCAACATCCATCGTCAAATCCTGGTCCACCAATAAAGAACACATAATCCTCCTCTCAAATCCACTTAGGGTTATACGGTAAACCATGGTGATTTTCTACAATGGGATATTTATAGAGGATTAGATTTAGTCCATTTTAACAAAATAAATAAATTATTAAAATTAAACACACCATCCAACTATCACTCCCTTAGAACATCTGGTCCTGACCAATCTTAGGTCGCACCTAGGGTAAACCCCTCATTTCGGAATCAACTATGGTCTCAGATTCCCTATCTAAGGTCCCAAACAATGGGAAACCCATTTAAACTAAAATGATGTGTATTCTTGCATTAAAATATATTAATATTTTTAATATATTAATTCGGGGGACCCGAGACACCCAAACACTGCATCAACTCCAAGGATAAATCCAAATATATACATAGAAATATTCAAAATAAAAATCCATAAAAACTAGATTCACTGCACATAATGTACATAGAAGTTGGTTCTAGGGAACCAAATCCAAAAGACTCCAACTTTAACTAGAGCCAACTACTAACAATATTCAGTACACTAGCTCTCACATGATAATCATGCTTTTACTAAGATAAATATTTAGTCAAGGTTTATATCATGTTTTATTCCATATAAACTTTGCTTACTATAAACTCACAAATCAAAGAAAAATCCATCATGAGGTGATACTTTTAGAGTATGTTCTTTGTCTATTGGTGTGACTTTAGCTCTTTTTTAAGATCCACCACTATAGTATTATTACAATATAATGTGATAGAGTATTTACTCTTAGGTACCACATTAAGATCCTGGATGAAGTTTCATATCCAAACAACTTCTCTGGTTGTATGAAAAGATTCTATATAATTAGAATCTAATATAGAATCAACGACAACTAGATTCTTTGAAATATTCCATCTCATAGCTCCTCTGTTGAGATTGAAGACATATCTTAACTATGAATTCATTCTATTCTGATCTATTTGAAAACTATAATTTGTATAACCCCTCATTATTAGATCCTCATCTCCTCTATACACTAGTAATATATCCTTGGTTCTTCTCATATACTTAAGGATAGACTTAATAGTTGACCATTATTGTTCACCTAGATCAACTTGGTATCTTCCTACCATGCTCAATGGGTAGACAACATCAAGTATAGTACATAACATGACATAAATTATTGATTATATCACTAAATCATATAAGAACTTACTCATTCTCTCTTTCTCCTACTATGTTTAAGGACACATTTTCTTAGAACGATGTATACCATATGAAACTAAAACTAATCCCCTATTAGATTATTTCATACTAAATATCATTAGTCTATGGTCAATTTGTGTTCCGTGACTTAGTTCAAGAAGCCCCTTTTATCTATCATGAATGATCTTAATCCCTATAATATAGATTTCTTCACTCAAGCCCTTCATAGAGAAGAATTTTTTTAACCATTCCTTAACAAATTGTAAGACTGGTAAGTCATTTCCAATAAGTAATATTTCATAAAAATATACTACTAGGATAATGACCTCATTCCCACTAAATTTATTTTAAATAAATGGATCACATTTTTTCTTAATGTAACCAAATTCTTTTATAGATTCATTGAACTGAATGCTCTATGACCTGGATTCTTACTTCAATCCATAAATGGATCTCTATAACTTTAATATCTTTTTGGAATCACCTGGACTCACAAATCCTTCTATTTGTTTCATATAGACATTTTTTTTAATGTTTCCATTAAGGAAAATTTTTTTTATGTCCATATTCTAAATTTCATAACCATGGTAAGCCACTATATTAAGTAGAATATTGATGGATTTAAACATGGAAAATAGAGAAAAAATTTCATCATAGTCAATACCTTGATGTTGTTTAAACAATTTAGCCACTATCCTTTATTTATAGGTACTTAATTTACCTTGAATGTCCATTTTTCTCTTAAATACCCATTTGCACCCAACATGATTTACATAAATAGGAAAATTGACCAGAACCTAAACTTGGTTCTGAGACATGGAATCCATTTCAGAATTCATGGATTCATACCATCTTGTAGCTTCTAAACTCTATACTACCTCTTTTTGGGAGATAGGTTAATTATTTTCAACCAATAATTAGTCAAAATATTCTATGACTAAAAAACATATCTCTTTGGGTCTATTACCTCTCGGGTGCTCCCACACGATACTTGTATTTTGGGGAAAAAATATTCTACAGAGACCTACGGAATTTATTCCAATACCAACTCTTGTACATCTTGATCATCAACTTCATGAAAGTTAATCTTACTCCCACTATCCTTCTTGAGGATGTTCTCCCTCTCAAGAAATATGGATTTTATAGTGATGGTCACTTTATTTTTTTGAGTGATTTTATAGGTAGTATTATCTTATTTCCTTAGGATACCCTATAAAGATACATTTTGTGCCCAAGGATACTAGGTTGTTGTCTGAGATGGCCTTAAAAAATGCCTCACAGCCCCATACATGTATATGTAACAAAACAGGGTTCCTTTCACTCAATAACATGAAGGGAATTCCATTTTCCACTTTAGTTGGTACTCAGTTTAGTGTTTATTTCATAGTTTTTAATGAATATCCCCAAAAGGATAGTATAAGATCTACATGACTCATTATTGACCTTACCATGTTAAGCAGGTAAACTTCCTCTATTCACCAACACCATTCTACTATGGTGTGTAATGTGGAGTGAGTTGAGAAATAATATCAAACTACTATAGAAATTAGATAAATTCTTGGTTAAAATATTCACCACCTAGGTCATATTGAAGATTCTTTATCTTATTTATAAGTTTATTATCTACTTAATTCTTAAATTGTTTGAATTTATCAAAGGAATTAGACTTATAAATTATCAATTAAACATATCCATATCTACTTAAGTCCTAAGTAAAATTTATAAACTAAGAATAATCACCTATAGATTCTATTAGAAATGGTCTACGCACATCAGTGTATACCAATCCTAGAAGCTTTGTGTTCCTTTCACCCTATCCACCAAATGGTGGTTTGTTTATTTTTCCTTGTAAACAAACATGACATCTTTAAAATGGTTTTTTATAAAAAATTTATAAATAACCATATTTATAGATATTTTTTTAGACACTTTTCATTTACATGACCAAGATAGTGATGCCACAACTGGGTGTTATATGAGTTGTGAAAACATGGTTTGTTATCAATTTTCAATACTTGGTTTTCATAATCTAATATATAAATATCATTATTTAAATGTTTCATACCATAACATATGTTTTATTTATAAAATAAATAGTTTTTATTTCCAAAGTTGAATATAAAATAATTTTTATCTAATATGGATATAGAAACTATGTTTTTTGTGACATTATATACATAATAACAATCTATTAAAACCAATATCATTCGTGTTAGAATTGGAAGGTGGTAGTCTCTAATGGATAGAGCAGTCAGCCTTGTGCCATTTGTAGCCTGAAAATCCACCTCTTCTCTAGAAATCTTTCAATATCTACTTGCTTCTTACATTTTGATACATATGTGATCACTACAAGTTGTATCTAATACCAATGTGTATATATAGAAATATTACACTCGATAACTAACACACCTTTATCTTCCCCTTTCTTTTGAGTGTAGTTTCTATTCCAGTGGTCTTACTTATGAGATGAAAAATATATAACTCCCTTTTCCTTCACCTACATTTGGATCTTATTATTATTGGTATGATGATGTTCAGGAGCTTTAGACTTATTATGAGTCTTGGGCCCCATTTCCTTGATTTTCCTTTTCTTTCCCACTATAAGTACCATGAGTTTCTCATTACCCATGTCCTTATAAACATATAGAATGAAAGTAATAAGTTCCAAAAGACTCTTCTCATTATTTCTCATGTTATAATTAACAAAAAACTGGATAAGGACTTGGGTAATGAGGAAAGGATGATACATGTGCACAAATCATCTGGGAATTTAATTCCCAAGATGTCTAATCATTATATGTATCCAAAAATATTGGTTACATGAGGCCTAGATGGCACTAAATCTCCAAGATTTCATGTAAATAATACATTAGGGATCTCATATATCTCTTATCTTTCCTTATCTTTAAAGAGATCACAAATTAGAGACATCATGCTATATGAATCCATGTCCTAATATTACTTTAGAATCACATTGTTCATGGATGATAACATGAAATATTGGACATCTATGGAATCATCCAAATGTTTCTCATAGAGATACAATACTTCATCACTATCCTCTTGACTGGGAGCTTTATAAATAAGGTTTTTTAGAACATATAATTTTCTTTCATGGTGTAGGATAACGTGTATGTTTCTTTTCCCTTCTTGAAAATTAGTTTCAGTGATAAATTTATCCTTCTCAATTATAGATCACAGTGATATGTTTGAATTCATATTTACTGTCATTTCTATAATTAAGAAGAGTACAATTTTAGTACTTTATTTGATAAAATAGATAATAAATATTATATTTATTAATATCCCATTATTTTATTAAAACTTAATATCCCTTACCATTGGATTTAGAACATCCTATTTCTTATAAATTCTAGTTTCAAGGATCAATATTCCCATTATCATAACCCAAAATTGGTCTTGATAAGTTATTTTAAGGGTTTTAGGTAAGAATAAAATTTCTAACTGTATTAACTCACATTTCCTTGATCTGTTAAGTGGACTCCCCAATCCTAAAATCCTAAAATTGGATTTCCTCAACCATTTTGTCTTAGTTACACTAATTTCTACTTGGTCAGTTAACCCTTGATGTGAAATAAGTTAATTCAACCCAAAACTTCAAGTTATAATTCTCTGATAATTGAAAGCACCCCAACTTGGACCTGTCAAGCACTTTGAACTATGGTTCAATTTTAACTTAAGTAGTTGAAGACTATACTGAATTAATATATATAATTGAGGGATTTTATCTTTATATGAAAATTTCATATTTTATATTTATTAAATTTTTTAAATATTATGTGGATTAACTTAAGTGATTAACCATGTCTTAGATAAATTTTACACATAATTCAGTTTATTTTTTTCTATATTGCATGATTGTTTAATTCATGTGATCATGAAAATACATCCATAATGAAATTAACCATGCATCTTGAAATAAATAAAATAATATATTTTTATAATCATGGGATTTTACTGATGGTTAGTTTATCCAGTGGATGATAAAATTACCATCAACCTATGTGAAAAACACCTTGAACCATGACTCATTTTTTGTTGTAGATTTTAACCTATCCACCTATGTGCCTCTTGTCTTGGTTCTTCCTCGGCTCTAAACTTGAACCACCTCCACTTTCTTGGTAGCTCCATCCATTACATAAACTTTTACTCACGTGTAGGTGAGGGGAACCAAAATATTGGTTAAGGGGTTTACATAAAATGAAATTGTGGGCACACAATCCCATATATAATGAGAGGAGGGATGATGCATAGGTGATCAATTTAATTTTTTAATAAATTAAAAGGAAACCAATCACATAGAAAGGTACAATCTATACTCATGATTATCCATATATATGCAATGAGTTTTTCATTTAATGAAATTATCATTCAATTCTAATCATTCTTATTTAAGATAAATCATGTTTAAATAAATTAATTATCCTATTTAATCGATCAATTATTTTGTCTTAATTATCATCTAAACATTCTTGAGATTCTCATCTATCATAATTTTAAAAAAATTAAATAAATTTATTTAATATTAACTATGTAAAAAATATGTACCTTGGAGGCATTATGGTGAGTACCCGTCTTAACTACCCAATGTGTATTATATTCATATACTGTTTACTCATGTGGCACATGGAATACATGAATTATCATGTAATTTTATAGCATGTACATATTCAAATAAATGAAACATGGAACACATGTTATTTATGTAGCATGTTGTATTTCAATGTGCATAGAGTAATGATTGTATTATGACTTATAAATGATATGTTGTTCTGAACATCTTGTAGAAATTTATTAGACATTTAATATATATATATATATATATATATAACTCATCACATGGTGTGTACATAGTCAAATAAATGACTCATGGAACACATGTTGACAAGGTTTAATCTGTATAATATGTTTTTTGAATTATGCATAAACTGGTAATATATATAACGTGTATAATCCAGCTAAAAGTTGTGTATGGTTCTTACTATCTATTTGTGGTACACACCTAGTGACTTGGTGTGTAATCATGTAACAAAAAATAATGGAGTACATAACATGTACATGGGCTACACATCATGTGGTCTCCGGTCACCGGTCGTGTTGGTCGTGTAATAAAATACATGGCACGTCTCTGACTAATGGACTATATGTTGTATACGATGTTACATATCATGTAGTCTGACTAAACGTGTACCAAGTTTTCCTGGTCAACACATGGTGTATTTAAATGCACACCACATGTAATTAATGCACATAAATTGAATTAATTTTTAATTAATTCTTGAATTAACTTGGCGAATTAAACATGGGTACATGGTGTGTACCAATGGGCTACAAGTGGTGTGCTCTTATACTATCTTTCCAGAATCCTCGACACCTCCGGATGGGTTATTTAAATGTTATTCATTTAAAAAATTAATCAATTTTTATTATATTTGTGAGAACAAAAAATAAGAGTAGATTTCATGATTTAGATTAAATAAGAATTAAAATTGAACTAAAAACTAATGATAAATGCGTAAATCAATCAAGGATATTTAAATAATTATAAATAATTATGTGACCACTCTGATACCACTTGTAGGTTCTTGGAATAGTGGGGTCACCATAAGAGGCATGCCTAACTCAACTTTTTTCATAATCAATTATTAATTTGAGATGTACATCGAAGATAAATGCAGTGACCAATGTAATTGAATCAAATATTAATTGATGCAAGAACATCAGAACCAAAACACTAGATCATCACAAAAATAATTTATAATTAATTTGAGCAATTAAAGAATTACCTTATGATGAATTCTTTATTTTTTGATGAATCTGATAATGAATCTATGTTGTATAGTCTTTTTGTTGTGGTAATCAAGAGTATATTCCCTCTATTGGCGATCCAAACATTATTCATGAACCTTTGAACAATGTCATAGGAATATTCGGGTTCTAGTGTGGTAAATCCTAACTCTTGCTTCATTCGTCTTTGATATCCCTAATAATAACTTGAATAAGGATTCTCTTCGATCTATTTAGAATAAAGAGTGGTTATAGAGGAGGATTTCTCTTCATTCTTGAGCGTCTTCTTAGAGAGAGAGATCTCTAGGGCTTTGATAGATTTCACCATATGTTGTTGTGCACAACCAAACAAAATGGAAATAGTTAAGAAATGATATAATTGGGTTTATAAAATAATAATTGCACATGATTCCTTATTATTTCCATAATCCCTGTGGAACCCCATGTCAATAATGATGATGATGATGATGATGATGATGATGATAAATATGATAATAATAATAATAATAATTCTTGACATGAACAAAACTAGCGAATTAATTAAATATTATTTATTAAAATAATATTTAATATATATTATTTCTTATCGGGCTATTAAACTCAGTCCCTCATTCCTCTATAATATTTATCAGGCCTTGAATAATGACTCTTTATTTAATAAATAAATATCACTGTATTATTTACAAATAAATAGATAAATATTATATTCCCTAAATAATAAATAAATATTTATTAAAAAATATACTCACAAAATATTATCTTGAATAACTAGTGATGGAATATATGCGATCAAGAAAACATGAATAATTATTGAACCATGCATGGTAATAATATTTATTCAATATGTTAAATTATAAATAGTATTTTTATTTTACTAAGGTCTTGTATACACTTAGTGTGTGACCCTCTAGGCATCTTTCTCGGTGGCATTAGGCAAAGTGGCCCAAAGTCCACGGTTAGCATCTAGAAACATGTCAAGGCACCCATAGAGAAAGAAGTTAATGTTGTAATGAAATAAAACCTCATACAGATGCTTACTGTATAATATAATTCTTTTATGACAATATCTATAATCAAGTAAGTTGTATGTTGGTGCCATCAACCTATGTGCTCGATGTCTCTTTCTTTGAATTTTCCTAGAATTAAAATTGGACACAAAACACCATGACCATGGATTTATTTAGGCTATAGCATTTCCATCAAAGGGATTGTGATATCAACTTCTATTAAATAATAGAAGGAAAAAATCCTTTCTTATATTATTCATTAATTATTTATTACTCATGATACACCCAACGTATCCTACTTCATTGTGAAAATATGTCATCATGGTTTTCATCAATACATCAAATTACATGACTCATAATATACATTAATAATAATATTAAAATATAAGGATCAATACACACATTTGTATATAGGAACATCCAATGACACATATAAATATGGATTTCCTACTAGCAGGTCACATTCTCATAATCTCTTACATTGGAAATTACCAAGGGCATACACCATGAGAATGTACCTCAAAGCCCTATGAGTCTCCATCCCTAGTAGCCTATGTCATTTTTCCCCTCAAATGATTTCATCCAGCTATAGAACATATATATTTAAGAACACTATCATAGAACTTCTAGGTTCTCATCATAGTGGGGAACTGCTATGACCTTTCAGCATGACAACTACTTTTAGGACATTATCACTAACTATGTCACATAGAATAAAAATCATGGTGCGATAAGTAGTTTGTTAATATTAAAAACTATGAATATAGTTAATCATAAATTACATAGAATTTGGTTCTATGGAATCAACTCCAACATGAGATAGTACTCACTCACACCCATTTATCTTGAAACACCATGGTATCCTCCATCCAATCCATCATCAAGCTCATGGTAATCCCCACTATAAATTTCAAATCACAATTTCCAATTTCAAGCCACATTGATCCCCATCACTAGAATCACCTACCCAAAAGAACCTCTATCCATTTCATCTCATAACTCACCACACCCAATTACACAAAGACACTAGTTAAAAGCCGGTATTTCTCCTTGTCTCAATTCCCAAAAAAGTGGATGAGCCTCCATCATCCAAGTGTAGACCTCATATATATTGGATTTTTTTTCAAAAATACCCTGGTAATCTCTGAAACACAACTATTGTACCTAATATGTTGTATCCAACATGGTTTCTACCTCACCACATTTGATTTATTATGAAACCACCAATGGGTCCTCCTATGGTCATCCTTTCTTGAAAAAATTTAGTTTCACTCAATGAAATGATATCAAATCACTCGTTCATGATGATTTAAATATAGAAGTCATATTTTGATCATCTCAACATGCCCACTGAAGTAAAAACCCTACTTCTGGTGAAGTTTCAATGGTTGAATCCTCAACCAATCAATTACACTATCATTCCTTATTGTGAGCACCACCACACATCAACAATCTGAATCACATTCGGATCACTTAAAATTTATCCTGAGCCTAAAAGTGATGTTTGGACCCCATCTAGAATCCCATTTGAGTTCACATATACCATTCAATGAGAAATTTATATGAAATTGGATCCATTGTAACACTGAAATATTAATTTCATATCAACTATTCATTGATCGGTCTCATTGCATCTATGACCCTACCTGTATAGTGGTCATGCCTCCCTGACCAATACAATGCTACCCACCATAGGAGTGTCTTTATCATTGATCTACCTGACTAAAAACTGACATATATGACCCACTCTCAATCCATCACCACATATAATGACCGAACATGGTCATCCTACTTATAATCGAGTACCAATAAGAAATATTATTTACTACTAATTTCTGGACCATAGGATTCTCATCATCAGTATTTGCTGAAAACTTATTCATAATGAGGGTCACACCCCACAAGTGAACTATTACACCCGAGTCACACCCATACATTGTCATATCCTAACACCATAACATTCATGATGTCATAATCTACCACATAGGCAACACCTTGTATTCCCCTCACAACAACCATTCACATTATGAACCATGTTTCTTGGCGTGAACTACAAGAAGCTGCAAAAGTTTAGTTCCCAGGTCATAATGATAAAAAGTATCAAATCGAATCCACCCATCCTCATCCTTCACACAACCCTCACTAAAAATATAATTTGGTGGTGCTTCGCTTAATCAGTTCACCCTTTTATGCACTAGTTCTCATTCACTAACCAACTCATCCTCAACCAAAATCAACAATGTACAATCCCTTGTTACCAATTCATAGAAACCAACTTGATGCCATGAGTTGTACATCATAATACCTATTTTCACACACCTAAACCACTAACCTTACTCCACAATAATTCCAATATTATCATGTTATAAGTTCCCTTAGCACTCCTCTTTAAAGTCATGCATTTTCACCTATGTCATGTTCTACCACACGATCACCCAATGATTTGAGCATCAATTCAAAAATCATCAGCATCTACCCATGCTCTTATCATGCTCCCAATGCACATATATAATCAATAGGGTCATACATCCTACTGATCATACCCTCAAACTCTTACTTTGATACCAAATTCACCAGTACTCAAAGTGTTATTCATCATAAAGTTTTCTAATCATCTTCATGCTTATAAGATATAACTAGTAGAACACACATGCATGACTCCCTTAACCGAAAATACTTACTTGTGCTTCCCACCTATAAGGTGATCACATTTCCAGGATAATCCCTCTCTCGGGCTACCTTTTCATGTCATGTCTCAACAATATTAAATAAAAACATCCAACTTTCCAATTATAACATCTAACTCACCCATGTCTCAATCCCAGTCTCAAGGAACAAGTGCCACCCACCTAACCCATAGGTTGCCTCTCATGCATGTCATAACTCTCAGGTAAAACTTCACTGTTATTGTCTCAAACATCACATGACGACTCATGACAAAACCACCCACTTTAGGGCCTTTTATATTGTAAATGTATTAGGAATCACTTATCAAGTTCATAGCCTACTCATAACACTAATTATCACTGATAATATGCATATGTTACTACCCCCTTGAGAATCATGATCCCATCAAGGTACAATGTATATATAACTACATCGCTCGACCATGATCAGCATCAGAGGAATCCATAAATATCGAGCCTGGTTAAGTAGAATTATACCTGAAGCTATATATAAACTAGGGGTCCCTATACCTCATGTGCACTATGGATTTGAATCATCATCATTGAGAAATATACCTATATAGAATCCACATGACCTATCATTGGAAGAAAATATATCATGTCCCAACTGAATAGAATTCCACCATGAAGTTATATGGAAAACTCCATGAAAGTCATTATTGACGCCTTAAATAGTTAGACTCTGTCATCAGTAAAATCAATACACACAAGCAAGAATATTTCATATGAATCCTACATGCCAAGAATGATTTATGAGACACCACTTTCCACTATGATATAAGAGCCAAAATCTATAATAAATCATAAACCTAGAAATCCAAGTGTGTCACACAAGGTGAAATCATACTACCATAACATTGAATACCAATAAAAAAATATCAAGCCCCCAATAACATAAACTTATTACTGGAAAATGTGTTTGTGATAAACCTATATAATACTCATCAAAAGCTCTAAAATATACATATATAGTCTTTCTACCAAATCCCCAAATAGTTAGATAAGAAAAATAATTCTTTGATTCCACTTTGTAACGTCCCTAACCTGATTCACTCTATAATAACTTAATCATGTTGGAACATAACCTCAGGCACACCTCCTCATATTCCAGAGGACACCAACTAGTAGTGAGGGTTGATGTGCCCTCATGTTTCATTTAATGCATGTGAGTGTTGATCATATCAGAAATTTATATTCCTAAACTACACTTACTACTAGTTCATAGTAAAGCGGCAGTGTGGGGTCAAACCCATAGGGATCACTATTAAGAAAACAAACATTCAAAAAAATCCCTTTTAAAGAATTACTCATATTCACTCTTCAAGATTGGGTTTTTATAAAACTAGGTATTTTGTATTTAAACCAGATAACTAAGAAGGTATTAGGGTCAATTTTAGGGCTCTTGGAAAAAGATAATCCTATATCTAGCTTGGAATGGTCCTACGACTTAGGCTTTAAAGTAGTGAAAGGGTCACCAATTGGATGTACCTATGCTGCAACTATCCCTTGGTCTGAGTATAGATAACAACCTAGATTAATTATTCTTAGCTTCTATATAGAAATCATCATAGGCTAATGGTCATAGCCTGATCAACACTAATTAGGCCAGGTTCATTCAATTGTATCTCCCATAGTCAAGTTAGTGTAAGAGAATGTGATGAATAGTTGTTTTAAACCTAATTACTAGTTGTAGGGTTACCAAGGTTCAATTCATGGATTCATTAGGCTCATAAACATCCCTACTCTTGACCCCTAACCCTAAGCGGATTAGCCGCGCATGAAGATATTGATCAAAAGAAAAGGAATAGGAAACATGATAAGCATAATCATGAAACAATTCATAAATTGGAAATACATAATTAAAACAATAAAGAATCAAGATTAAATAAAAATATATAAATCCAATATAACAATTACTCAAAATGAAGAAACAAAAAATAAATAGCAAGCATTTATAAAGAATGATGATCGGTATCAAAAACAATCATCGAAATGGAAACATAGTTTCAATAAAAGAAGAACGAATGAAGAATGGTTAACAAATCAAAAGGATTAAACAAAATAATGAAAGGAATTAATTAAAACTGAGTTTGGATAAGAAATAAATGAAAAAATATAAATAAAAATGAAATAAAACATAGGTCTCTAAACTTATGAGCGCGATAGAGGAGAATGAAAATAAATAGGCTTGAAAAGTATACGATGTGTAAAGCCTTCATGTTGTGTACTGGATTTAAGTGGATTTTTTCTGACATCTTCATATCATGTAAGAAATATTCATGTCATATATTTGATATCCACTATCTCCTCTAGAAAATTGTATTGTATCTTTGACTGAGCAGGATCTCGAACATCACAAGCCGTGTATTTGATTCACTTTCATCGGGATTTTGATTTTGAAATCCACACAATGTGTATTGTATATACATATAATGTATGATATTCAAATCATGTAAATTATTAATGGGTTGGTTTTTATATCTTTAGGCATGCTGTGAATGAGGAATATATGTTGTACATGTTGTACATGATGTGTACAACCTGTTTTTTCCACTTTTCATCATTTCTTCATTTGAGTCCAAAATTCTTAATTCTTGTGAAAACAAACCAAAACCTAGTTCATTATTGAATAAAAAAATATTAATCCTTATACGAATGTGTCCAATATATATATATAAATTCAAATTATCAAATTTCTCCACACTTTAACAATTGATTGTCCTCGAGAAAAAAGCATCTCAATAGGGATTCCAAAATAAATAATTTTTAAAACAAGAGACATGAATTACAACAAAGAAAATAAAACAAAATGTAAGAAGAAAAATTCATTCCTCCAGAATCAATACTACAGATAAAATTAGTCATGACTCATATTTCAGTTCTTTATCTAGATTATTTATTCCTTTAATTATAATTTTATATTTTTTCCTTAAATATTATACCCATTTTTCAATTTACCTCATAATAAATTTTCTCTCATCAATCAAGGTAAAATGTAGCTAGAGTTATGATCATACCCTGAATACACATTCATAATAGTAAGATTACATTGGTTCTATAATATCCACTTCATAAATTCAAATAAAAAATCAATAATGAAGTCTTTAGTAATAGGGTTCAAATATCTCTGAGGCTAAAGGTGGGTGGGTAGAAAATGAAAATCAAGCTCGAAAGGAGGGTAAGCTCTAAAGTATAATGCATAAAAGTCCTAAAAAGTTCAATAAAGTACTCCTCAAAAAATTTGTATGTAATTCACAACTCAAATTGGTTCCATGAGTATATCAAGTAGGTATCAAGAATGTACCATGTTCCTTTATTTTTCTTTTTATTTATTTTTTAAAAATCATATCTAGTCTAGGTATCACATCCATATCCTAACCACATATGATCCATCATAATATTAATTGGTCTGGTAATGGTGATTTTTGACCTTCTTAATACACAACCCAAAATATTTTTCTTTCTATATTTATTTTTTTAAAGGAACTGGGTAATCAAAGAAAATTCCAAAAGCAATCATGGACTAAATCATATCAGTTTGGTGAAAGTGCCACCATATGTATCCTCAATGCTAATATCCCATGCCCATTAGTAGTGAAAATTCCCCAACACTTGATAAAAGTATGACCATGAATCACACCAAGTGTAGGGTATGAAGGGATAATAGGATTGAAATGGATCCATCCTAACATTGTTATTCATGGCTACTACAGGCTAAAGAAGGAAATATATACAGGTGGGTCTCTGGAAAAAGTGGCTCACAAAGATTGCCTCAATCATTTTAATCGTATATTTTTTCAATGATAGACTTAATAATATATCAATACATGTTATGATAAATTTACATGTCTCGGTTATCTCTTAAGAAATATGCTCAGAAAATAATATGACAGTATAAGTTAATAATTATCTTGGGAATGGGAGTATAAAATAATTGGAAATAAATCAAGGCATGGTATCCATTAATAAGTAAATAAAAATTAATTGCAAGAATCTAAAATTAAAATTAAATTAATAAAATAATTCTAAAAATTATAAATAAGAGTCGAAATTGGATTCAATAATCTCCAACCTAACTTTTTCTTTTATTTAAATGGGTGTAATGAGATTTTCAATTTTAAATCATGATTTAAATGAAAAATGTCTCATAGATAAGTGAAAAAGAAAAAAAATCCAAGTTTATTGACAATAATTCTCAATAAATACTCCCCCAAATTTAAAATGAGATAGTGTCCACATTATTATGTGAATCTCTATGGGAGAGATAGCAAGTGACACATATAAAAAAATGAAATGACAATTTGAAATTGAAATTAGGGAATCGAGAGATCCTTATAGTGAATGTCATGCCATGGGGAAAATTATTGGATAGTGAATTTAAATTTAGATACCTATAGATACTTTATCCTTTTAAACATATCATTACATGACTTTAATCATAATTAAATATCAAATTACAATCCAAGGATCATAAAGTCTAGTGTATTTGGAAGACTAGGTGCATAAAAATAAAAAACATGGGACTAAAAACATTTCTTTATTTATCATTCATTATGAGATACTAAATTCATTTGAGCCCTTAAATATTAATAGGATAACCTAGGGATAATATGAACAAATAGATGAGCTAAAATCGTAGTTAGGTAATAAACATAAGAATAAATCTTAGCACATGGGTTAGAATGCATAACATAATGATATGAAAAGGCATGGAACATGGTTAAATATAAAGAATCATAACATTGGATCATATAATCAAGGATTCATAGTAATTTGGAGGCAACATAAAATATTAATTTAGAATTATTCAAGTCTTGTTTCACATATAAGATCACAAGTCAAGGCTAACCACCAAGACTATTGTACATGGAGCACGTGTCAAGGCTAACCACCAAAACCGTTGCACATAATATCTCATGAGACTAAAATTTACCCAATTAATTTTAGTAGTATTTGGTTGAAACCATCATAAAATGTTTTTGAATATGTGTTCCACATGAATAATCATACCTAAGGAATCAATCATAAACATAAGGCTTACCCATGGAAATAATTGGGTATCATAATCTTGTCAAAAGGCATAACATAAGGGAATATCACAATGGGGTCCATGAAAGAAAATGATTTAAATCATAAAAGGAAATTAATAAGGTGGAATGGGCATAGTTCATGATATTATATGTAAAACTAAAGTGATAACAAGTAAAAATAGTATTTAAGAATCTTTAGAATTAAAACATTTTAGTGCAGTTTAAGGAAAATATTGAAGATCTTTTAAAACAGAAAATAGCATAATATTTTATATAAAACCAGAATTTAACTAAGAAGGATTTCATAATGAAAATATTTATTTTATAAAAAATAATGGATGCTCAAAATAGATTATAGATTTCACTTTAAAATGGGTAATAAATTGTGAAGTTCCCTTAAATCGGGATTGCTTATCTGGAAGAATTGAGTATGAAACCTTTTAAAAACATGTATATCCCTAAAAAATGAGGATGAATGGATCTTGATACATGGTTTTGAAACTTATAAAAAACATTTATAATATTTTCATAAAAATAAAATAGAATTTCATTTGGGTAAAAAGTGATAAATAATAACTCAAAGGAATAGTGGAGGTTCGGGTAGAATCTCTTACCTTAAGTCTGAAGGTGTTCTTCACTTGATATTAATGTCTAGATAATCAAATTAGATTCATTAATTAATAATTACAGAACCATTTATACATGTATTTTATTTATTATAACTTTATTAAGTTCATTTATGGATCTTTTATGGGTTAATATGTTCAATTTCATTGTTTATGAGTGTTGGTTTCCTTGGTTTTCATGATCGATTTACTTGTATACAAGTACGAATGATCATGTAAAGTGGGGGTAATCATCCAAAATTGAACTTATACATTATTAGTGATATTCCAGAGGTTAAATTGGTCTTATATCATTTTTTATGACATGAGTATTAATAATTTTATAAATAGTTAATGATAATCATTTAGGTTTATTTTTTCCGGTTTTTCGATCACACGAAATCATTTTGTTTTATAAATTAATATCATGTGCACAAAATGATTACAGAACATTAAATTAGATAAAATACATATATTATAATATTTTTTAAATCATAAAACTTTTTTCATGACCATCCTTGAATATGGTAAAGGAAATTGAAAACTTTGTTGTCCTTGAATTAACACACCACAGACATTGTTTTATTTTTTAGCATAAAAGGAGGGGGAAAGAGAGATGATGATGAATTATTTCATTATCATAATAAAATTATAGCATATTAAAGGTACTGGAGTTATCATATTATTTGGATGAAAAAAGTTGAGGAGAGTAAAATAAAATATAGATCTTGAAAGGAAAATAAAAGAAACCGAAAGAGGAATTTACCTCTTGATTTTATCCTCCTTGAGATCCTCCTTAGGGAATAGGTTTTGGCCTTTTGATGAAACCAAGAGCTCCTGGATTTGGGGATGGGTCTTGATAAGATATTTGAGTATAATTTTAACAAGGAAAAAGGCTTGAGAGGTGTGATGAGAAGGGGTGGTGAGGGTGGTATTTATATTGGAGGAGATGGGTGTTTTCTCATTATTTAATTCATTAGTTTATTATTTTTATCAAGACAGTCAATAGTGTTGATTCTTGAGACTAAAAATAGTAATTAGATCATTTTAGTTTGAACCAATGGTACTTACATTATCCATTACTCAATGAATAGTGCATTTAACTTATAATATATAAATACTGTAAATTACTGTATTTCATTATTCACTAAAAAATCAAGTATTTTAGAAAAATACCAAAAATTCACCCTAACCATTTTTCAATGTGTAGAATTAAAAAATTAAATACATTTTATGAAAATAATTTCCTAAATATGACATATTTAATTTTTAATTAAAATCATAATTTACTTTAAAAATACAAATTTTAAAATTATAATTGATTTTATAACACTTTGAAAATTTATCTTATAATCATAAGACATAAAAATATTAATTTATGAATACATTTTATGAAAATATATTTTCATTTAAATTATTAAATTAATCATAAAATTTTAATTAAATAATTATGACTTACAGAAATACCAACACTTAATTAATAGTTTTTAAATTATTTATTTAATTATACTATGATATAATTATATCCTGTTGTCTCTTATAATATGGATAAATTTTATTTATACTTTCATTGGTGAGGTTACTATTAAATTTTTCAATTTATTATTCATAAGGTTCATGTTACAATTCCAAAGGTCAAGTTACTATTCCTTTGGTACAGATTCCTTAACTTCTAGAGATACCTTTTATTTTACTCATTATTCATTTATAAAGTTTGTATTTTGTTCTATATTTAGTCTTATATGATTATGCTATAAGACATAATTATAAGAAGGGAATTTCATTGATAAAACATTGGGTCATTACATTCTTCCCCCCTTATGAAATTTCTCCCTTGAAATTTCATTTTACATTCTATGATGAAAATAAGTGTGGGTACTTTTCCTTCATTACTTCCTCAAGTTCCCATATTTCCTCTTCGTACCTATGGTTCCTCCATAGTACTTTGACCAAGTGAGTAGTCTTGTTGTGTAGAAATTTATTTATATGGTCCAATATCTTCACTGGTTTCTCCTAATAAGAAATATCATTCTCCAACTATACTTCCTTTGAAGTTAGTACGTGTGAAGGATCTGGTATGTACTTCCTTAAGAGAGATACATAGAATACAATGTGTACTTTAGACATAGTAGGTGGAAGTTCTAGTTGATAGACTACATCTTCAATGAAATAAAGGATCTTTAAGGGGCTGATATACCTGGTACTTAGCTTTCCTTTCTTCCTAAATCTCATTACCCTCTTCCCTGGAGATATGTGAAGGAATACCATGTCTACAACTTTGAACTCAAGGTCTCATTAAAGATTGTCTGCATAAATCTTTTGTCAACTTTGGGCTGCATTGATGTGCTACTAAAGGTTTTTCACCTTTTCCACCATTTCTTTGACCATTTATGGTCCTAGAATCTTATGCTCATTGACTTCATCCTAATATGTCGGTGTTCTGCACCTTTTCCCGTAAAGGGATTCATATGGTTTCATTCGGATTATCAAGTAGAAACTATTGTTATAAGAGAACTCAACCAGAGGTAGATGTTAATCCCATCCTACTTTGAAGTCCAGAGAACATTCTCTAAGCATGTATTCGAGTGTCTGAATAGTTCATTCATATTGGCCATCAATTTGAGGATGATAGGTTGTACTGAAGTTCAGCTCAGTGGTTAGAGTATATTGGAGACTTTTCAAGAACATCAAGGTGAATCTTGTATCTCAATTAGATATAATCGATAGTGGTACTCCATACAGCCTTACCACCTCTTTGATATATATATATATATATATGAAAGTTGATCCAATGATAAGTCCTCTCAAATTTTTATAAAGTGATCTATCTTTCTAAGATAATCCACAATGAACCATATAGCCTTGTTTCATCTAGATATCATTGGAAGTCTAGTTAAAAGGTCCATGGAAATGTTCTCCAACTTCCATGTTGGTATTGGTAGTGGTTGCATCATCCCCTTAGACTTTTGTCTTTTAGACTTCACTTACTAACATATCAGGAACTTTGATGTATATTTAGAGATCTCCTTCTTCATATTGTCCCAAAAATAGTTCTCTCAGAGATATTGATACATCATTGTGCTCCTTGGGAAAATAAATAAGGTTGAGCTATGTGCGTCATTCAGAAGCTCCTTCTTTATATTTGGATTGTATGGTACACATAATCATGACCCAAATCTTACAACCCCTTCCTCGTCCATTTGGAACTCTGAAGATTTCCCATTTCTGATAGCTTCCACCCTTTTCTGGATTTCTGTATTATTTCTTTGAGCATCCTTTATTTTATCCATAAGGGATGGTTGAGAAATAATTTGAGAAAGGATTGATGATGTTACTCCCTTAATGATTCTCATGTCCATCCTCTATAAATATAATAATATTGGATCCTTCTCAATTCTCATCATTGATAAAGATGTATGATCCTCTCTACTTAGATCATCCTCTACCTTATTTCCCTTCCCAGGATGGTAGTGGTTTGTGAAGTCATAATACTTGATGAAATATAATCATCTTTTCCAGCACGTATTAATCTCCTTCTATGTGAATATATATTTGAGACTCTTGTGATCATTATATGTCTCACAATTCTACCCATATAGATAATACATCCATATTTTCAATGTAAAGATCACAGCTGCCAACTCTAGATCATGTGTGGGATAGTTTTTCTCATGAATTTCCAACTACCTTGAGGCATAGGCTATCACTTTATAATTTTTAATTAGTACATATCATAAGCCTTTCTTTGAAGCATCGATGTACACCATAAATAGTTTTTCACTTGTTAGGAGTGTGAGTACCGGCGCAGTGATAAGCCTCTTTTTGAGATCCTTAAAGATTTCTTCACATTCTTAAGTCTAGAAAAACTTCACTCCCTTCCATGTAATATTGGTTATTGGGTTTTAAAATCATGATAATTTCTTCAAAAATCATCAATAATACCCAGCTAGACCAAGGAAACTATGGATCTTCGTTACAGATGTTGGCATGGGCCACTCTTAAATTGACTTTTTCTTGTAAGGATCCACAGATATCCCTTTAACGGTGATAACATTCCCTAATAATGATGCATAGTTCATATAAAATTCACATTTACTAAACTTTTCATATATTTTCTCCCTTCACTAAGTCTTCAAAACAGTATTCAAATGCTCCTTGTGTTCCTCCTTTCTATTAGAGTATATTAGAATATCATCAATAAAGACTACCATAAATTTTTCACGATAATCTATAAATACTATATTCATTAAATCCATGAAAATTTTTGGAGAATTAGTGAGTCTGAAAGGTATCACTATGAAGTCATAGTGTCCATCAGTCTTGGAAATATCTTTCTTCCTCACCTTTAATTGGTTATATCCTGACTGAAGGTCCACATTAGAGAAATAACTGTCCCCACTTATTAGATTTAACAATTAATCTATCCATGGTAAGTGATACTTGTTCTTTATCATGATTTTGTCGAGCTCGTGATAATCAATGCACAGGCACATTGATCCATCCTTATTCTTGACGAAGAGGACTGGTGCACCACATGGTGAAGCACTCGGGCATATAAAACCCTTGTCCAGATTCTCATGTAACTACTTCTTCAGCTCTTCAAGCTCTACAATTTCCATTCTATAAGGTGTATTTTATATAATTAGAGATCTAGAAATAAGTTCAATTGAAAACTCAACCTCTCGAGCATGAGGAAGACCAGGAAACTCTTTGGGGAATACATCAGTGTAGTCCCTTATAATGGGAATGTCTTTGAGCATGATTCTATCCATTTTCTCAATCATTTGAGCTAGATATTCTTTCCCAAAAGTTAGTAATATATGCACTTAAGACAGTGATTCTAAAGGATATTCATCCTCCTTCTTACACTTGTACAGAATTGGAGGATATTTTGGGATGTGAAGAGTGATCTCCCTTTCCTGACAGTTGATGTTGGCTTTGTATAAAGTTATCCAATTCATTCCCAAAATAGAATAGAACTCCACCATAGGAAGTATAATGATATTTTCTAGGAGGTTCAGTACACAAATATTAACTAGGGAGGAGTTATATACTTTGGATGTAATAATTTCCCCATTTTCTATTCTCATAGATAACTAAACCTCCATATTTTGATATGGTGTTTGAATAGTTCTACTAAACTTACAAAATATGAATGAATGCATAGAATGAGAATAAAATAGTACGTTACCTATTCTTGAATAAATAACTAGTGTACCTGTCACCACATTGTTGTCCAGATCCACCTCATTAGTAGTGATAGAATAATATCTTCCTTGTTTCCTTGGAGGTTTTTGTTGATTTCCTCTAACAACCTAGGTATTAGGGCATTGATTTGAAAATTTCCCATGTTCCTTTTAGTTGAAACACTACACTACTAGTTGAGAATTGATATGAACCTTCCTTTCTTCTTCCACATTAGTGGAATTCTTCATATCCCTTCGACATTTCTTAGCTAAATGTCTTATTCTTCCACATTTGAAGTAATTCCTAATTCCCTTTAGATAGTTCCCAGGATGCTTCTTCCCACAATTTTGACACATGGGATGTTTGGTCTTCTTTCCATCATGGGACTTATTTTTTGAACCACCCACTTTAGACTCCATTTTCTGTTTTTTATCATCAAGCCCATGAGATCATTGAGAGTCTTCGTTCTCTATTTTCACCTTGAGGGCACAATGGAAAATCTCCTCATAACTGTCGAAGTCACAAATCACTAATGATTTTTGTAGACTCAGCTTTAGTCCACTAAATAAGTGATCCACCTTGATTTCAGTGTTCATGAAAAAGATGGAGACATATCTTTCAAGCCTTGTAAAGTTTTCTTTATACGCCCTGATAGACTCATCTTCCTTCTACTTAAGTCCACGGAACTCTCTTTCTATATTGATATGGAGGGTTAAGGTAAAATATTTATTGAACAACATTTTCTTGGATTCCTACCAATCCATAGAATCAATTTCCTCCTTGTACTTTGTATTTTTGATTATTTTCCACCACTAATCACCTTACCTATCAAAACGATAGAATGCCAGCACAACTTTCTCTTCTACTGAGCATTAGAGAACATAGAATATCTTTTCAATGGAGTTAATCTACTATTCCATGAGGAGGGGATTAGAAGATCCACTAAATATGAGAGGTCTTTATTACATGAAGGATTTGATGTAAACTTGCTCTTTCTTTGGAGAATGAGGGAATTCCACACAATTTATGTTATTATTCATAACTTGTGCTATCTGAGAAAGTGTTGTCATAAGTTTTGAGCACCCGTTCCCATCATATTTGGCATATCATTAGGGAAATCATCACATTGCCTATCACATTGATTTTTGGAACATGTTCTTATATTTATTTCCATTAATTAAGAAAAATAAAGTGTAATTAGTGGTCTTGAATACTTAACTAGTAAGCATAAAAAGGAAATTTTAAACATAAAAGGATAAACTCTTAAAGGAAAAATATATCCTAACTTTTGATTCCCTGGAATTCAATCTAGGTTGTCCATGAACTATTTCCTAACATATATTCTTATGGTATTTTTTCCCCTTAATAATGGTTCATAATGATATTATGAATTTACCAAAGCATATCCCCCAATATTTTCAAACCAATTGCACATTAAGGCCCATTATCGTGTACTGGGTTACCCCAACTCAGGCCTGGAACACCTTGTCAGAGTTGTTGCTCCTAGGTACATATGTACCAGAACCACGTCTACTTTTAGTATCCTGAAAAGGATGTGTTTTATTGATAAACCACTTACTCTATACTTACCAAAATTTAGGTATGTTTTCTTATACTTAGTCTTATCTATAATCATCTTACTAAAGTGCTCTATTCCTAATCTCCAAAAATAACTAGACCTTGCTCTGATACTATAACAAACCTGAACTTATTACACATTAATAAATGGTTTATTAAATGATATCACACTTAATACAACCCCAAAATATCAATAATTATAGTGTATCTGAGAATTAGGTACATTACATAACAACTTAAAACATGAAATGCAATATCATTATTGGAAACCTCCTTAACATATTCCTAATATTCCTTCATACTTAAAACTGCATGGGATATCCTGGGGAATGAATAAGAAAAGGGGTGAGCTATAAAGACCAATAAGGGAGTAAAAATCGAATAACATGAAGAAGACAATACATGTTAGACAATAGCCATATCAATGTAGCATAAAAGTAACGTGGATATAAAGGTGTGATATAGCATGATAATCATAACATGGAAATGTGGAAACAACTTAAAACACTACATCATTAAAATAAGTCAAGGATAAATCGTAAAGAATTCATGGTGGAAAAAATTCACATAAAGGAATCAGGTAAACCCCTATCCCAACATGACATATCATGATACTAAACATTACCCAATTCGTTGGAGTACTACCAGGGAACACCCTTTATAATCATTTCAATCTAATGCTTAAGTGTGACACATAGATCATATAACATGGATTCATTCAACATAATAATTTATTCCATGATCCAGGAATGTAGAATACATACATTTAAGTCCACAATAAGAAATTATATGTTCATAAATTTGAATACCCTTGATATATAAATGGGTATGGTATTCACTACATGGTTATTTTGGCATGAAAAATCACAGTGCAATTTCAGCAGCATAATGGCATCATATGGAAATTCATAAAATGGGTTGATGAGAGAGAAAGGGGTCTCTAATAATTTATACATGAAATGGATAGTAATGGGGTCATGGAACATAATATCCCAACATATGAAATGGAATTTAATATGTATAATATAAAATAAGTGCTTGAATGGAAATGAGAAAAGAGAAATCCATTACGGAATTTCAGCACAGTAACGGCTTAGATAAGGGTGAAAATGAGGGAGGATAAATGATACCTCATTCAAAAAACATAAAATGGATAGTACATAAATGATTACAAAAGAATGAAAATACAACCAATTTAAATTAAAAGGACTAATTTCAAACAAGGTTCTTGAATTGAAAAGAGGAGAGGAAGGTGAGGATCCCTTACTTGGATGTGTGACTCCAAAGGCTTGGGAGAGTCTTCTTGGGAGCTTAGGGGAACCTTTGGAGGACTCTAGGGAGTAGGAAAATGAGGTTGGTTGAGATTTAAAGAGTTTTATTTAATAGAAATGGGATCTTGGGTGGTTTTATATAGAAAAGGGGGGATTTATTTATTATTTTGGTTTTGGATACTACACAATAAAATATTCAAAACCATAAACCATCCCATGGTTTTTGCCCATGGTTTCTAGAAAAGGATATTGGTATAAATTATTTTATAAGTTCAATGTCATAAGATGTTAAAATATTTCTCTTGCTTATTTGTATGTGAGTCACATTATCAAGGAAATTATTTTAAAATCTTAATATATATTATAAGTCTTGGAAGATTAACTAAAGCTTTATAAAATAAATCAAATAAACTTAAAACCAAATTATTTTAATGTTAAAACATATATATTTCTGATGATACCTTTTATAATATTTATTACAACACTATTGTTCCATTATTATGTCATAAAACTGAAAGTATATTTATACGGTATTTAATTTTTACCTGAAAATTCAATTGTCTCAGAAAATGATAAGAAAAACACCATTGGATAATTTTGACATCTTAATTCCAAAAATAATATTCATTTTATCTAAATAATTTTCTAAATATTTGAATTTTCACTTTTAAAATAAAAACCAACCTTTATTGAAAATTGATGGGTTTTGACAAAAATAGTTTTCAAAGCTTAATAAAAAATTACATTTGAATTCATAAAAAATACATGATCATTTATTTTTAATAAAAGTAATTTAATAATAATATTTTATTAAAAAATTATTTATTTAAAAAATTCATTAATTCATCAAAATAGATTTCTTAATTAACCAAAAATACTATTTGTTCTTTAAAAATCATTTACAAATTAATAATAATAGGATGAAAATATATTCATTATTTTATACAAAAATAATGTGCATATTATTATTAATAGGTTCTTGATACATATACCTTTATTATACCAACATATTCCCTAAGTGTAAGGTGAGTGATGGTGGGGATTTTGTGGGGTCATTCAGTGAACATAGTTTGGTTCTTAATCTCAATGATCTTGAACTTCTCTCATAAACGGTTTCACTCATGCTTAAGTTTTTGGATATTGAATTGGGATTTGTCTAGGGAAAAGATGAGAAATTCTATCTCCCTCAGAAGCTCTGATAAATGGGATTCATAGGGTATGATACTACTAGTTGAGGCCACCACCTCCTTTGTCTGTGCTAAAAGGATTTGTTAAAACACTATATTTATACTATTTATGTGATCATTGTTCAACGACTATATTATCAATGGTAAAGATACTTAATGGTCATTTAAATCCAATTGGATATAATAAAACAAAATAAGTGCATGTGTTCTCTATATCCATAAGAAATTCAATTAAATAAAAAGGGGAATTTTATTCATAATAGTTCAAATCATTACAATCTTCCCCCCTTTATAAATTTCACCCTTGAAATTTCCTTTTCCCACAATAAAATAGATGGTGGTAACTCTACTTCATTACTTCCTCTGGTTCCCTTGTTTCTTCTTCAAACTTTTGGTTTCTCCAAAACACCTTAATGAGGGGAATTATCTTATTTATTAGAACTTTTTTTCTACAATATAATATCTTCAAAGGCTACTCCTCATAGGAAAGGTCATTATCCAATGGTACCACCTCTGTATTGAGTACATGTGAGGGGTTTGGTATGTACTTACTCAAGAGGTATACATGGAATACGTCATGCACTTGAGATAGGTTAAGTGGGAGTGCTAGTCAATAGGCCACCACTCTAATGAGATCAAGGATCTCAAAAGGGTCTATGTAACATGGACTAAGCTTTCCCTTCTTCCCAAATCTCATCACCCTCTTCCATAGAGATATGAGAAGGAATACTATGTCTACAACATCAAACTCTAGGTCTTATCAATGATTGTTAGCATAGTTATTTTGTCGACTCTGGGTATCTTGGATGTGATACTGAATGGTTTTAACCTTTTCCACCATTTTCTAAACCATTTTAGGACCTAGTAGTTTTCATTCCTCAACTTTATCCCAACATGCTGGTGTTCTGCACCTCTTCCCATAAAGGGCTTCATAAGGATCCATTTGGATGCTTGAGTGGAAACTATTGTTGTAAGAGAAATCCACCAAAGGGATATGTTGGCCCCATCTGCCTTTGAAGTCCATTAAGCAAGCTCTCAAAATTTCCTCAAGTGTTTGGATAGTCAACTTAGATTGTACATCATTTTGAGGATGATAATTCATTCTGAATTTCAGCTCAGTGTTTAGAGAATTATGGAAACTTTTCAAAAATATAGAGGTGAATCTTGGATCTCGATCAGAAAAAATAAATATCGGTACTTCATGTATCCTTACCACTTCTATTATGTATATTCATGCTAGTTTATCTAGTGAGAAATCCTCTTGAATCTCAATGAAGTGTGCAGTCTTTGTATGATGATCCAAAAATAACCTAGATAGAATTGTTTCCCTTGGATGTCTTCAGAAGTCTATTGAAAAATTCTATGGTGATGTTCTCCCATTTCTATATTGGTATGGGTAATGGTTTCATCATCCCCTTAGACTTATTCCTTTTAGACTTCACTTGCTGACACACCCAACACTCTGATGTATATTTATTAATCTTTTTCTTCGTTTTATCCCACCAATAGTGCTCTTAGAGATCTCGAAACATATTTTTGTTTCCTTGGTGAATGGATAAAGCTGAACTATGTGCATCATCCAAAAGTTCTTTCTTTAATTCAAGATTTGATGGAACACATAGTCTTGACCCAAATCTCACAATCCCTTCTTCATTAACATTGAACTCTAAGGATTTCCCTTTTCTGATAGTTTCTACTTTCTTCTGAATTCCCACATTAACTTTTTTATCATCCTTTAACCATTCCAAAAGATATGGTTGAGTAATCATTTGTGAAAAGATTGATGATGTTCCTTTATTTATTATTCATAGGTTTATATTCTTCAAAACTAAGAAGATCAGATCCTTCTCAATTCTCATCAATTATATAATTGATGGTTCCTTTCTACTTAGAGAATTTTCCACCTTATTCACTTTCCCATGATGGTAGTGGATTGAGCATTCATAATCCTTAATGAGCTCTAATCATCTCCCATGTCGCCGCCTTCTTCTCCCCGCTGTGCCTCGGACTCCCGTCGATGCTTTGGGATGGTGGATTCATGGCATGCGACGTCTCCTGCGGCGACAACGGACCTGTGTTTTCTGCTACTGCGGTATGGATGCCGGAATTATTCCACGGTCTGGTTACGTCGGGAGGATCTGGCCGCAGAGTGTGGTTTTGAAGGCAGCGGTGGGTTTTTGGTTCAGCTGTGTACTGCGGCGGCGTGCTTGGGCTTCGAGCTTCGGGTGGTGTTCATCTTTAACCATGACGGCTTGGGGGCAGTCGATCGGATGTCGACCGTCCTCAACCGCGATGGCTTGGGAGTTGTCGATGTGGCTTACTTCGTTCATTGACTTCGTTTCGGGAAGTGCGATGGCGTGGGGTCAGATCTTGCTTCTTCGGGACAGATCTGGACTGCGGATGAGTTTTTGGGCGGGAATCGATGTGGCGACGACTTCGCGGCGGTGTGACGGCTTCGCGGCGGTGCGACGGATTCGCGGCGGCGCGACGGCTTCACGGCGGTGCGACGGCTTTGTGGCAGTGCGACAGGCTATTTCCGGCTGGCTTTGTGGTGGCTATCAACGGCTCGCCTTGGTGGCTAGTATGTCGGCTGTCATGGCAGCGTCTAGGGTTTGGTATTTGTTTCTTTGGGCCATGGCTGTTGGAATTGATTTACTGGTGGTTGATTTCCTTTGTCCTTAGGCATGTAATGGGTTATCCTTTCCCAGTTAAAAAGGGATTTTTTATTTTATTTTAATAAATAGGGCTCGGCCCTAAGATTTTCTGATATACTTGAGACTTTTGTGATCCATATATATTTCATAATTCTCCCTAAAGAGATAATGCTACCAGATTTTCAATGAAAAGATCACACCTACCAAATCCAGATCATGTGTAGGATAGTTTTTCTCATGAATTTTTAACTACCTTAAGGTGTAGGAAATTACTTTGTCATTTTTCATCAACACACATCTCAATCCCTTCTTTGAATCATTGCTAAAAATTATGAAAAGCACCCCACTTGTGGGTAGTGTGGGAATAGGGACAGTGATAAGCCTCTTTTCAACTCCATAAAGCTTTATTCCTATTCATCATTCAAAGAAAACATTAATCCCTTCCAAGTTATCTTGGTAATAGGGTTTTACAATCATGAGAAATTTCTCACAAATTAGTGATAATATCTATCTAACCTAAGGAATCTACGGATATCTATCACGGATGTTGGCCTCAGTCATCCCTTAATTGTTTTTGTATTTGAAGGATCCATATATATTCCATTCCTTATGATGATATTCCTTAAGAATGAGACTTCCTTTAACCAAAACTCACACTTGTTGTACTTTTCATAAAGCTTATCATTTCTCAAGGTCTTAATCACAATGATCAAATGCTCCTCATACTCCTCCTTAGTTTTGAAGTATATTAGAATATCATTTATAAGGACTATCACAAATTTTTTAAGGTAATCTCTAAAGACTCTATTCATCAATTCCATGAATATTGTTAGAGTATCAGCGAGTCCAAAAGGCATCACTATGAACTCATAGTTCTCATACCTTGTATGAAAAGAAGTCTTGGGGATATCCTCCTTCTTCACCCTAAATTTGAAATATCCCAACCACAGATCCACTTTGGATAAGTATTTGTTTTCACATATCTAATATAATAAGTCATCAATTCATGGAAAAGGATACTTTTTCTTTATTTTGATTTTGTTGAGCTCACGATAATAGATGCAAAGGTGCATTGAACCATCCTTCTTCCTGATGAAGAGGACTGGTGTACCCCATGGTGAAGCACTTGGGCATATAAACCCTTTATCTAGATTCTCCTATAGTTGTTTCCTCAATTCCTCAAGTTCCATAATAGACATTCTATACATAGTCTTGGATATTGGAAATTCCATAGGTATAAGATTGATTGAAAATTCATCCTATATACTTGGAGGAAGACCATGCAATTCCTTAAGAAACGCATCAGCAGATTCTCACACAATAGTAATGTCTTTAAAGATGGTTATTTCCATAGACTCAATAATTTTTTCAAGATAATCATGATCATATAGTAGTAATATACATGCTTAGGATGATGGTTCTGAAGAAGATTCATCCTTCTCCTTGCACTTGTATAGAATCAAATGTTGATTCATCATATGGAGAGTGATTTCATTTTCACAGAAATTTATGTTGGATCTATATAGGTAAATCCAATCCATGCCTATAATTGCATAAAATTCCACCAAAGGGAGTATGGTGTGATTCAACAGGAAGTTTATCCCACATATATTGATAGGGGAGGAGTTATATACATGGGATATAATTATTTCCCCATTTTTTGTTTTCACCGACACCTTTACTTCCATGATTTGTGGTGGTGTTTGGATTGTTCTACTAAAATTTCATGAAATAAAAGAATGTGTAGAACCAAAATAAAAACGTACATTCGCTATTCTTGAATGAATAACTAGCTTACCTATCACCAATTCATTTTCGGGATTCACTTCGAAGGTAGTGATGGAAAAATATTACCCTTACTGCCCTAGAGGTTGTTGGTTGCCTCCAATTACCCTTTGATTAGGGCACTTATTTTCAAAGTGCCTAGGTTCATTCCAGTTGTAGCAATGAAAAATTTTTTGAGGGTTGACTGGATAATTCCTTTCCTATGTCACATTGGTGGGTTTCTCTTTTTGGAAATCATTGGCCAGGTTCCCTTCTCTTCTGCACCTAAATCATTTCCTCATTCCCCTTAGATAATTTCTGGGGTGCTTCTTTCCATACCTTTGGCAAGTTGGGTGCTAAAATTTCTTAGCACCATTGGATTTATCCATCAAACCACTAGAATTAAAATCTAATTTCTAATTATTATCCCCATGATACCCATGGGATTCACCTATCTCCATCTCGACTTTGAGGTCGCATAAAATAATTTCCTCATAGCTATCAAAGTCACCAATTTCCAAAGCATTTCATATACTAGGATTTATCCCACCATAGAAATTCTCAACCTTGTATTCAGGGGTATGAAAAACCCAGAGGTTTATCTTGAAAGTCTTGTGAAGTTTTCCTTATACAAACCAATAGATTCATCATACTTTTTCTTGAGTGAAAGAAAATATATTTCCATCTTAAGAAGAAGGGTGTGGGGAAAATATTTATCGAAAAACATTTTCTATAATTCCTTCTAATATATTTCTTTGATATCTTCCTCATACTTCGTATTCATAATCAATGTCCAACACTGATCAGCTTCATACTCCATATGATAAACATCCCAAAGAATCTTCTCTTGTTCAAAAAATTGAAGGATGGAGAATATATTTTCAATAGATTTAATCCATTGTTCCATAATTAAAGGACCAGATGACCCATTGAAAGTAGGAGGACTTTGTCACATGAATCTCTTGATTACAGGTTATTCACTCTTAGGGGGGTTTGGGAACTCCTATTGATCTAGGTTTCAATTCAAAACTTAAGTTAACTAAAATATTATTGTGAAAAAATTTACGCTTCCTGCTCCCATCGAGTTGGGAATCCCCTTAAGGGAGTCATCGCATTACCCTTCACATCAGTTGTTAACTCAATTCCTCCCATTACCGTCTATTCTCTAAAATAAAGGGAAGATTAGGGATGAGTATTTTAAGATATTAAACACATAAAGGGTGTTGGTTAGAGTAGATTACTCAAGAGGGGGGTGAATTGAGTATCTATAAAAAAATTCTGTTAAAATTTTTTCTTAAAAGGTTCCCCAATACTAATAAATACAGCCCAGTTAATCAAGGTAATATGGTTATGAAAGATTGAAAATTCAAAAAACTTATCAGAAGATTGATTAATTCTCAGTAATCTCAATATGATTTATTTATATAACTTTTGAAGCTATTCTAATAAGGAAAAACAATTATAACTTCTTTCCAAGATTAACTATCAAAGTAAATCTAGTGATTTCTGAATTATACAGTAAAACAGATAAAACTAAATTAAACAACACAGCAGAAATAAAACAAGTGGTTCAGTATCAAGCTGATACCTAATACACTTCTCTTGGTGATCACATACCACCAATAAGTTTATATTAATAAACTTGATCCACACTCTGGATCAGGGTAAACAATAGTGCACAGGACTGTCCAACTCACATGACCTCTTCCACAGTTCTTTGTGGGTAAAAACTACCAAGTCACACAGGGACCTATTCCACAATTATCTGTGGGAGTAAACAAGTGTAAAAGAATATGAGAAGAAGGATATCTTGTATCCTTAAGTTTAGTGCAGGAGACAGTGTGTGCATTTTAAACAGACAAGTACACAATTCTCTAGAGATAAAAACAATACACAATAGAGAAAAGATTATGAGATAAGGTTAGAATTGCTCTGAGTGTTATTCTATGCAGCTCTGGACTTTTGGGATGAAGCTGATTAAAGTATTGAGTCCTTTTGCAAAAAACATATTATCGCAAGTCGGGTGCTCTAGTTTCCAGTTAGATCTGGCTTGTGTTCTTCATGGATCTTGTATTGTGGAGATGTTCTTGACTTGGATCTATGGTATCCTAGCATTATAGTTTGCAAAATTCTTCGTGTGTTCTTCAAATGTATTTTGTTTCATGTGTCATCTCTTTTTTCAAGAATTCTCACATTTCTACATGTTTCTCTCTCTGTTTGTTTCAGGGCCATGCTTTTCTTTTTATTCTTGGAGTGCATGTTTTGAAGCCAACAGAATGCATGTATCCTGCACCTCATACCTCGTATTGTCAGGTTATATGTCTACAAAGAAATATTAATTGTGTCAGTGCATTTAAAAAACTCAAATATGACCATTATAATTTAAATCGAAGATGACAAAACAGATCAAATAATGGTGTCATAGTCTATTCTAGAAACGGTGTCATGTGGAAATGGTGTCACCATGAAACAGTGTCTTCTTCTTTACCTTTGAGTGGTGAACCAGTTATGATGGCAAAGAGATCAGGAACCGGTAGCACAAATGCGCTGTTAGGATCATGGTGTCTGGTCCTTTTCCAAAAATAGAATGGTGTCTTAGCAAGGAACCGGTGTCACGGACTTCAAAAAATCCTAAAATGGTTATGGTGTCTGGTCACAGTGTCTGGGTCACAGTGTCTGGGTCACAGTTTCTGGGTCACGGTGTCTGGTCATGGTGTCTGGGTCACAGTGTCTGGGTCACGGTGTCTGGGTCATGATTTCTGGTCACGGTGTCTAGGTCATGGTGTCTGGTCATGGTTTCTGGGTCACGATGTATGGTCACAGTGTATGGGTCACGGTGTCTGGGTCCTTTTCTAGAAAAACAGAACCAGTGGTAGACTCACAGTTTCTCAGACTTAGTTAAATATCTGTATTCATACTTAAGAAATAATATGCATAGAATGAATTAGACTTAAATAAATAATTATAAATTAAATATAGTTTTCAATAATCAAACATGAGTTACAAGAATCAAGATATTTTATTTAAAGCATATTATTTGAGAGATTAAACATAAGTAACGGGATTCGTGATCATTAAAACATGATTAAAACATGAGGAGTCCAACAATCTCTTCCTTTTTGATGATCACAAATCATATGAGTTAGATATCTGAGCTTAGTGTGTTATCTCTCCCTTAGTGTATTGTGTTCTCCCCATTTTGGGATTATCAAAAAGAGTACAAAAATTAAATAAGAGAAGAGACATTAACAATTCACATTTCATTAGATAAAAGAAGATGGGTCATTACAAATAGTATAAAAAAGTGAAAAATGTCCCTATCAAAATACAGTTTTCACTTTTCTTCATCACTAGCTATCTTCTCTTTTCCCTTGGCAGTAGCATTAGGAGGAGCCATAGGAGCAGAGGTAGAAGTGGAAGAGGGAATTGAGCCAAGTGAGGGAGAAGGAATAGGGAGTCCTTAAAAAATAGAAGGGGCCAATGTAGGTTGAGTGGAAGACTGAGGAAATTGTTGGTCAAGGATAACAGGTCTGATCTGACTCAGAGCCTGAGAGACAGACATATAAGTAGAGTCAAAGTCAGTGGATGAGAAAGAAGGTAAGCCAGACCGCAAGGGTGTCATTGCAAGATCCACAATAGTAGTGCTCTGCACATGTAGATAAGGCCTTAATAACTTGATGAAGTCATCAATAATATCACCATTATACTGCATCGCTTTCTCAAAGTCATATTTGTTCTCCATGAACTTTTCTAGAAAAGGAGTGAAATCGTTCAAATTCTAAACTTGAGTCTTAAAAGCTTGAGTGATAGGAGGGATTTTCAAGTTATCTAAAAGGTACTTCAAATTATTTGTCATATCATGATTAGAGAAAATCCTATTGAAGTAGAGATATACTTTCTTTGTAATTTCTTCCTGAGCATCATTTGTAATCTTTGAGTAAATCCTGACCAACTCAAGGACTCTATCACTATTCTTGATAACCAAAGAAATACACTCCTTGTCAAATCCACTGAGTACTGATTGAAGTTCTTCCTTTACAATCATTCTGAGCAGATCACCATTAAAGGAGGGTTGAGATGACTGTCTAGAGGTTCGAGAAACTGTAACAACTGTAGTAAGGGACTTGAACTGATTCAGAACTTTCTATAGACATCCCTTATACTCATCAGTTAATTTTTTGAGACCAATAACAAGCTCATGAATTTCATGGGTTATTTTCTTGTTTCTTTCAGCCTCCTTGTTAGCTAGGGAAGTTATATTTGGTTGAATCAAAGAGGCAACTTCTTGTGGAATTTGACCATTAACATCCTCAATAGGACTAACAATAGAATTTGGTCCTGATTTCAACACCTTCTGTATATCTTCAACCATACCTCTGAGAAACTTTAATTCATAACTTAATTGTTTGTTCTCTATTATGACCTCTTGAATCTCATTAATCATTTTAGGCTGAATCATCTATATGATCTTTTCTAACATAAGAGAAGCATCTATTTCACTTAAGTTAGTTATACAAGCAGGTTGAGAATTCATGATCTTTTCAAATCCAGCCAATAGAGTAACTCCAAATTCTTTCAAATTATCCTTACTCACTAAGGTAGAAGGTTCTTGTGATGGTTCAAGAATAGGAGATGAGACAAGCTCAAATTTCTTTGCAGAGATAACTTCAAGAGTAGAGATCAGTTTCAATTGAAACATAGTAGACAAATATATACCTTTAACTGAGGCTTCATGAGTATCATTCACATCAAAGTAGCTAGGTAATTTATACAATGTATCCAAAGTTCCTTGATCAAATAGATTTGGAACTTCAACATTTTCTGGACTAGGCTATTTCTTCCCCTCAGCAAATTCATCTCTCATAGGACTAGGAGTTTCAGTTCCTCGGTCAGTTTCCAGAATTTCATCCCCAATAGCCTCACCCATTTATTTTCTATCCAAATGAAAGTATTTCTCCATTCTCTCCTCAGTAGAAAGGATGATCTCAGAGACAGAATGTTCCTCTAAGTGTTCCTCATTGACAGCTTCTTCCTCAAGAGAAATTTCCTCTTCCATATGCTCTTCTAGAACATACTTTTCCTTTATATTAACAACAGATTCTCCTCTAGAATCAGGTTCTTCTTCCAAATAAACAAATTCTTTAGGAACAGGTTCATTGTCTTCCTTATCCAGGACAGTTTCCCTTGTAGGTGAAACAACCTATTCTTATTCTTCCTCAATATAATAGTCAACAATTTCATCTGGTTTTAGACCAGGATCAAAAATGTTCTTAGGTCTTGAAGAATTCTCAACAGGGTTGAACTTTTCATAGACCCTGTCATTATCCTCCACCCATGCTTTCTTCCATGGATTCCAACTGATTTTCATTCTTTTCACTATAAACTTTGAGATAAAAATTCATAGTCCTTTATGACTTCTTCATTTGATCCAACCTACCCTTTATCATGAAGCATTGTAGAGAATAACCTTGAGTAGAGCAAGGAGGTTGATTTTGAGGTTGCCTTTATCAAATCACATATATGAATTATAACATACTTAAATAGTTTAATCTTTTGCCCATTCTTCATAAGATGTATCAAAAATACATCATGATACTTGAGTGTAGTAAAATATCCTTTTCTTGGACTGATCAGATTCTAAATAAACTTAAACAAAAGTCTGGTTTCACTATCTAGCTCAGCAACAATAGCTCTTATTTTTGTTCCATTACCAGTAAATCTTATTAATGATTCTTCTAAAAAAATATCTCACTTGTAGGAGGAGTACCTATCTGTTAGTCCTCAAAAATTCCCTCATGAGGTATCCCTAGGAAAGCATCCCATAATCTAGAAGAAAGGGTGCATCTTTGGTTGTTGATCCAGCTTCTCACAACAAATCCATCTGATGTATCAAATGAGAATTGAATGAACTGATAAAACTAAGCAACTATATTAGGTTATATTGTCCTTAACTCCTTTTTGAACTAATCTAGCCATCCCTGCTCTTTTAGCACTTTCAACAATAGAGACTTACTAGATAGCAACCACTTAGGGTAGATTTTCTTTTCAGGTACTACTATTCAATCAACAAGGTTTGGTGACCGCATTGTCATGACACGTCAAATTTATTATATTTTTAAGGTTACTTTATAGTCTAGGGAAGACCCTAGGTCATATCTCAAGGATCATTGGTGGGTTTAGAGTGTGCGTTTTTAATAAGAAGTACTAAAAGAGAGGTTTTAAAACAGTTTAAAGAAAATGACTTGATTTAAAGAGTTTAATAGTTGATAAATAAAAGTTATGTTTTAGAATTATGAGATAAAAGGGTTAATTGTGTTTTCAATACACACTTTCAAGTTTATCATTCTTTGAGATTAATTTAGGTTTGGAATAATTCTTTGGTTGAAATTAATTGGAATCCCAATTAATTCCTAAGCCTTTATTTCATTTCTTGAAGAACCAAACCTTGACATAACAATCGTATTGTCAAGGTACAGAACTTATGAATGGAATAAGAGATTCCAAATCAGATTTAAATCTCAATAATTTGGTTATGAAAAGAATTATTGTGCTTTCCAATCGTAACAACACAAGTCATGCACTCAAAACCTCACACTGATCGGTTAGAAATTAAGAGTATCTCAATCACATGCATCAAAATAAGAATTCAAATATGGAATTATGTAAGATACATGGAAAGAAAAGTTTTCACACCCAAATTACTCCAAAAAAATAGCTAAAATAATAATCAGAACTCCCTTGACATGTGTGTAGCTCCCTCATAATGAACACCCACCGTTTAGCTCGACATCGAGAGGAGGAGGAAGCTCGGGTGGAACTCCTTCTTCATTATTGATCCCCCTATGAGGATAGGGGAATCCAAAAATTATATGATTATGAGGAGACTACACTAGGACTTAAAATTTTTAGCACTTCACTTCTGGTTTGAACTTACAAATGGGGAGCCCAAGGTGCCATTTTATAGGAAAATGGGAGGGTGGTTTTGAGCACACAGATTTCTTAAAACTGCTTGTCACATGGGTTTAGACCTCTATACAGTATTATCTCTCTTTGGATAAAGTAAAAAAGTTTTATCCCCACCTCTTGTATATCTTCACAGAAATTTTGTAACAATTTGGACAACTAGAGCCTGAGATATGGATAGATCACAACACACCACTTTTGACTTCGTGCAGATTCAGTGTGCTGGACAGATCAGGTCGGTTGAGCCACCATATAGAAGAATGAGTATTTAGTTCCTTCATATGAAATGTATAAAAATGAATTTTTTATCTTCCCACAAAATTTCATCCCATTTTGATGCATGGTTCAGTAGAAGTGCACGGATCAGTCCATTAGTGTGCATGGATTTTGCGCAGTTTGGCCCATTTTTCTTGGACATCCTCATGGGTCTTCCAAATCACCTCCTCCTATAATGGAATAATCAAAACAAGTAATATTTCCCTTTTTAACACTGATAAACACAAAATAAATTATTCAAACATGGAATTCAATTTTTTGTTATTTTTATAATTTTCAATATAAAACAAGTTTAGCATAATGGTGTAAGGGTGAAAATGAAATAGTGAATCACGGTGCGATCACACCCCCACACCTAAACATTTGCACTCCTGGGCAAAGTCATAATTCCAAAAATTATACATTTAGATATTTCAAACTTCATAAATATTTAAGATTCAATGAAAATTTAATGCCTAATAGAAATTTGATCAAAGAAAAAATCACATCGATGAGTTATTCTCAATGATCATCGAAAAAGACATCTCAAAAATTGGATCCAAATTAAATTCCAAGAGTTTCATGATACCAATCAAAGAAAATAATTCAAAAGTTAATCATGTCACTAATTCTCCATGTTTGTGTGTCTGACAACCATTTCACGCTATTATTTCCACTTTTTATTGAGTAAATATAAGTTATTTTAATAATTGTCTACTTACAAGATCCTTTCCACCAAACATGACTCACATCCTTTGTAATAAAATTTCAAGACCCACTCACTTAAGCATTCCCAGAATTCAAACCATAAGATCCCGACCTAGATATCCCCATATGTTGTACATTTATTCACTCCCCTAATTTATTAATTTTTCAAAAGTTGCACTTGGAACAAATCTCACACTCTTCTCCCAACCCATGTTTGATCTCCTCATGACACTAATTGTAATAGTTATAACAAGATCAAAGATTGAGTAAGGGTGGTTTTTGACCTTCATAATATACAACCTTTTTTTATTTTTATTTTTATTTTTATTTTTTTGAGGGCGTACAATAGTCGAATAACAGGTACACATGCATAGGTCAATCTGGTATAGTAATGAAATAGAACGGATAAGGAATGAATGTATGTAAAAATGATTTTGGAAAGTAGATAAAAATCAACCTAACTTATATTTACCTTCCATTAAGTAAGAAATTTTCACACATCATGGTTAGGGTGTGGAGAGATTAAGTGACACAATTTTCCTTTAAATTATTCACAAAAAAAGGACACCATTATTTTAAAAGGTTTCAAAATGATACAACCATTTATATCACTGACAAAGAACTAAATTTCAGAAGAAAGTCACACCATAGTATTTAATTCTTACTGAAATTCACATTTCATTAGATTTTTTTTTGAATGTTAAAACAACATGAAATACAGAAATTCCACAAGCATTTTCAATAGCTTCCATGATTAAACGGGCATCATTTTCCATGATAAAGTGGGAATAAAAAACTAATATTTCGGCACAAAGTTGAGTGGGAGGGAAAAGGGGGAAATTAACAAAACTATTCAACAAGCTAAAAAGAGAAAAATAATAAAGATGATGAAAATTCCTAAATAACCCAAGAATATACCCATCCCCCCACACCTAGAGTGTGCAGTGTCTTCAATGTAATAAAATAGAATGTGGTAAGGAAGGATAAAACTTGGTGGGTGTTATTCATAGACTTCTTCTTGAACTTAGAGTTCCTCCATTTGGGACTCCAGAAGGGCTTCGTGGAAGTGCTTCATCCGCTGCCCATTGATAGTGATGGTTTGCTTGGTTTCTTCATTTTGAACCTTGAAAACACCAAATGGAGAGACTTTATTAATAGTGTATGGTCCAAACCAGTGGGAACAAAGCTTACCTGGATGAAACTTCATCCTTACATTGTAGAGGGGAACTTCTTCCCAATGTGGAACTGATGATGAAGGATGATACGGTTGTGGTCAGCCTTGGTTCGCTCCTTATAAATCCTAGAGTTCTCATATGCATCTCTACGCATTTCCTCTATCTTCTAAATCTGAAAATTCCTTTGAGAACCTGCACCAGAAAGATTAGAATTTCATTTTTTGATGGCCCAGTAGGCCCGGTGATCAATCTCAATAGGGAGGTGACAACTCTTTCCAAACACTAGTTGATATAGTGACATGCCAATAGGGGTTTTGAAAGTAGTACGATAAGCCCATAATGAATCATCAAGACTAAGAATCCAGTATTTTCTATAAGGTTGAACCATTTTTTCAAGAATTTGTTTTACTTCTATATTTGACACCTCATCTTGACCATTGGTTTGTGGGTGATATGCAGTAGACACTTGATGACCAACCCCATACTGACGCAAAAGTGATTGTATTGTTTGGTTTCATAAATTAGAACCCTAGTCACTAATGATGAACCTAGGTAATCCAAACCTACAGAAAATTTGGGTTATCAAAAATTCTACAACTGCCTTATAATCATTAGTCATTGTGGATCGTGCCTCTACCCATTTTGACACGTAATCAACTTCCAAAAGAATTTACAGGTTGCCAAATGAATTGGGGAATGGTCCCATAAATTCAATGCCCCAAACATCAAAAATGTCATGAAAGATCAATGGTTTTTGTGGAATTTCATTTCGTTTAGAGACATTCCCCATTGTTTGATAGTGAGGACAAGATTTACAGAAGTTATGGGCATCCCAAAACAATGTGGGCCAAAAGGGACCAGAATCGAGGACCATGTGAGCAGTCCGTTGGGGACCAAAGTGGCCCCCACAAGCAAGAGCGTGGAAGAATCTAAGAACAAACTGAAACTCACTATCGAGAACACAACGCCTAAGGAATTGATCACTACATGTGCACCAAAGGTAGGGGTCATCCCAAATGTACCAACAAGACTCATGTTTTAGACGAATGTCTTGGTTTTTGTTGAAATCAGTAGAAATGAAAGATACTACCAAATAATTTACAATTTCATCATACTAAGGGATAGCATCTTTCACTCAGTACAATTGCTCATCGGAAAACATATCATTAATAGAAATACATGGGGATGAGTTAATGTTTGAGGATGTGGGATTCCTACTGATATGGTCAGCCACCACATTCTCTTATCCTTTTTTATCTCTAATTTATAGATTTAATTCTTGAAGGAGGAGCATCCAGTGAATGAGACGTGGTTTGGCTTCTGATTTCTTAAGGAGATACCAGAGGGCTGCATGGTCTGAGAACACAATGACTTTAGACCCCAAAAGGTATGACCTAAATTTTTCCAAGGAAAACACAATGGAAAGGAATTATTTTTCAGTTGTGGTGTAGTTTGCTTGGGCAGGGTCCAAAGTACGTGAGGCATAGGCAATGACATGTGGAGCTTGATTGAACCTTTGTGATAAGACGACCCCAACTGCATTGTTTGAGGCATCACATATGATCTAAAATGGTAAATCCCACTGAGGTGGTTGGATTACTAGGGGTGACGTGAGACTCTATTTCAACTTATTAAAAGCTTCCTCACATTCTTTATCAAAAACAAATTCCTTTTATTTTTTGAGTAATCAGGAGAGGGGGAGTGAAATCTTACTAAATTCATGAATGAAACTATGGTAAAATCTAGCATGACCTAGGAAATACCACACATCCTGTAAATTTTTAGGGAATGGTAGGGAAGAAATGAAATCCACTTTTTATTTATCTACTTGGATACCATCCCCAAAAATTACATGTCCCAAAACTATACCTTGTCTCACCATGAAATGTAATTTCTCATAATTTAATACAAGATTCTTTTCAATATAGTGACGTAGGACTGAAGAAAGAATACTCAAACATTCATCAAAAGAGGATCCATAAACATTGAAATCATCCATGAATAATTTCATGCAATTCTCCAGGTAATCCAAAAAAAATACTAACCATGCATCATTGGAAAGTACACGGAGCATTTCACAGACCAAATGGCATCCTCCTATATGCAAATGTGCCAAAGGGACAAGTGAAGGTAGTCTTTTCTTGGTCCTCAGGGGAAATATGGATTTAAAAATATCCAGAATACCCGTCAAGAAAATAGTAATGGGACTTACCCTCTAGCCTCTCTAGAATTTGGTTAATGAATGGAAAAGGGAAATGGTCCTTCCTAGTGTGTTGGTTTAGTCAGAGATAGTCTATGCAGACATGCCAACTATTCTACACACGAGTTGGAACAAATTCATTGCTTTCATTTTTTATTATTGTAAGGCTAGTTTTTTTAGGAACTACTTGAATGGGATTGACCCATTGGCTATCAGAGATGGGGTAAATGATTCCAACAGCCAATAATTTTGTTACCACTTTTTCAGAACTTCTTGGAGGTTTGGGTTCATTCGACATTGTGCATGCCTCACTAGTTTAGCCTCATCATTTAATAAAATATGATGTGTACAAATTAATGGGATAATACCAGGAATGTCAGAAAGTGTCCATCCCAAATCTTGTTTATACTCCCTCAAAAGTTTAAGCAGTCACAATTCATGCTCAAGAGGGAGTGAACTAGTAGTGATGATAGGAAACTTGTTTCCATTCTCAAGATATGAATATTTTAAATCTTGAGTAAATCGTTTCAGTTCCAATTCAGGTGGATTTTGGATTAATGGGAATGTGTGTGAAAGTGAGAGGTTATTGATCTTATCTAACTGCTCAATGGTATCATCCTCAGATGAGGAATGATATTTTACAATCTTATCAGCATCATCGATGGTCATTGGATCATTAGTGTTCACGAAATTATCAACCAATAAACATGTATGACACTTTTATAGACCACTAAAACAATCAATTCATGATTCATTACCAAGAAATTAAATCAAGGATGAAAACTTAGAAAGTGGATTGGGGGAAAGAAAACATGTTTTTTTAGGGGAAGGGAGTACATAAATTGAATTAATAGAGAGAGAAGAATGTTCTTCTGAGGGGTGCTTCATGGAATCAGGGATGTTGAAATGGACTATTTCACCACCAAATTCCATATATAATGTACAATTATGGACATTAATTATGGTTTTGGAAGTTTTCAAGAAGGTTTATCCCAATATAATAAGGGAATGTCCATTCATCCTATCATTATCCATTTTAAACACATAAAAATCAGTAGGAGAAATTAAATTTTGAACCCTCACAATAACATCCTCTAGCACACCAGAGGGGTGTGTGGTACTCCAATTAGCTAGTTGAAAAACAATTCCAGTGGGTTTAAGTTCCCCAACCTGAAATATAGAGTATATGGAGTGAGGAATCACATTTATAGAAGCACCTAAATCAAACATAGCATTAGAAAAAGAATACCCCCCTATGGTGCATGGAATTGAGAATGTTCTGGGATCATTGCACTTGGTGGGAAGTGATGGCTCTATCAATGCTGAAATATTCCTCCCCAATCCCACCTTTTCATCTCCATGAAGTCTCCTTCGATGTGCACACATATCTTTTATAAACTTATCGTATCTTAGAATTTGCTTCACGACATCAATCCGGGGGATGTTAACCTACACTTTTTTGAAAGTTTCTAATATTTCCTTATCAAGTTTAGTTTCCTTTTTTTTCTAGGTTGGTTGGACCTTTGCGTAAATGGAAGTGGAATGGGTTGGCTAGGATACTCATCGACATACACACTCTTTCCTTTTTAAGGGATTCTCTCAATACATAGTTTTTCAACATTTGGAACATTTTCAATGGTTGGGATAGAGGTTTACTCGAGAGGGGATGACTCTAATGGAGGATTAATTTGGTTTTTATGTTTTATTCCACTCCTAAGGGTTATGGCACTAACATTCCCCTTATCCTTAGGGTTAACTATTGGTTGAGAAGGTATCTTACCTGACCCATGGCTTTTAATTTCCCCCCATCGAGTTAGCTAGTTGGCCTAATTGAGTTTTGAGGTCTTGTATGGATGCTTGAGTGGTTTTTTGGTATTTGATATTGTTGGAAGCCATTTGTTTCATCATATCCTCTAGGCTTGCCTCAGGTTTTGGAGGGGGTGGTTGGAAAGGCCTTTGGGGTGGTTGAGGATTTATGGGTGGTGGTGGTGGATGACTACTCTGACCTTGTTGGTTCTATGGTTGATGAGGCTGGTTGGAATACCCCCCTTTCCTAAAATCTTGGTTTTCTTTTCACCCAGAGTTGGATGGATAGTATGGTTCTTGCCTAAAGGGTTGGTTATAGGGGCGTACTAGGAAGATTTCCTCACAACTCTTAGAATTTTCTCTCAATTGGGGGCATTGGTCAGAATAATGGGTGTTAGAGGAGCAGATTCCACAATGGATGGGAGTAGGAGATTGAGATTTCCATTGGGAAAGAGCAAGTTTTCGAAGAATGTTACTTGCCTCTTTAAACTTTGTGTCCACATTCCTCTCGAATTCGGTAATTTTCACCTCACGGACACCTTGAATGGGTACACTGGACCTTGTACCAAATTTTTGAGTGTTTTCTGACATGTTATCAATTAGGGTTATTATAGAAATTGGGGTCTTATCTACCAACTCACCACTCATAGTAGCATCAATCATATTTCTATCAATAAGAATTAAACCTTCATGAAAATATTGAATTAAAAGTTGATCACTTATTTGGTGGTGTGGGAAACTTGAACATAACATTTTAAAGTGTTCCCAATATTCATGTAATGTTTCCCCTTGTGATTGCCTTATAACACATATTTCCTTCCATATAGTTGCAGTTCGAGCGGCTGGGAAATATTTTTCAAGAAAAAGGTATTTCATATCTGCCCAGCCTCTTATTAGAGAATTAACATAGTAAAGCCAATCTTTTGCAGTATCTTCTAATGAGAAATGGAATTCCATTAGCTTTACTTGTTATTCATCCACATTAGTAGGTTTTAATGTAGAACACATAGAATGAAATTCTTTAAGTTTTTATGTGGATTTTCTCCAAAAAGTCCATGGAATCTTGGAAATAAGTGAATCAGACCAGATTTCAGTTCAAAATTGGGTGCCTCGCCTTGTATTTGAATATATGTGGGTTCGATATCAACATCAGGCAAGGTTAGCTCTTTTAGTGTTCGATTGTTTTCATCCATTTTATACTCATTAATTTCATGTTCTAATTTTTTTCCCAAAGAATAGGGGTTTAGAAAAGTCTTAAGTTGTGGGGTGTCCTCCTTTAAAGAGTTGTCTTGTGCATCTTGGGGCTGCTGATGTAAGATCCTCTCTGGTTCAGGTTCAAAAGGTGGTAAATCTACTAGATTAGAATGTGTCATTCACAAAACATACACAATAAATAAATCAGTACACAAATATATAGGAAAATTTATAAGATAAAACAAATAAATATTAACAAAATTTACAAAAATATTTTCAAAAACACCCACTAAAAACCAAAGCACTCCCCGGAAATGGTGCCAAAATTTGACTGAGATATCATGAAAAGTCAAATTGATTATGTTTTTAAGGTTTATTTATAGTCTATGGAAGACCCTAGGTCATCTCTCAAGGAGATTTTTTGGTTTTAGAGTGTGAATTTTTAATAAGAAGTACGAAAATAGGGGTGGTTTTAAAATAGTTTAAAGAAAATGACCTGATTTAAAGAGTTTAATAGTTGATAAATAAAAGTGGTGTTTTAGAATTATGAGATAAAAGGGTTCATTTTGAGTTCACTACACACTTTCAAGTTCATAATTCTTGGATATTAATTTATGTTTGGAATAATTCTTTGGTTGAAATTAATTGGAATCCCGATTAATTCCTAAGCCTTTATTTCATTGCTTGAAGAACAAAACCTTGACATAAAAATCATATTGTCAAGGTCCAGAACTTATGAATGGAATACTAGATTCCAAAGAAAATTTAAATCTCAAGAAGTTGGGTATGAAAAGGATTCTTGTGTTGTCCAATCGAAACAACACAAGTCATGAACTCAAAACCTCACACTGGTCAGTTAGAAATTAAGAGTATCTCAATCACATGCATCAAAAAAAGAATTCAAATATGGAATTATGTAAGATACATGGAAATAAATGTTTTCACACCCAAATTACTCCAAAAAAGTAGCTAAAATAATAATTGGAACTCCCTTGACATGTGCGTATCTCCCTTACAACGAACTCCCACCGTTTAGCTCGACATCAGGAGGAGGAGGAAGCTCGGGTGGAACTCCTTCTTCATTCTTGATCCCCCTATGAAGATAGGGGCCTCCAGAACTTATAGGATGAGTAGTAGACTCTTATATAACGTCAAATTGGCAGCACTTCACTTCTGGTTCGAACTTAAAAATGGGGATCCCAATGTTCTATTTTATAGGAAAATGGGAGGGTGGTTTTGAGCACACAGATTTCTTAAAACCACTTGTGACATGGGTTTAGACCTCCATAAAGTCTTATATAACTTTGGAGAAAATAAAAAAGTTGTATCCTCACCTCTTGGATGTCTCCACCTAAATTTTGGAACAATTTGGACAACTATATCCCGAGATATGGACAGATAACAACACACCACTTTTGACTTCATGCAAATTCGGTGTGCTGGACAGATCAGGTCGTTTGGGACACCATATGGCTTAATGAGTCTTGGATTCCTTTATAAGAAATGTATAAAAATGAATTTTAGACTAGTGAAAAAAATTTCATCCCATTTGAATGCACTTTTCAGGAGAATTGTGTGGATGAGTCCACTGGTGTGCATGGATTTCCCGCAGTTTGGCCCATTTTTCTTGGACTTCCTCATGGGTCCTCCAAATCACCTCCTCTTGTAAAGGAATTATTAAAACAAGTAACATTTACCTTTTTAACAGTTATAAAAACAAAATAAATGATTCAAAAATGGAATTAAGTTTGTTATTATTTTTATAATTTTCAATATAAAACAATTTTAGCATAGTGGTGTAAGGGTGAAAATGAAATAGTGAATCGCGGTACGATCATTCGGGTTCAAAGGTCCTTCAGGCACTATATTCAGTGTGATTTTCACTTTATTCTTTGAACTGTACCTCTTAGAATTCTAATAAGATGAGCTCTTAATCTTGGGAATCCAACGAAGGTTCAAGAGAGGGAGAGAGAACGGAAGGGTTGAAGGGATTACAGTTTGAGAGAAGAGAGCTCGAGTGAAGAAACGAGTAAGGATATGTCATTTTTATCATTTAGGGATGTCAAGCATCGAAAATTCAAAAGAGTGGTAAAGAAAACAAGTAAAATAATCAGTTACAGTGATACGGGTAATAATATATAAAAACAAAACAAAAACGAGTCTTTACGGTGGAACCGAAACAGACTATCATAGTGAGATCGGAATAGTAAATGTGCAACCGTAACTGTGAGATCGTAACTGTGAGACTATAACTGTGAGACCAAATCTGTGAGACCGTAACCAAGAAATAGTAAATTTTAAGACAGTAAACTATATAACTGTAAGAGTTAGACAGTAATCTTAAGACAGTGACTTGTGAAATCGTAAATTGTGAAACAATAAATTATGAAACACTACACTTACTACTTAAGATTTATCATCCCCAATTCATGTATGATGTAATCTATTCTTTCATAATTTAATGGTTTAGTGAATATATCAGCAATATGATATTCAGTTCCAATGAATTCCAAAGTGATATAACCTTTTTGATAATGGTCTCTCAAAAATTTATGTCTTACATCAATATGTTTTGGCCTAGAATGTAAAACAGGATTTTTTGATATGTTAATAGCACTTTTATTGTCGCAATTTATAAGTACATGCCTGAATTGATATCCATAGTCTATTAATGTGTGTTTCATCCAAAAAATTTGTGCACAAAAACTACTGGAAGCTATGTATTTAGCTTCGGTAGTAGATAACTCAACAGAGTTTTGTTTCTTACTAAACCATGATACCAGAGACTTTCCCAAAAGGTGACATGTTCTAGAGGTGCTTTTTCTATCTAACTTAAAACCACCAAAATCATCATCAGAATATATAACTAACTCAAATGATTGTCCTCTAGGATAGAATAGTCCTAGATTGGGTGTATGCTTGAGATATTTGAAAATTCTCTTAATAGAATTTAAATGAGATTCCTTAGGGTTTTCTTGAAAATGAGCACACATATACACACTAAACATAATATCATGTCGGCTAATAGTTAACTAGAGTAAGCTTCCAATAAGTCCTCTATAATTGGTTTGATCAACATATTTTCCATCTACATCAAGATCCAACTTACAAGTAGTAGTCATTGGAGTGTCACTACTTTTAGTGTTATCCAATACAAAAAGTTTTAGAAGATCTTTAGTATATTTTATTTGATTTAAAATAATACCATCTTTATTTTGAAAGATTTGAAATCCAAGAAATAATTTTAGTTCACCCATTAAACTCATTTCAAATTCATTTTGCATCATTTTATAAAACTCAACACATAAAGAATTTTTTGAAGATCCAAAAATAATATCATCTACATAAATTTGAACTACTAAAACATCATTGGAAATCTGTTTTATAAAAAGGGTAGGATCAGCTATACCTTTTATAAAACCTTTGAAAATAAGAAAAGTACTTGATCTATCATACCAAGCTCTTGGAGCTTGTTTTAAACCATATAAGGCTTTTGATAATTTAAAAACATGATTTGGAAAGTGAGTATTTGTGAAACCAGGGGGTTTCTCAAAAAAGACATCCTCAGTTATATGCCCATTTAGGAATGCACTCTTGACATCCATTTGATATAGTTTGAAATTCAGATGTGCATCATAAGCAAGTAGGATTCTGATGGCTTCAAGTCTATCTACTGGTGCAAAGGTCTCTTCATAGTCAATTCCTTCTTCTTGACTATAGCCTTGTGCAACCAATCTAGCCTTGTTTCTAACTATGTTACCAGATTCATCTACCTTATTTCTGAACACCCACTTAGAGCCTATGGTAAATGTGTCTTTAGGTCTGTCAAAAAGTTTCTAAACTTTGTTCCTTTCAAACTAATTAAGTTCTTATTGCATATCCATCACCAAAAATTCATCATTGATTACATCATTGATGTTTTTAGGTTCAAGTTGTGACAAGAAGACTTGATGTTCAACTTGATTTCTAAGAGAAGCTCTCGTTTTAGTTCCTTTATCTAAATATCCTACAACAGCATCTAAAGGATGGTTCTTAAGGGTTTTAACAGCTCTAGAAAAATAAGGACTAGTGATTTCAGGTTCTTCAACAGGTTCGGGTTCATTATGACTTGAATATGTAGAATTTCTAGAACTTGGAGTTTTCACAGATTCTTTTACAGAATGGTTAGAGGATTTTGAATTGATGTCCAAATTTGACATATCATCCTCCAGGTTCTCTAGGGAGGTTTTAGGCTCATGTGGATATGTCTCAGCAAACTCGATATGGATAGATTCTTCCACACATTTAGTTCTTTTGTTAAACACTCTATAGGCTTTACTAGAGATTGAGTATCCTATAAAAATTTCTTCATCACTCTTGGATGAAAACTTGTCAATATTTTCCTTAGTATTATGGATATAGACTTTGTAGCCAAAAATTTTGAAGTAGCTTACCTTGGGTTTTCTATTATTCCACAATTAATATAGAGTTATTTTAATAATAGGTCTAATTAAGACTATATTAATAATATATCATTCTGTATTTATAGCTTAAACCCAAAAATAAATAGGTAATTCATATTCACTAAGCATATTTCCGGAAATTTCTTGCAGGGTCCTATTTCTTCTTTCTACAACTCCATTTTACTGAGTTGTTGTAGGGGCAGAGAAATTATGACTATATCCATTTTGTGATCAAAAGGATTAAAACTCTTGATTTTCAAACTCACAATCATGATCACTTCTTAAGGATTTAATTCTAAGTCCACTAATATTTTATATATTTTTAGCATATTTGGTGAAATGATAGCAAATTTCACTTTTATGAGCCAAAAAAAAGTCTAAGTATATCTAGAAAAGTCATCTACAAGGACATAAACATAGTGATTCCCATTTAAACTAGAAACTCTAGATGGTCCAAACAAATCTATGTAATCCAATTATAGAGGTTGAGAATTTGACACTTCTTTATTTGGTTTGAAGTAAATTTTTTGTTTCTTTCCCTTTTGATAAGGATTACACACTTTATCATTTGGAAACTCAAGTTTGGGTAGATCTTTGACTAAGCTTTTTCTAGTTATCTTTATAAGGGAGTAAATATTACAGTGTCCTAGTCTTCTATGCCATATCCAATACTCTTTTTGAAATACACTTAAACATGAAGCATTTTGAGAAACCAAAGACTCTAAGTTAACAGAGTATACATTTTTATTTATCAATGCAGAAAAAACTAATTAATTTTTAGAATTAAAAACAATACAAGAATCATTTTCAAATTTAACATAAAATCCATCATCACATAGTTGTGAAATACTGAGAAGATTATATTTCAATGCATCAACAAAAATTACTTTGGAAATTAAAATGAGTTAGAGTTACCAATTTGGCCAAGGCCAATGATTTTTCCATTGGCATTGTCACCAAAAGTGACATATCCACCATTAATTTTTATTAAGTTATTGAAGCATGAATAGTATCCTATCAAGTGTCTTGAACACCCACTTTCCAAATATCATAAGATTTTACATGATATCTTTAGATAGTTTTCCTACAAAATAATCAAATAAAAATAAACTTTGGTACCCATATTTGTTTGGGTCCAGTAATATTATTAACTAGTGTTTTAGGAACTCACATCTTCCTTATAGGTTTCCTATAAGCATTATGTAAAGTGTCTAAAAATAAACTCTATTTGGTCCAGAAAATATTGAAATAGTAGAGAGTGTATCATAATTTGAACTAGATGAATGTTTTCCAGAGCTAGGAATAAATCTTTATGTCCTAGATTTAGAGACAAAATTGGTTATTCTAAAATTTCTTTTACTAGGTTGATAACCAATACAAGTAGTATATTTAGGAGCAATCTATTTACCAAGCATTTGTACCAAAGTATATTTACCATTAGTGAACCTTTTAAGGTCCTTTTTCAAATTATTATTAGATAACTTTAGTTCATTTTTTTCTTTGAGTAATTAAACATTTTTATCTCTTTCTATAGTAAGTTTAGATTTAACAATTGAGGTAAGAGCATGTTATTTCTTTAAAGACTTGTATTTATCTTTTAGTTCATTACATGTCTCTTCAAGCATATTACAGTACTCAAAAATTTCTTCTTTAGAAATATTTTCAGAATCACTTTCATCTCCAGAATAATAGGAATTGTGTACAGGAGATTCCAGTGTTACCTCAGATGTGTTTTTCATGAAACACATATTGGATTTGTTATCCTGTTCATCCTGTGAAGATTCTGAGTCACTTAAATTGTCCTCAAAAACACTCCACATTTCTTTCATTGCCTTTTTATACTTTCTGTCTTTTTCCTCATGTTTCTTTTTATACTTGAGCTTAAGAAATTCAGCCTTTACATGTTCCTTTCACTTGCATCCATAGCATATTATGTCATCAGACTTGACACTTCTTTTCCAATCTTTCTTCCATATTCCCTTTTGATCATATCTTCCTTTGAAGTTAGGTTTTCTAAAAAAATTCTTCTTCTTGTAAAATTTCTTAAACCTTCTGGATAATTGAGCCATATCCTCATCATTGTCAAGTGATGATTGTTCACTGCTAGAACTATTGACAAAGACTTCCAATTTTCCTTTTTCTTTGTGTTTAGAGGTGGTGGTCTTAAATGCCACAGATTTTTTCTTGGGTTCATCCTCCTCTTCATTGTAGACTTTCAGATCCTATTCATACATCATCAGTTCCCCAATGAGTTCTTTTATAGGTAGTTTGTTGATGTCACATGACTCTCTAATAGAGACAGAGGTTCTTCTCCATCTATCAGGTAGGCATCTGAGAATCCTCATAATTTGTTCTTTGGAAGTAACTTCTCTTCCTAGAGAAATCATTTTGTTGAAAATTTCATTGAACCTGAGATACATGTTATAAATAGGCTCATTAGGTTTCATTTTAAAGTTATCACATTTAATGTTATAAGTATTAAGTCTCATTTTTTTCACAGTTAAAGTTCATTCATGTGAAATAGACAAAGTAACCCAAATTTCATGGGCAGTTTTACATACAGAAATTCTATTAAATTCTGCATCTCCTAAAGAGAAATATAGAGCATTCCTAGATTTTCAATTGTTATTGTAGGTAGTCTTCGTTGGGTCATCCCAAGTGATTCTATCAGTGGTAGTAATCTTATACTCATCTATAATTGAAGACCAAACTTCAAAACCCATACTTTCTAGATGCATTTTCATTTTAATCTTCCATTGGGTATAATTTGTTCCATTAAATAATGGTGGTATGTTTGTTGCAGAACCTTCCATTATATTATCCATAATAAAGAAATATGTTTAAAGATCTAAAAAATTAGAATTAACAGAAATTTATAGATCTTTAAAGTACAACTCAAATCACAGTTGAATAGTTTCAAAAACAGATTCTTAATAGAACCCCTTATACCAAATGTTGGTCGGAGTATATTACTCAAGAGGGGGTGTGAACTGAGTATCTATAAAAATTTCTATTAAAAAGTTGTCTTAAAAGGTTCCCTAATAAAAATAAATACATAACAGTTAATCAAGGTAATACAGTTATGAAATTTTGACAGTTCAAACAACTTCTCAGAATATTTATTAATTCTCAGTAATCTCAATATGAGTTATTGATATTACTTTTGAATCTATTTTAATAAAGAAAAAAATTATAACTTTTGTCCAAGATAAACTAACAAAGTAAATCTATTGATTTATAAATTATACATTAAAACAGAGAAAACTAAATTAAACAACACAGTAGAAATAAAACAAGTGGTTCAGTCTCAATTCAAAACCTAATCAACTCCACTTGGTGATCACCTACCACCAAGAATTTTATATTAATAAACTTGATCCACACCTGGATCAGGGTAAACAACAGTGCACAGGACTATCCAGGTCACACGACCTCTTCCACATTTCTTTGTGGGTAAAAACTACCAGGTCACACAGGGACCTCTTCCAAAATTATCTGTGGGAGTATACAAGTGTAAAATAATATGATAGGAAGGATATCTTGTATCCTTTAGTTTAGTGTAGGAGATAGTGTGTGTATTTTAAACAGACAATAACACACTGATCAAAAGCTAAAAACAATACCCAACAGAGCAAAGATGATGAGATAAGTTTATAAGTGCTCTGAGTTTTATTCTATGCAGTTCTGGACTTTTGGGATGAAGCAGATGCAAGTATTGAGTCCTTTTACGAAAAATAGAGTATCGCAAGTCTGGTGATCTAGTTTCCAATTATATTTGGCTCATGTTCTACATGGAGCTTGTATTTCAAAGGTATTATTGACTCGGATCTATGTTATCCCAGCATCTTGGTTCACTAAATGCTTCATGTGTTCTTCAGATGTATTTTTTGCATGTGTCGGTTCTTTTCTCAAGAATGCTCGTGTTTCTGCACATTTCTCTCTCTGTTTGTTTTAGGGCCACACTTTTCTTTTTATTCTTGGAGTGCATGTGTTGGAGTCAACATTATTCATGTATCCTGTACCTCATGACTCGTACTATCAGGTGATATGTCTATAAATAAATATTAATTATGTAAGTTCATTTAAAAGACTCAAATATGACCGTTAGAATTTAAATTGAAAACAACAAAACAGATTAAAGAACGGTGTCACAGTCTGTTCTGAAAACGGTGTCACGTGGAAATAGTGACAACATGAAATGGTGTCTTCTTCTTTTCCTTTGAGCAGTGAACCAGTTATGATGGCATAGAGATCAGGAACTCATAGAATAGATACAGTGTTAGGATCACAGTGTCTGGTCCTTTTCCAAACTTCGAACGGTGTCTTAGCAAGGAACTGGTGTCACAGACTTCAACAGATCCTAAACTGGTTATAATGTCTTGTCATGGTGTCTGGGTCATGGTGTCTAGGTCACTGTGTCGAGTCACGGTGTATGGGTCACGATGTTTGGGTCACGGTGTCTGGGTCCTTTTCCAGAAAAACAAAACTAGTGGCAGACTCACGGTTTCTCAGACTTAGCCAAATATCTGTATTCCGACATAAGTAATAATATACATAGAATGAATTAGACTTAAATAAATCATTATAAAATAAATATAGTTTTCAATAATCAAACATGAGTTACAAGAATCAAGATCTTTTATTTAAAGCATGGTATTTGAGATATTAGACAGAAGTAATAGGATTTGTGATCATTAAAACATGATTAAAACATGAAGAGTCCAGCAAAGGGGAATCCAGTGACATTAAAGGTATAACTTAAAAATTACATTTATTCCCTTAACTTATTAATTTCTAGGCTTTGGTCTATGTTATCCATGATCTATCTCCTAACGTATATTCTTATGGTCTTTTTTATTCCCTTAATTATGGTGCATAATGAGATTATGAATTTACCAAAGTATATACCCCAGGAGCAGAAAACTAGATGTGTAGTAAGGCTCATTGTTGTGTACTAGGTTACCCTAATTCAATCCTCAAACACCTGGTTAGAGTTGTTACTCCTAGATACATTTGTGCCAGAACCATGTCCACTTGTAGTATCCAGATGGGGATATATTTTCTTGATAAACCACTTACTCTATAATTACCAAAATTTAGGGACTTTTTCCTATACTTAGTCTTATCCCTAAGGGTTTTCCCTAGGGTTTTCTAATCCTAATCCCAAAAATAACTATACCTTTCTCTAAAACCAACAATAACAACCATGATCCTATTACACATTAATACATTATTTATTACATGAGATTGCACTTAACAAAACCCCAAAATATCAAGAAGTATAGTGTATTTGAGAATTAGGTACATTACATAATAACTTAAAACACGAAATACAACATCTTTATTGAAAACCTCCTTAACATATTCATAATATTTCTTCATACTTAAAACTGCATGGGATATCCTAGGGAAGACATAAGAAAAGGGGTGAGCTATAAAGCCCAGTAAGGGAGTAAATAAGGCATAACATGAATAATACAATACATTTTAGACAATAGGAATATCAACATATCATAAAAGGAACATGAATATAAAGGCATGATATAGCATGATAATCATAACATGGAAATGTGGCAACAACTTAAAACACTACATCATTAACGTAAGTCAAAGATAAACCGCAAATACTTCATGGTGGAAAAAAGTACCATAATGGAATCAGGTAAACCCTTGTCTCAACATGATGTATCATGATACTAAATATTACCCAATGCATTGGAGCACTATCAGGGCGCACCCATCATAATCATTTCAATCTCATGCTTAAGTGTGCCACATAGATCATATAACATGGATTCATTCAACATCGTAATTTTTTCCATGATCAATGAATATGGAATACATACATTTAATTCCAAAATCAAAAATTATATTTTAATAAAGATGAATACCTTTTATAGAGAAATGTTTATGGTATTCACTACATGATTATTTTGGCATGGAAAATCATGGTGCAATTTTTGGCAGCATAACAGTGTCATATGGAAATTCATAAAATGGGATGATGAGATAAAAAGGGGTATCTCATCATTTATACATTAAATGGAAATTAAGTGGATCATGGAACATAATATCCCACCATATGAAATGGAATTTAATATGCATAATATAAAAGAAGCGACTGAATGGAAATGAAAAGATAGAAATCCCTTACGGAATTTAAGCATAGTAACAGATTAGGTAAGAGTCCAAATGAGGGAGGATAAATGATCCCTCATTCAAATAACATCAAATGTAAATTAGGGTAATGATTAAAAAATAATTAAAATACAACCAATTGAAATTAAAAATACTAATTTCAAATAAGGTTCTTGAATTCAAAAGATGAGAGGAAGGTGAGGATCCCTTACTTGGATGTGTGACTCCAAAGGCTTGGGAGGGGCCTCTTGGGAGATTGGGAAACCTTGGTAGGACAATAGAGAGTAGGGTAATTGGGTGGTCTAGCTTCAAATAGTTTTAGTGAAGAGAAATGGGAGCTTTCGTGGGTTTATATAGGAAAGGAGGGAGATTTCTTTATTATTTTGGTTTTGGACACTACACAATAAAATATTCAAAACTATAAACCATCCCATGGTTTTCTACCATGGTTTCTAGATAAGTGTAGTGATATAAATTATTTTATAAGTCGAAGGGATGAAGATATTAAAATATTGCTTTTTCTTATATGGAGGTGAGTCACACTTTCAAGGAAATGATTTTAAAATCTTAAAATATATTATAAGTCTTGGAGGATTTTCTAAGGCTTTATAAAATAAATAAAATATACTTAAAACCACGTTATTTTAAATGAAAAATGTATATTTTTCTGAGGATACATTTTATAATATTTATTACATCACTATTGGATCATTATGATGTCATAAAACACAAAGTATATTTATACAGTATTTAATTTTTACCCAAAAATTCAATTATCTCAGAAAATTATGAAAAAATCATTATTATATAATTTCAAAATCCTAATTCTAAAAATAATATTAATTTTATCTAAATAATTCCCTAAATATTTTAATTTTCATTTTTAAAATAAAAACTGACCTTTATTGAAAATTGATGGGTTTTGACAAAAAAAATTCTCAAATATTAATAAAAATTAACATTTGACTTCATAAAAATAATATGATTGTTTATTTTTAATAAAAGTAATTTAATAATAATATTTTATTAAAATATTATTTATTTAAAAAATTCACTAATTCATCAAAATAGATTTCTTAATTAACCAACAATACTATTTGTGTTTTAAAAATCATTTACAAAGTAATAATAATAGGATGAAAATATATTCATCATTTTATACAAAAATAATGTATATATTCTTATTACTAGGGTCTTGATACATATCTCTTTATTACACCAGCATGCACCCTAAGTGTAAGGTGTGCGATGGTGGGGCTTTCATGGGGTCATTCGATGAACATAGTTTGGGCCATGATTTTGATGATCTTGAACTTCTCTCGTAAATGGTTTTTCTTATACTTAAGTTGTTGGATCTCGTATTAGGCTTGGTCTAGGGAAAAGCCCAAAAATTATATCTCCCTTGGAAGCTCTGATAAATGGGCTTTATAGGGTACGAACCTACTGGTTGAGGCCATCACCTCCTTTATTTGTGCCAAAAGGATTTGTTAAACCCCTATATTTATACTAGTCATATGATCACTATTTAATAGCTATATTATAAATGGTAAGGATAATTGATGGTCATTTAAATCCAATTGGATATAATAAAACAAAATAAGTGCATTTTTCTCTAAATCCATAAGACATTTAATTAAATCAAAAGGAGAATTTTATTCATAATAGTTCAAGTCATTATAGATACCAACTATAGTGACCTTAGACTTCTACACATATCATTAAATTATTTTAAGTATAATTAAACATAAAATTACAATCCAAGTATTATAAAGTATAGTGTCTTTGGAAGACTAGGTACATAAAACTGAAAACATGGGACTAAAAAAACATTTCTTTATTTATCATCCATTATGATCTCCTAACTTCCTTTTAGCCCTTACATCTATATAGGATAACCTAGGGATAACATGAAAAAAGTTATGAGCTAAAATCCCAGTAAGGGAATAAACATAAGAATAAAGCTTATCACATGGGTTAAAAGTCATATCATAATGATATGAAAAATCATGGAACATTGTTAAATATAAGGAATCATAACATAGGATCATATAATCAAGGATTCATAGTAATGTGGAAGAAATATAAAATATGACTTTATAATGAGTCAAGGATCATTGCACATAGAGTAGCATGATTCAAGGCTAACTACTAAGACCGTTGCACATGGAGAACAAGTCAAGATTAACCACCAAGATCATTACACATAACGTCTCATGAGACTAAACTTTAAAAAATGCATTGGAACATTATCTGGGTTCACCCATAATAACATGTTCATGAATATGTTTTCCACATGAAAAATCATACATAATGAATAAATAATAAATATAAGGGTTACCCATGGTAAGAATCGTGTATCATAATCTTGTCAAAAGCCATAATATAAGGGAATATCATAATGGGGTCCATGAAAGAAAAGGATTTAAACCATAAATGGGCATTCATAATGTAAAATGGGCATATATTGTGATAGGATATGTCAAAATAAATTTATAACATGTAAAATGATTATTTAAGAATCTTTATAATTAAAACATTTTAGTTCGGTTTAAGGAAAATATTGAAGAGCTTTTAAAATAGAAAATAACATAATATTTTATATAAAACCAGAATTGAACCAAGAAGTTTTTCATAATGAAAATATTGATTTTAGAAAAAATAATAGAGGCTCAAAAACTTTCTTTATTTCTTTGTAAATTCTAGCATTCTCATAAGTCTCTCTTAGGATTTATTTGATAACACTTAACTCTAAAAACCTCCTCTCTTTAGATGAATTGAAATCATATAATTCAGGTATTTCACTACCTAATATAATTTCTTATAAAGATGTACAAGAAAATGACATGTATTACCAAAGATAATTCTATAAGTATACAACTCTATGGGAGTTTTATAAGTGGTCCAGTAATCCCATAATACCTGATCTATCTTTAAAGACCAATATTTTCTTGAAGTACTCATAGTTTTTTCTAGAATTTATTTCAATTATCTATTTGAGATCACCACCTAACCACTTGACTATGGGTGATAGGTGGTTCTAGTTTTATGAATACAACCATACTTTTCCATTAATGATTTAAATTTAAAGTTCTTAAATTATGTACTTTATCTATAATGAAGGATTTTAGCACACTAAATCTAGAGAAAATATTCATCTTGATGAAATTAAAAACACTACTGGAAAGATTATTTGGGAGTGTTACTTCTTTAACCTACTTAGATACATAGTCTACTACAAAAAGTATGTACTCATTACCATATTAATATGGTAATGTTACCATGATATATATCCCCTAAACATCAAATATTTCAACTTCTATAATCCCCTTATGTGGTAACTCTTCATTCCTACCCACATTCCCGGCCTTTAAGTGAGTTTTGATTATTCTAATTATAATACCTGAAAGTATTGACTTAAGATTTTTGAACATTTTTATTCTCTTTTCTAACTATTTTTATTCACCTAGAACACTTGTGATGAGAGTTATATGCAAGTGTGTTGATTATTTGTTTCAATTATTTAGCAGTTTTTGTACTAAAATCCCCTTCAAAAGATTTATCAACTAGGGTTTGGTGGTATGGGGTGAGACTATTTTAAAAGGTGTCCATAAGTAACTATGGAGTATATTGGATATTTTGAAACTATCTAAGAAGTCCCCTAAATCTATCCCAAGCTTCATGAAATAGCTCACCCTCATCTTGAAATAATTTAGTGAGCTTATGCCTAATTTTAGTTTTCATTATACTTGGATAAAATTTCATCATAAAAGTATTAAATAGCTAATCCCAAGTTTCAAAAATATCCTCATCCAAATGTTAAAACCAAGTACTAGAATTTCCCTTTAAACAGAAAGGTGGATATTTAAGTTTTAACTCTTCTTTACTTACTACTCTTAAAGGAAGTTGATGCACCACAAAATTCCTTGATGAAATCCAAAGAGTCTTCATTAGGAAGTCCATTTTATGATGGAAGCATGGAAAGATGAGATTGCTTAATCTCATATTTTCACTCCTTAGGGGTGTTTATAATACAAGATGGATTACTTGAGACATTTGGCACTTGAAACTCAATAAGGACCCCTCTCTCATCCAATTCATTCCTAGGTGGTTGTAGATTTAGATTTTCATTTTGATTATTATTCAGATTTTCCATATTTCCTTCCATTTTTAACTTTTTTTTCATAATTATTTAGTGAATGTTAATATTATAGATAATAGGTTCTAATTTTTCTACCATTGATCTAGTGTGAATCAATACAGAGATTCAAGAAATGTTTATAGTGAGTTTTAGTTTTCAAAATTTTTAGTTGTTTTTAAGGGTTTTTTTCTAATAGGTCTTTTCATATTTTTTTATAGTTTTGAAATTTTGAATTTTTTTAGAGTTTTATTGATTTTTTTTTAAAAAAAATCCCTTGGTCTCTCATTCCTTCCTTATAAATGATGCTAAAATTTGACCAAGTCATCATTGAAATTGGGAAAATTAATTATTTATTCCAATATTAAAAGCTATTGAAGCTAGTGTGTATGGTGTTGAAGACACAAAGAAGTAAATTTGTGAATACAATAACTAATAAAGATACAAAAAAACTTAATGAAATAGTAAATATAGGCAACAATACTAAAACATAGTAGTGATATTAGTAAGAACATGCAACATGAGTGATGAAGACAGACAACAGTTTAGGAAGATGAACAGATTTGAAACAAGATTAAACTAATCACATGTGATAAGGTTCAGTAATTATGAAGGTAGGTGACTTGATTGACTGTTTGAATAGATATCCCTTAACTCATGCATAATAAATTCACTGAAAATGAGATTTGAGGAAGTTAACTAGCTGTGTCAGAAATTTAACTAGTGATTGATATAATTCTCCAATTCATCAACTGTAGAATTAATCATTCACAAAAATTATTAAATCGGTTTTCAATAAAATATATTTCTTTAATTAATATTGTTGTTTCACTCTCGCAATATATCACTTGTCATATGACTAAAAATTTTGAAGCAGTTTCAAAATGAATTAATTCAAAAACAATTTTCATTAATTCTCAAAGTAAGAAAATGAAATACTTTGAAAATTGATTAAAGATAATAACAATTCAGGAAGAATGATTTATTCATGAATAAGTAAAAATTTAACTAGTAGATCTTTTTCCACAACAAATATTAGCTAGAAAACATTTTTGGTTTCACAATTTCAAGAAAATTCATTACAAGAAACATGAAAATAAGAAAATAAAGGAGAATAGAATCGTCTCTATTGAGGATATTATCTCTTCAAACCAATCTCCTTTCAACTTTCTAGTTCTCATGTCATCACTCTCAATCTAGAAATCTCTGAAAATTTTCCAAATGAATGATCTGCTTTTTTGTTCAAAAATTATGTTCCCCCTAAAGTGTCCATACCCTGTGTTGTCTCAGAATTTATTTTCCTTATTTTTCAAGTTGGTCGTAGTTTTCTTATACTGAATAAACTTGGTATTCGCTAAATCACTGGTCGTGTTTCACTAGTCACAAAGTTTTATCACCTACACACAATTTAATAAACCCCCTTCTAACAACCATGATAGACCCACATGTGATTAGTTGAAAATGCATCTATATGCATTTACATCTCGTCCTTAATGAATTCACCACATTTATTCAACACCTAACTTTAATTTAGTCATTTTCAAATGTCAAGTAAGAAAATTACTTCGATCTTAGTAGCAGACCTGTGATCAACCAATAATTTCTGGCCTTGAAAATTAGTCCTCAGGATCAATGGTTTAAACTTGTGTCCTAACAGCATGACCCGAGAGGTGCAACATCATCACAATAGCACCTAAAAGTAGGGAGAACCATTTCTTGACTACAAATCAGGATGTCACAATCCCCAATCCATCATAGGTCTTCGATCTATAAATTCAATCAAGCTCGATTTGATCAAATCTTAGTTTATCTTCAAAAAATTTCAATCAGTGCATCAAAAATGGGTGTTTATTAGGATAAAAGTGGATCGGATCTAGAATGAATCCTTTATTTTAAAATATTCAATATTAGTTTGGGATTAGTTTATCTTAAATTGGCATCTCAACTCTTTATTCTTCGAACCATCTCAGATGGCTTCTCTAGTAGGCCTCGGTGTATAGCGAATTAGATGACTCAACTCGACTCATCTTCTTCGTGTTTTAGTAGTAGTGTCAGAGATAAAAATTGAGTACATATATCATATTCATATTTGATTTGTATAAATTATAAATTCTTGGTTAGAAATAGATCCAAGCTTAGAAGGAACCCAAACTAGCAAACATCCAAGCTCATATTTTCTGATTCGTCTTCAAGGCAGTGTGGTTCATCGACTTCAGCAAGAGGCAACGCTATCTTTACCTGGTTCATGTTTGGGTAGATAATGTCTCTTCTTAAATAGTTTTTCAGTATCATTTTCCTTAAAATGTTCTCTATTTGGTGCATTGAAAACCTGGTTTGTCTTCTTCCATGAAATTTGGTTTTATTTCCTTTTTCTTGGATTAGATATCGATCAATGAAAATTAGGTTTGGATATAAGTTTTCATGTTTTGGAATTAATTTTATGTGTTCTCCCTTTGAATATTTGAGATTGTTCGATGGTGGATTCGGTTCAATCCTAAAATCCTTTGGTATTACAAGTGTTTCACAGGTGAATCTCAAGCCCATCTGACTTGGTGCCTTCTACTTCATTCAACTCACAAGTGTTGGTAGCATCGTCTTCTTCTCTAGATCATCTTCATAGATGTTCTTTCGGTTCAAGCTCAGATTTCTTCCATGCCAAATACTCAGTTTCGATGTAGCTCAGTATCTTCCTTGTAAATTGGGTTTTTCCAGTTTAGCAGGAATCACACTTGCTCATCATCCAATCCTGAATTCAAATGGTGGTGCCGACTCATTTTCATTCGGTTCGAATAGAAAATTTCAAGGTACAGTGGTTTCTCTAAAAACCCTAAATTGAGCTCAATCCTAATTTCAACTTAGATGGTCTTCTTCAATATTGGTCTAAAGGCTGGCCTTATTGCGGTTAAAGTACTTCAATGTACAATCGATCCATGTTTAACATGCATAGTCCATCAATTTCCCATACGGTCGGTCCTCTATCTGGGCGGCTGAAAGGATGGGTGTCATGTGGTAGATATCCTCAACAAGGCACAGTCAAATGGAAAATATTTCATTTAGTATATGCATTTTCCCTTTTTCAAATTTCCATACCCCAGCAGCAGCATCAATTTAGGCATATGGTCAAATGGAAGATGCACGGTCAAATCATTTTACTTAGCCCAGGGTAGCTCGAAATAGGCTTGTGATCACTTGTCTTTTCCAAATTTACATCAAATAAATCAACCGCACATGAAAAATGAAACTTAAACATATTAATTTAAAAAAAACTAAACATTAAATCATTTAAATTAAAATATTAAAAACTATTTTTTATTTTTTAAAAATTAAACACACATTATTAATATAAAATTATAAAATGATAAAAAATGATAAAACTAAAGATTAAAAATTTAAAATCAAAATCTTAAAATAAATTACTAATTAATTTATTAATAAAAACAAAGAAATAATAAATAAAACAAACTATTAAATGGTAAATTATAATTACAATTATTAAGTTATTTAAAAAACAATATTAAAAATTAAATATATATTAATCAATTAATATATTTATAATGAAAACAAAATAAATAAATATTTAAAACATGATACATATGAATTAAACAAAGCACGAGAATTAAAATTTAAAAAGAAAATTAGAAATGAAGTAAATGAGTAATTCAAACAATTAGTTAAGGGTGATTTAAACAAAAAACTTGCATAATTATCAATAATTGTTAATTCCACTATAAAATAACAATAAAATTATAATTAACCATTAAAATACTAATTTAATTTTAGAATCATAGAAATTACATCAAAAATGATGTATAAAAACCAAAGAAATAAATTTCACATCATGCATCATTCACAAACAAAAATAATTAACCATGAAACTAAAAGAAATAAAATATAAATGGAATGATCATGAGATTCTATAACTATTATTTTATCTATTAGATGATAAACTATCCCTAGACCCTAGGGGAAAACGAACCTTGAACTTGAGTTTGATTCATTTTTCATTATTGCATCTCTGATCCTATGTATTGACTTGATTGGTTTCACCTCAACACCTTGACTCAGACCACCTCTACTAAACTGGGAGCTTCATCCTTGAATGTGATTTTAGTCACATGGAGGTGAGGGGATCCAATGGATTTGATAATGGGGATTTACATAAAAGAAACCATGGGCACGTAGACCCTTACATAATAAGGGAAAGGGGATGACATACATTACATCATTTTAATTTAATCAAAACAAATTAAAAGAAACCAATCACATACAAAGGGATAGTCTAATATTATGATCATCTGCACATCAAAAAATGAACATACATTTGAAATATTGTTATGAATTACTTTGATTTGTTCTCTAATTCAGATAATGAACTATGAATTAATACAAGTAATTCAATTTATCTTAAATCCATCAAATCATACTTAACTCACCATCATCTATAATTTTAAACAAAATTAATTTCATTTAAAATTAATGAAGTATATAAGGGTAATTGGAGTAAAAATCATGTATTCATCCAAAATTTTAACACAGAATTGATTTAATATATAATTATTAATCTAATGAAATGGAATGTACTTTGTAAAATAAATGACACAAAGAACACATGTGAATAGGTTTGATTATATATTTAATTTTTCTACATGAAAAACTGGGCACACTGTCTACAATTGACAATAAGGTGTGTACAGTAGTGCTCGGTAAGTATTTTCCTCTACCTGTGTCCATGGAATACGTGTAAAGACCCCAACACTAGTAGCCTAGAACCAGTGGTTACTTTATTACATTGGTATAAGATATAAGGAATCACATCCCAAATGATCTAATAGTTTAGTAGTATTGGTAAACTAGATACATATTTTAAATTCATATTACAATTGAAAACATAAAATACAAAAATTGTTTTCTTTAAGAACATCATTATTCCTCATAGTGTATCCATGTATATCAATCAAAAAACACTTTCGGGAATACTAGGAAAAATAAAACATAAGAAAGAGGTGAGATTATATGCTCAATAAGGGTAAGCATAAAGTGAAATTTATCATGAATAAATAAACATAATCAATATGGAAAGGTAAATAACAGAAACACCTACCATTTAATCAATAAACTGGTCATAATATGGCAGGAATAAATGATCATAAATAATACCATATAAATAATCACATAAACTTTAAACTTATCCATGGATATTCTTACTAATATAATAATTACATTGAAATCAATAAACAGTCACATAATTATGGAATTCATAGTGTCAAACAACTGAAACATATTTTCAATAGATTTTACAAGACAGTTTAAATTTTTGGGTAGAAACCTGTCTAATTTGTAAAACTGATTTGTCTCATGAGACAGGTCGATACATCAAGGGTATATCTATAACTAATCCTCGCCTGTAACTTAATAAGTCCAATGAATTCATAATATTAAAGAGGTGAAACATAATCACCATAAACATTTATATTGAAAAAATAATATATGAAATGTTAATACTTACCCCTATCAAATAAACATAATCATAAATCATCCAAAGTAAAATAGTGAATGGTAATAAAATTGTACATCCCAAGTCAAAATGATCATAAACCTTTGGTAGAAATAATAAGGATGTTATTAATACAACATATCCCCAGTGTATCATAAGTACAATAAATGGTTGATGTCATTGATAAATAGAAATACCATAAAAATTTCACAAAAAAAATTATTGAGGAGACACTTTGAAAATAAAATTTTAAAATGAAAAGTTCACAAAAAATTTTGAAAATAACCTTTTAAAAATTGTAAAATAATATTTAAAATATTTAGTGATCATGATAGTGGAAAATTTTGTTCATGTCGTGCATGTTAAAACAAAGATTTCTTTCACATTTTTGGTGAAAACCAAATGGGCCTTGTTTTGAAAACGGCATGAAGATTCCTTTAAAAAATTGTAAAAAGGAAAAATAAGTAAAACTTTATTTAATAAATCATTTAGAAAAGGTTTAAAACATTTTTTAAAACATTTTTAGAAAACATAGATTTTGATGAAATGGTATTTTCAATCAAAGAGATAAATAAAGTTAGATTTTCTTAAAAACATTTTCTCAATCATTTTAAGTACAAAATAGTGGTAAAAATGATAATATTACTTGAATTTATTCATTAATAACTATAGTAGAAGAAAATATAATGATTTTAAGATATAAATATCAAATAATTTCCCCAAGGTAGACTTACATAAAAACAATCATGAATAATGATGAGATTGTGAAATAAATCCTTACCACTTTGGTAACTTCTGAATCTTAATCCCCATAAAGTAAATAACATCAAACGAAAATTTTAATACCATGAAGATAAATATATTCATGATATAATATATCAAAGGAGAATTATATACACCGCACAAAAGAAATAAGTAGCGAATGTGACATATTTCTTATGGAAGTAAAAGTGAGATGAGAAACTCTTACCTCGGGTTCAACTTCCTTCGTATGTGTCCAAACCTCCTATATAATAAATATAAATATATTATAAATATATTAAATAAGAATAATAATATATATAATACCATATATGATTTAATTATAGTATTGTATCACCAATTTATTAATAATTCTTTGATAAAGTTAGTGTTTCATGTGATAATTGCTTCGTTTTTCATGTATGTTTTAGTTCAATAATTTTGGCTATTTAAATTTTATCATGGTTAAATTATGTAAATAATGTTAAAAATGATATAAATATCATATATATTCATTATACATGTATTTATATTAATCTATTAAATTTAGAGATAGAAAATGGAGTACATCATTCATGGAGACGGTAGGTCGGACATACATATGAACGATGTTTCCATTTTTATCGACAGATAGAACAAAAGGAAAATAAATATTAATTAATCCTTATATAATAGTAATTATTTCATATATAGTATATATATTAATCAAATACAACCTCATTTCCATCCATGTAAAAATAAAATGAAAAACATTTCACATTGCTATGTAGAGGCGGTAGTCCACACATGCACATGAGCAACGTTATTATTTTCCAACGGATTGGAAGGTAAGAAGTATATAAGATATTATATTTATATAATTATTTTTAGATCATAATATCACATATATTCATTAAGTATAACCTTATTATCTTTCATGTAAATCATAAGTGAAAAATGAATCACATCGCTTCGTGAGACGGTAATCCACCGTACACATAAGTGACATTATCGTATCCACCACGGAATGGAAAGTAAGAAGTTATATGTGATATAATAATTAAAAAAGTATAATAATATCATAAATATCATATAAATATGTTAAATTCATAATTATATCCAGCATTTGAATGTGGTGATGGAAAATTAATTACATCGGTTCGCGAGGTGGTAGTTCGATGTACACACGATCGACGGTTTCATTTCCCATTTGATGAAAGTGGAGATGGATATAGGTTATGAAATTAACATAATAAAATGTAATTATATATGATATACTGGTGTTATTATATTATCATAGTTGAAGAAGTTTTTAAGGAGGTGTAATAAGAAATAAAACAAATACGCACATTTAATAATTTTACCATTTTTTCAGAGAGCCTCTTTAGGTTTATACCAAAACCCTTCTTAGTAAGGATTCCTAATAAAAATAATTCCTCTAGGATGTGGTTAGGGAAGTGTGTAATGTATTTGGGTAGGTATTTTTGGAACTTAATGGTTTTTAAAGTGTAAAAATTGGAGGAGAGGGGGTGGTCTTTTATAAGTGTGGGAGAGGACACACATGGAATTTTCAAAAGGATAAAGTGATACCCATATTTTTCTCATGTATCAAGCCTCCCAAATGAATAATTATAAAACATTATAGATTATAGGGACTAAATTTCATGAACCAAGCTGGGTTGATCTCGAACCGGTCACCCGATTTAGTCCGTGAGAAGGCCCGAGGGGCGTTCCCGATCCCCACGGGTTGACGACCAGTGTCAGGTATCAAAATAAATCAGTTGGGAATGGTTTAGCCCAAAAAAATAAAAAAAAAATAAATAAAAGTAAACTGAATAGACTAGAAATAAAAAAAAAGAAGTAAACTAAGCAATGAAACATACCTCAAGTGACCTCATGGGTCACCACGTAATATAAAAACCACACTCGCTCTAAGAGCGAACCATGACTAGATAAACCTGAAACTAAAAAAACAAAGTAGGCATGAACACCAAGATTCTCAATAGGAATGCCAGAGTACAACAATACCCTATGACCTTACCTTTAAAAAGAAACCCAAAATGTGCTAGTTTAAAAATAATACATACTAAAATAATGATTTTCATTCTTTTCAAATTCAAGTAACAACTTTTCATTTTCAAGAAAAGTATTTCTTTTCCACTTTGTTTTTAAAAAAAAGACTCCAATAATGAATTAACATTTCAAAATGAAAGGAGACCAATTTAGATTAAAAATATGGTTTTCAAAAATTAGGGAACAAGTATGAAACAACTGAATTAAAAATCATATCACAAGCACCATGGAAAATCCCTAATCATCTAGTGTTAGTTGGGGACCTAGGATCATCGTACCTCAGTGAGATGTGGTATAGTAACCACAATGAGCTATGTTCTCATGCATGATCCACTAGTAGGGAACACACCCATAACCTAGTGGTCTCCAATCAATCATCATTATGTTTAGTTAGTGTTGTAAATGTCAATCCTGCTAGAAAAAACTAGGATGAACCACTTCTGTATCATCTAGCGTACTAGTCCTAGTCCGCCCACCTAGATACCTAGGTTTCCCATGTTCTCCATTTCAAGTGGTGGTGATTTTTTATCAAGAAAACATATACGAACTTCTCATTTTCTTTACTCAAAAACACATCTAACCTCTCATCGCTGATCTCCCTCCTTGAGCGCATCCCCCTTAATAAGTCATGCAATAAGTCACAAGCCTCTTCACTATTCACATATCACAAATCAAAAATTTAGCATACACATCATGTTTCTAAAACAATAGGGCATACCTCAAGAGGGGTTTTCACATTTACAAATCATTTTCAAGGTGCCAAACGGGCCTCATTACTTTACAAAGAATAACTTCTCTTTATAAAACACTCTCACCCAACACTTTCAATTTTTATAGCCATTTGAAATTCCAATTAATAACAAAGGCTTCACACATTTTAAAACAACTTGAAAAATTCACATCAAAGCCCATACACTTTTCCTAACTTACCAAATCGTGGAATTTCCCCTTTTTAAAATCATACAAGAATCCATATTCATTTCAATCAACTTTAAAACTAATATACACACCAACATTTTTAGAAATACCCACCACACACCCAAAACCATTTTAGAAACTACTTTTAAGCATTTAAAATGTTAAGCATTCTAGAACAAGCTTGGGATAATATTTTAATGTAAAATACACATGTCAATACTTAAAGAGAACTGAAAAACAAAGGAAAGACCAACATAAAGCATCACCATCACTTTTCATAGCATGCATATACTATTTAATATAAAAAATAATTTTTTAAAACACTCAATAAATTAAAGAATTCAATTTAAAGGTACAGGCATAGGGGACCTACCTCAGGGTTGGATCAAACCAAACATCCAGCCCTCGGTGCTCTCTAACTAAGAGTTGTTTCTCCCCCACTAAGTATATGTACTTTCAAATACATATAAGGACACCTATCCCCTATGCACACACCTGAATGGCCATGAACATGTGTAAGTGGATCCTTACATATATTCTTATATGTATATACTAGTCACCACTCACCTACGTATGCATTTTCATATATATACATGGGAACACCTAGACCCATACATGTATATTCACTACCATGGATGACTATACATGTAATGGGGGAACCCATATATATATATATACTTACCTATGCATACACAGGTGAGTCACCTTAGACCCGGTGACTCGAAACCATAAAGCAGGGACCACACACTACACATATAATTTAATAAATCCAATTAAACAATTTATAAAACACTTCAAATTAGCACAACAAAATTTACACCAAAAACACACCTGATTTCATATAAAAACGCCACTTTAAAACCAAATTCTAAACAAAAATCTTTCCAGCCGTGATTCGCAACAAAAAATCAATTTAATAAATCATTGACAGAATTATTAAAACATTTCAAAAGAACGCAACAAGGGATTGCATCAAGATTACACCAATTTTTCCCATGTAAATTCCACTTTAAAAATTATTACATATCAAATCTATTAAAAAATAATTTTGTACCTTGATATAATTTAATAATACATAAATAAAATTTTATAATTTTTTTTTTAGAAAGTGACACTTGGCTTTACCCACAAAACCCACTCAAAAACCTGTTTTATACTAAGCGCACACCAACGACATACCAGAACACAATACGCAGCTCTTAATCAATTTAATAAATCAATTTCATATATTATAAAACACTAACAATAGACACAAAAAGGGTTTTACACCAAATCACACCCCATTTATATAAATATGCAACTTAAAAATCAAACACATGTAAAACTCATTTGAAACCCAATTTTTCACAACATAAATTAAATCAAGAACATTTTAAATTAATTAAGAGAGCAAAATATTTATCCAAATAAAGGTTATGCACTTAATCACCAAACTTTGATACCAAATTTCCCAAAATTTGGTGCAAAACTCCAATCTCACCACAAACGCACCACATGAAGATCAAATTGAACCCTAAATCAAACAACCAAACCAACGTCATCAATAATTAACCCTAAATCTAACATCCTACCCGCTCGAAACCTAAAACCCCAAATATAAAAAAAACAAAACCCTAGGGAATGAGGTATAGGGTCTTACTGTGGGGATGTGTGTGCTTCGGAGGAGAGCGGGGTGTCGGCAATGAGTTCGTCGGAGGAGTCGGCCAGTTCGCGCGTGCGCTCTGGAGAAGTGGGGGTTCACACACCGGTAGGGTGGTGTGCAGGGGGAGTGGGAGGACACAGCTGGTGGGGTAGCACAAGAGAGGGGAGACCGCCAAACGTGGAAGGGAAGGGGCGCCGGCCAACAGCACGTAGGGAGGAGGCTGGGCAAACGGAACGCGAAGGGGAGGGGGGGCATCGGCCAACCCTAAAAGAAAAACAAGGAAAATAAAAATAATAACAATAATAATATAATAATAATATTGAGGATAATAATAATATTAATAAACTAAATAATAATAGACTAATAAACTTGATAATAATATTATTATTATTCACAATAATAATATTATTAGTATTATTATTTTTGAATCGTTTCATTTTTTATTTTATTTATTTATTTTTGAACATCGAAAAAGCCTTAAAATAACCTGGGTGAAGCCGTGCAGTCTTCCTAGACCATTCTTTGCATGTGATCCTGATTTTTTCATTTCTAGAACGTGTTTTTTTTAAATAAAAACTCAAAAATTTGAGTCGGGCTTCAACCCGAACTACCTAATTCCAAGAAAATTAATAAAATAAATAATTTAAAAGCGGTGGGTGTGACAATTATCCCCACCGTAATGCTTTTCACCCCCAAAAAACTGCAACAAGGCCTAACCCTGATGTAGAAGTTGATACCTCATTCCCAGTCCAAGGATATTACCAAAAAAACAACAAGAAAAGGTCAAAACACTATAAACAAAGGAAGAGACTTAAAAAATAAACTTAGGAGACCCCAAATGGACTCCCCTCTAAGTGACACCTGCTAAGTGATGCATGCCCCCCAAAAGTTAAGTCACCTCTAGTTTATGATCAAAGGACAAAAACTTTCACAATTCACCATTCGATATCCCAAGACAAAACACATTGAACACTCCCGAGAAACTCAAATAGTCCACTTGAAATTAACAAAGAATCTTAATCACTGACACAGGGAGGCCCAAACGGAATCTCCACCATAATAAACAGCCTATACCAAAGGCGGAACCAGAACACTAACATGGGGAGGCCTGAACGGGATCCCCACTACAAGAAATAGGCTAACACCACTTCATTTCAGTGGAACTTTCAGCAAGACCCACGGTGGGTCTCCCCACCATAAAAAATGGCCAGATTATCCAACTCAAGTGCTTCTTCATACGGACCAAGAACCCCCCTCCACAAGGGGAGGGGAGGGAAGGGACCCATCCAATGGATCAACAAGACCACCACTAACATATCCCAATGGTTTATTTCCTATAAAAGAACACAAATCCAACTACTCTCGATTTATAAGCACGAGCCATGCAGGGGCCATTAAAAGAAGATCCATATTTAGTGGAACACAACCACCAGGATTCTAAGGAAACAAGATGATTATACCTTCTTATAACTAATGAGAAACTCTTACACCCAAATGGGACATGATGTGGAAATAATATCCTCCCACCTCCTTCCACCAAACAGGAATAATTAAAAGAAAACAACTACACCATAGGCTTAAACTATCTCCATATCTCCTACCAAGAATAGAACTTAGATCCAAACCTTTCACACCATTGGGATTCTCCTAACTATGTGCCAGTTTCACTCTGAGACCTATGGCTGGATCTCTAATGATTGAAGCATCTCCTACCTCATAGTTAGGATTCAGAAACCCCCAAATGAAACTCCTCTTACTGGTTCCACAAACAACCAAACTGTGATCTAGACAACACCAATAGACATAGAACACTCCAACATTCACTTTATTAAACATGATAATTTTACTAAAAAATGGGCTTATAAGATGCATAAGCACCATTCCTTTCACTCTGAATAAGAAACGGCTGGATAAAGAACACACAGAAGGCACCTTCACTCGAAATAGAGAAATTCAGAGTTTCCTGATACAAGACATCCTTCTTATAAAAATAGAGATTCTCAAAAGATTTCACAACTATCACCCTTGCAGTCGATCTGAAAAGTGTCACCGAACATGACCCCTATAACTGACAGAGACATTACAAGGAGTAGGCCCTTGAACTTAGTCCCAAAAATCATGATATTCCCAAAAGTATCTATAATATCCTCTTGAGACTATATTTTCCTAGCCTAACATGAAACTTTTCTTAAATGAAAACAATGAAAGATACAAAGGCCCCTTTTATATAGTAGTCAGCACCGACATCTCCAGACTGCTTCTACTTTTCCCCACTAGAATTTCTTTCACTGCTTCCAGATAGGACCTACATACTTAACGATGTCAAACCCCGTAGTCAACAACCCAGGCAATCCAAGAGACCAAAGTTTCTTCCAGCTTCTCTCACATCCACTCTCTCGCTATGAGAGGATCCACTAAACCACAAAAAGAGAGGTGGATTCATATTACAATGTTCAATAAGAAGAAGGTTCTTACACTTATCAACTGGAGGATCCACCCATGAAGAATCACCCATGTTTTCACTTCAATCATGCACTAACTCATTATGGGGGTGTACACTAGGTGACAAGGATACCCAAGAACCCAATCAAACCATTTATTTTTTAAAATTTAATTCCCACACTTTTCAAACAAGGGTTTTCAAAAATAATTTTTGAAACTGGAGGAGTCACAATACGATTCAAGTGGAAACTAGTACTGATGTGAGACTCATACATATGGTTGGCGGCCATACATCAATCACACCACTGTCACGGAGAGTGTTCTAGGATAATGTTCCTAACTCCACATGGCTTTCCAGGCCTTGTGAGCTCACGGAGACCATTGAACCAACTCTATTTTCATTTCCTATACATCAATGAACTGCAAGGACCAAAGGAATCACTTGAAACTAACTTCCCCTGGTAACTCAAGTCCCGTTACGAGGTGTATTGGCCAGGCACCTTACTCGTAACCCGAACATAGAGTCCCAAAAATCCTATCTTTGGTCTACCATGACTCTTTCCCCAAGAATAAGACTCAAAATGTAACATCCCAGGTAAATAAAGAATAAAGAATTTTCATATTTATTAATATTTACGAATTAAATATTAATTTTATTTTAAAGGGGTTGCTATGTTCGATAGCGTACCCGATACGCAACAATGAGTTTCTTTGAAAACTTACGTTGCACACAAGTAATAAAATAATATTATTTTAAATGTTAGTTAACGAATAGCCGTTGTACTGGCGGGAATGGATAGAAATAACTAAAATATGATTAGATATGTTTTTAAATGTTTATACATTTACCCAATAAAAGATAAAGGCTTAAAATACGAAAAGAGTTCAATTTTAGGCATATATACTCTAATTTTCACTAAAGGTTGACTTATCACCTTTTAATGGTGAACCGTCATTAAATATAGTTTTGATTACTCTTATACATTCTTTTGGACCAAATAAAACTCTTATTAAGAATCGGGACATCAAATTTTACTTTGTGTAATTTTTTGGTATTTTTCCGATAAAGTTCATTTTTTTTAATGAATAGTGTAAAATGTTGTGTTTTAATTCAAAACCTCTTTTAATCTAATTTATTTATATGATTAGATTATTATTTTAATTGGTTTTAAAGTGAAATTAGAAAATATTTTTACCAGTTAATCCAATGGTGGTCATTGGAATCAATTTCACTTTGAAATTGGACTTAAACTGGTGTCAATCTTTTGATACTTATTGTTTCACAAAAACACGCTATTTGTCATGACAGCGGGAATTAATTATTAAATTAATTAATTTGACTTATATGTTTTGAATTTTGTAAAATGGACTTCATTTTTGAATTCGGAATATCAAATATAGCTTAGGGTGAATTTTTGGTAATTTTCTGAAAAACTTCAATTTTTGATGAATAGTGAAACTACTAAGTGGTAATCAAGCAAACTGATTTTTCAGTTAAATGAAATTTTACCACTAATGTGTATTGAATTTTGAAAATCCGACATACATGGTTGTCATTAAGAATTAAAATGTGGTTCAATGAGATTAAAATAATTTTTTGGTGAATAGTAACTTATTAAGTTTTTAATCGCGATTAGAGGTAATTAGTGTAGTTTAAGGTAAAAATGGTATTATAAGAATGTGAAAACACCATGACACTTTTCCTACACCTATTGGGTGAGTCATGGAAGACCAAGACAAGCCATGGGCCAACTTGGGGACCCCATGGATCCACTTTAGTTGGAAAATGACAATAATATATTTTTATTTAATGTTAAAATTAAATTGACACAAACATGAGTTGTTTTACTAAAACAATTTTTGAGTGGGGTTATACAAGTCCAAATTTTGATTATAAATAGTAATTGGAAAGATAAAAAGATTTCATACATCATAGTAGTTTTTTTATAATTTTTAGACATTAAATAAATTAAATTATATATTACATAATAATGATGCAGCGATGACATCATTATTTGACGATTTAAATAAAATGGAAAGATAATGAAAAATCTAAAACCTAAACATGTCCAAAACCAATTGGATGAGTGTATTTCGAACCCTTATCACCTTATCCACGAATTATATCAATGTGGGCCCTTTTAAAAACGAAACACATTTTCAAATAAAGTAATATTTCTTTACTTTCCAAAAGTGCCCCTCCTCTCCTCTTATAAAAGGCCCCCACCTCTACCCCATTTCACACACTTCTAAAGCCTTTGGCTCGGCCAAACCCTGCCCAATTACTCTCTCCACATCCCTCTCCTCATCCTAGAGGATTCCCTTTGGGCAGAATCCTTTCAAAGGAAGCATTTAGGCTCAAATCAAAAGGAGTTACACTTTTAAAGGTAATTCATTCTCTCTTGTTCATTTGTTTTATTTTGCTTCTCCAACCCTCTAAACTCTTTTTATTTACTTCTTTTGTAACAACACCAGTATCTTCAATATACTAGGATGTTGTTATAATATTTATTTGAGCTACACTCTCACACAACTACATCAAATGGTTAAAGAACATACGGTTTCCGTGGATGGTGAAATTCTGCCTCCCGAAACGATGATTGTTCAATACTCATTTAACACCTTCAAGGGTGGCCATTATGATATCACTATTTTTATATATGATATATAATATGTTTATGTTTTCTTTAAGCTTCTGTATTTTTCATTTTTGGCATACCTTCATGGTTTCCATTATGGGTAAACACGATATCTTCATTTAAGGAAGTGCGGACTACCGCCCCCTCAAAGTGATGTGATTCGTTAATGCCATATGTGGGACGTGTAAAGGATGGATTTAAAGTTATTATATATGATGTTATACTGGAATTATAATATACCTCTATATAATTATTATTTCTTTCCATTAAAGTATGAGATAGAAATGAAAGTAGCATTCATGCGTACGTACGGCTTACCGTCTCCATGAACGGTGCATTTCATTTCTTATCCCCAAATGTAATGTACTATTAAAAGTACATGTATATAATGGATATATGTAATGAATGATATATCTAAATGATGAATATAATTCTGGAATTAAAATATACATACCTCTCATTTAGTTTTAATTCCATTAATATGACAAATAAATGAAAGTAGTGTTCATGCGTACGTACGGCTTACCGTCTCCATGAACGGTGCATTTCATTTCTTACCTCTAAATGATTATGTAATATTATAAATACATGTATATGCTGGATATATATGATATATATTATATCCAAATTATTAATGTCATTCTGGATATAAATAACCTTTGACCACACGAACAACATGTAATTGTAAGAAGTCCACTTTCGACTTAAGAACCAAATATCGACAAAACAAACATTATTAACTTAAATGGTTACATAAAGTTTATAACATGGAAATAAGTGATATAAAAGGAATAATGAACTTTAAAAAGGTTCTTAATCAAGTATAAATTAACTCAAGTTTATTATTCAGGACGTTAAAGAACGATCGAGTCAAGTCGGACCCAAGGTAAGGGAACTTCGTAACCCAATTTCCATTCTTTGGGTTAATCTCCCACTTTCAAATTATGTCATGATATTATTATATCCTATCTTGTATTTGTACTTTATTTATGTGTAATTATAGTGAATACACATAATAGATCTATTTTATTTAAAAAAAATGATCTTTGTAAGGGACTTCGTCTCAATCTCCTTTCATTGAGGCATATTTCATTTTATACACAACCTTATTTTATACGGTGTATAAACCCCTTTGACTTTGACTTTTATACAAAAGGAATATTTTTCTACGAAGCGCTTTACTAAACAACAAAAAGGAATGTTTTTTTAACGTATGCGGTGACAACGACCTTTTCCCCCGCCGCGAGTATTATTTGGTCTTTGGCTTCCTCAACAAGTCGTAATGTTTTTAAAATAAAATAAATACCATATACTCTTGTATGTATTTTGAAAATGGTTTTGAAAAAGGATTCTATTATGTCGATATATTTATGATATATTGTGATTGAAATGTGGAAATTTTATCATTCCTTTATATTGGTTTTATGTTTTATGATTTTATATTGGTACTTGGACATTTTAACGGGTGGTTACGTTATAAACCATATGGCGGGTGGTGCTGTGAATACCAGGACAGGTGGTTACGTTATAACCTCCAATGCATTGGGTATGGAAGTCGGTCGTATGGCTATTCCATTAAGTATGTATGGAAATTGGCCGTATGGCTATTCCATTAAGTGATATGTGTGGAAGTCGACCATGTGGTTATTCCACTTAAGTATGTTTATGTCCCAAGTTACCTTTATATATGTTATGTGTTCTTTATATGGGTTTTATGGTAATTCTTTGGTTACAAAAAGGTAAGTAATGATACTTTATTCAGTGAAGAGTTTTTATTACTTCATAAAGGTGAAAAGTATTACTTTGATAATGTATACATGGTTTACTTGTTGTTTTGATAAACTAACAATTTTCATCCTTTGTGTATCCCTTACTGAGCTTTTTATGCTCACACCAAGTTTTTTTTGAAATGTTTTTCACAGGACTTAATGTGGAATAGGGTCAAGGATGGGATCAAGGGAAAGTCATGCTTTATAAAACATGGAACTAGACACGTTTCTTTTTTAAGAGTTTTTTTTTTAATTATTCTATGGCAACTTAGTAGAAGTGACAACTTTGTAATCTTTTGAGATGTAATAGTTATGTTCTAATTCTCTAAAACTCTAAACCTGAAAAGATCCTCAACGTGAATTATTCATTTAATTCAATATTAAGTAAGGTTTAAGGTCGGGGCCTTATAGTTGGTATCAAAGGTCGGTTTAGACAACTTTAGGAGTTTGAAAAGTGTTAAATTATAATATGATTGAAATAATGTAGCATTTACGGATTACCATGTTGCTTCGCCTAAGATATTTCTGTGTTCAGAATGGTTTTCCGCAGAGGAAACAAAGCAGCTATGTTGGGACGACATCAGGAGGAAGATAACCTTCCAAATCAGCAACCTGAGATGGTCGGAATCGGAACTGAACAGTTTGTTGCAGTGATGGCACAGTTGACTCAAGCGATAAATGGCGGTGGTATCCATGCACGAGATCAGCCAGATCAATCGCAGGGGAACATGTCAGTGGTGGAACATTTCATGAGGCAACATCCACCATCATTCAGAGGATCATCTGACCCTGTGCTAGCTGAAGGGTGGATTAAAGCACTGGAGAAGATTTTCGATGTCATGGGGTGTTCAGACAATCAAAATGTTAGTCTTGCTGTTTACCGTTTTGAAGGTGAAGCTGATCAGTGGTGGTCGATGGTGAAAAATATAAGGGAAAGTGATGAGATTGAGGATCTTCACTGGGACGAATTCAAAGGTATGTTTCTTGAGAAGTATTTTCCTAAGGCTGTTCGACTTAGGATGGAAAAGCAATTCTTGGAATTGAGGCAATAGGAAGACTCAGTGGCTGCTTATGAAGAAAAGTTCACTCGATTGGTAAGGTATGCTCCAAACTTCATACGAGATCTTGATAGTAAAATAAACCGTTTTTACTCAGGGTTAAAGCCAAAGTATCGAAGGGCTTTAGCTTCTCGTGAGTTTAAAAGTTATGAAAAACTTGTTCGATGTGCGGAGAAGGTGGAAATGGAGTTTGCCGATGATCAGGTGTTCTATGACAAACAACAGAATAAGAGGTCTAGTTGGCAGGCAAAGGGGAAGAATTCATCAAAGAAGAAAGGAGGTAAGAAAACCAAATATCCATCCTGTGAGAAGTGTGGTAAAATGCATCCTGGAGAATGTTTATCCAAGTCTGGTAAGTGCTTTAGGTGTGGTAAGTCTGGTCATATTGCTCGTAACTGTAAGGAAGATGATCAAGCAGGAAATGAAAAGCCAACGGTAAGATGTTATAAGTGCAATGAGATGGGTCACTATGCAAATGAGTGTCCGACAAAGAGCTTGAGTGATGGGAAGCAGTTAGACTACAAGCATAAAGGGGTGGTGAAATCCTTTGCAACAACTTCAGCAGATGTTGGGCCATCAAATGAAGTGGTATCAGCTCCAGGGAGCTCAGTATTTTTCGAAGATTGACTTGAGGTCGGGGTACCATCAGTTGAAAGTAAAAGAAGCAGACGTTCCGAAGACTATGTTCCGTACTAGATATGGCCATTATGAATTTGTAGTTATGCCTTTTGGGTTAACCAATGCACCTGCTGTATTCATGGACCTTATGAATAAAATTTTCCATGAGTTCTTGGATAAGTTTGTGTTTGTGTTTTGAGGTTTGGGAAGAGGTTATGTGTGCCTTGTGATTCACAATTGAAGAATGAGTTGTTATGTGAGGCTCATAGTTCCCCGTTTTCAGTTCATCCTGGCAGTACTAAGAAATATAGAGATCTGCGGGAGTATTACTGGTGGGATGGAATGAAAAGAGATATTGCTGATTTTACTGTGAAGTGTTTGACTTGTCAACAGGTTAAAGCAGAGCGGCAGTTTCCGAAAGGGATGCTTCAGCCTTTACCAGCGCCAGAGTGGAAATGGGAGAATATATCCATGGACTTTGTTGTGGGATTACTGAAGACATCTCGAGGTACTAATGCAATCTGGGTTATTGTTGACCGCTTGACCAAATCTGCTCATTTCCTTTCTATACGAGATACTTTTTCCCTAGATCAACTTTTCCATTTGTATCTTAAAGAGATAGTCAGGTTACATGGAGTTCCTCTCTCCATTGTATCGGATCGTGATCCCAGGTTTACTTCTAACTTTTGGAAAGGCCTTCAGAAGTCGTTGGGTACTGAATTAAATTTTAGTACAGCTTTTCATCCTCAATCAGATGGGCAGTCAGAACGAACAATTCAGACATTGGAGGATATGCTATGAGCTTGTTCTATGGATTATCAAGGAAGTTGGGACCAACATCTTTCTTTGGTTGAGTTTTCTTATAATAACAGCTTTCATTCTAGTATACAGATGGCACCATTTCAGGCATTATATGGGAAGCGGTGTCGAACTCCAGCTTTCTGGGATGAAGTGGGTGAAAGGAAGTTGATGGGACTAGAATTGGTATAAGAGATGGCAGAAAAAGTTCAGTTGATTCAGAAACACATGAGAATGGCTCAAAGCAGGCAGAAGAGTTATGAGGATGACCGGAGGAAGGATCTATCTTTCGAGGTAGGTAATCATGTTTTTCTCAAGGTTTCTCCTTGGAAAAGTGTGATGAGATTTGGTAAGAAAGAAAAGTTGAGTCCAAGGTTCATTGGACCATATGAAATTCTGGAGAGAGTTGGATCAGTTGCATACCGAGTGGCCTTACCTTCGAGTTTATCTCAGGTACACAATGTTTTTCATGTTTCAATGTTGAGAAAGTATATGCCAGATCCATATCATGTTTTGAGTCCAGAGGTAGTTCAGCTGGAAGAGAACCTATCTTATGAAGAACAACCGGTCCAGATTCTTAACCACAAGGAGAAAGTGTTACGGAATAAGGTGATTCATCAGGTAAAGGTTTTGTGGAAAAACCATGTGATTAAAGAGGCAACGTGGGAATCTGAAAATGCTATGAGGGATAAATACCCCCACTTATTTTGATAAGTGATTAAAATTGCGAGGACGCAATTCCCAAAAGGGGGAAGGATGTAACATCCCAGGTAAATAAAGAATAAAGAATTTTCATATTTATTAATATTTACGAATTAAATATTAATTTTATTTTAAAGGGGTTGCTATGTTCGATAGCGTACCCGATACGCAACGATGAGTTTCTTTGAAAACTTACGTTGCACACAAGTAATAAAATAATATTATTTTAAATGTTAGTTAACGAATAGCCATTGTACTGGCGGGAATGGATAGAAATAACTAAAATATGATTAGATATGTTTTTAAATGTTTATACATTTACCCAATAAAAGATAAAGGCTTAAAATACGAAAAGAGTTCAATTTTAGGCATATATACTCTAATTTTCACTAAAAATTGACTTATCACCTTTTAATGGTGAACCGTCATTAAATATAGTTTTTATCACTCTTATACATTCTTTTGGACCAAATAAAACTCTTACTAAGAATCGGGACATCAAATTTTACTTTGTGTAATTTTTTGGTATTTTTCCGATAAAGTTCATTTTTTTAACGAATAGTGTAAAATGTTGTGTTTTAATTCAAAACCTCTTTTAATCTAATTTATTTATATGATTAGATTATTATTTTAATTGGTTTTAAAGTGAAATTAGAAAATATTTTTACCAGTTAATCCAATGGTGGTCATTGGAATCAATTTCACTTTGAAATTGGACTTAAACTGGTGTCAATCTTTTGATACTTATTGTTTCACAAAAACACGCTATTTGTCATGACAGCGGGAATTAATTATTAAATTAATTAATTTGACTTATATGTTTTGAATTTTTTAAAATGTACTTCATTTTTGAATTCAGAATATCAAATATATCTTAGGGTGAATTTTTGGTAATTTTCTGAAAAACTTCAATTTTTGATGAATAGTGAAACCACTAAGTGGTAATCAAGCAAACTGATTTTTCAGTTAAATGAAATTTTACCACTAATGTGTATTGAATTTTGAAAATCCGACATACATGGTTGTCATTAATAAGTAAAATGTGGTTCAATGAGATTAAAATAATTTTTTGGTGAATAGTAACTTATTAAGTTTTTAATCGCGATTAGAGGTAATTAGTGTAGTTTAAGGTAAAAATGGTATTATAAGAATGTGAAAACACCATGAAACTTATCCTACACCTATTGGGTGAGTCATGGCCGACCAAGACAAGCCATGGGCCAACTTGGGGACCCCATGGAGCCACTTTAGTTGGAAAATGACAATAATATATTTTTATTTAATGTTAAAATTAAATTGACACAAACATGAGTTGTTTTACTAAAACAATTTTTGAGTGGGGTTATACAAGTCCAAATTTTTATTATAAATAGTCATTGGAAAGATAAAAAGATTTCCTACATAATAGTAGTTTTTTTATAATTTTTAGACATTAAATAAATTAAATTATATATGACATAATAATGATGCAGCGATGACATCATTATTTGACGATTTAAATAAAATGGAAAGATAATGAAAAATCTAAAACCTACACATGTCCAAAACCAATTGGATGAGTGGATTTCGAACCCTTATCACCTTATCCACGAATTATATCAATGTGGGACCTTTTAAAACCGAAACACATTTTCAAATAAAGTAATATTTCTTTACTTTCCAAAAGTGCCCCTCCTCTCCTCTTATAAAAGGCCCCCACCTCTACCCCATTTCACACACTTATCAAGCCTTTGGCTCGGCCAACCCCTGCCCAATTACTCTCTTCAAATCCCTCTCCTCATCCTAGATTATTCCCTTTGGGCATAATCCTTTCAAAGGAAGCCTTTAGGCTCAAATCAAAAGGAGTTACACTTTTAAAGGTAATTCATTCTCTCTTGTTCATTTGTTTTGTTTTGCTTCTCCAACCCTCTAAACTCTTTTTATTTACTTCTTTTGTAACAAAACCAGTATCTTCAATATACTAGGATGTTGTTATAATATTTATTTGAGCTACACTCTCACACAACTACATCAAATGGTTAAAGAACATACGGTTTCCGTGGATGGCGAAATTCTGCCTCCCGAAACGATGATTGTTCAATACTCATTTAACACCTTCAAGGGTGGCCATTATGATGTCACTATTTTTATATATGATATGTAATATGTTTATGTTTTCTTTAAGCTTCTGTATTTTTCATTTTTGTCATACCTTCATGGTTTCCATTATGGGTAAACACGATATCTTCATTTAAGGAAGTGCGGACTACCGCCCCCTCAAAGTGATGTGATTCGTTAATGCCATATGTGGGACGTGTAAAGGATAGATTTAAAGTTATTATATATGATGTTATACTGGAATTATAATATACCTCTATATCATTATTATTTCTTTCCATTAAAGTATGAGATAGAAATGAAAGTAGCGTTCATGTGTACGTACGGCTTACCGTCTCCATGAACGGTGCATTTCATTTCTTATCCCCAAATGTAATGTACTATTAAAATTACATGTATATAATGGATATATGTAATGAATGATATATCTAAATGATGAATATAATTCTGGAATTAAAATATACATACCTCGCATTTAGTTTTAATTCCATTAATATGACAAAGAAATGAAAGTAGCGTTCATGCGTACGTACGGCTTACCGTCTCCATGAACGGTGCATTTCATTTCTTACCTCTAAATGATTATGTAATATTATAAATACATGTATATTCTGGATATATATGATATATATGATATCCAAATTAGTAATGTCATTCTGGATATAAATAACCTTTGACCACACGAACAACATGTAATTGTAAGAAGTCCACTTTCGACTTAAGAACCAAATATCGACAAAACAAACATTATTAACTTAAATGGTTACATAAAGTTTATAACATGGAAATAAGTGATATAAAAGGAATAATGAACTTTAAAAAGGTTATTAATCAAGTATAAATTAACTCAAGTTTATTATTCAGGACGTTAAAGAACGATCGAGTCAAGTCGGACCCAAGGTAAGGGAACTTCGTAACCCAATTTCCATTCTTTGGGTTAATCTCCCACTTTCAAATTATGTCATGATATTATTATGTCCTATCTTGTATTTGTACTTTATTTATGTGTAATTATATTTAATACACATAATAGATCTATTTTATTTAAAAAAAATGATCTTTGTAAGGGACTTCGTCTCAATCTCCTTTCATTGAGGCATATTTCATTTTATACACAACCTTATTTTATACGGTGTATAAACCCCTTTGACTTTTACTTTTATACAAAAGGAATATTTTTCTATGAAGCGCTTTACTAAAAAACAAAAAGGAATGTTTTTTTTTAACGTATGCGGTGACAACGACCTTTTCCGCCGCCGCGAGTATTATTTGGTCTTTGGCTTCCTTAACAAGCCGTAATGTTTTTAAAATAAAATAAATACCATATACTCTTGTATGTATTTTGAAAATGGTTTTGAAAAAGGATTCTATTATGTCAATATATTTATGATATATTGTGATTGAAATGTGGAAATTTTATCATTCCTTTATATTGGTTTTATGTTTTATGATTTTATATTGGTACTTGGACATTTTAACGGGTGGTTACGTTATAAACCATATGACGGGTGATGCCGTGAATACCAGGACGGGTGGTTACGTTATAACCTCCAATGCATTGGGTATGGAAGTCGTCCGTATGGCTATTCCATTAAGTATGTATGGAAATTAGCCGTATGGCTATTCCATTAAGTGATATGTGTGGAAGTCGACCGTGTGGTTATTCCACTTAAGTATGTTTATGTCCCAAGTTACCTTTATATATGTTATGTGTTCTTTATATGGGTTTTATGGTAATTCTTTGGTTACAAAAAGGTAAGTAATGATACTTTATTCAGTGAAGAGTTTTTATTACTTCATAAAGGTGAAAAGTATTACTTTGATAATGTATACATGGTTTACTTGTTGTTTTGATAAACTAACAATTTTCATCCTTTGTGTATCCCTTACTGAGCTTTTTATGCTCACCCCAAGTTTTTTTTGAAATGTTTTTCACAGGACTTAATGTGGAATAGGGTCAAGGATGGGATCAAGGGAAAGTCATGCTTTATAAAACATGGAACTAGACACGTTTCTTTTTTAAGAGTTTTTTTTTTAATTATTCTATGGCAACTTAGTAGAAGTGACAACTTTGTAATCTTTTGAGATGTAATAGTTATGTTCTAATTCTCTAAAACTCTAAACCTGAAAAGATCCTCAACGTGAATTATTCATTTAATTCAATATTAAGTAAGGTTTAAGTCTGGGGCCTTATACAAAAGATAAAAACCTCCCTTTGATACCATTTTGTCACGAACCAAGTCGGGTTGACCCCGAACCGGTCACCCGAGTCAGTCCGCGACAAGGTCCGAGGGGTGTTCCTGATCCCCACGGGCTGGAAAATAGTGTCGGGAATCAAAATAAAGCAGTTGGGAATGGTTTATCCTATAAAATAAAGATAATAAAACAAAAGTAAACTGAACAGACTGGCATTAGAAAAAGAAGTAAACTAAGCAACGAAACATACCTCAAGTGACCTCGTGGGTCACTACAGAATATAAAAACCACACTCACTCTAAGAGCAAACTATGACTAGGGAAACCTAAAATTGGAAAAACAAATTAGGCGTGAGCACTGGGATGCTCAGTAGGAATGCCAAAGTATAACAACACTCTATTCCCTTACCTTTAAAAAGAAATCCAAAACGTGCTAGTTTAAAAATAAGACATACTAAAATAAAGTTTTTCATTCTTTTCAAATTCAAGTAACAAGCTTGAATTTTCAAGAAAAACATTTCTCTTCCACTATGTTTTTTAAGGCTCCAAGCATACATTAACATTTCAAAATGAAAGGAGACCAATTTAGATTAAAAATATGGTTTTCACAAAATAGGTAATAAGTATGAAACAACCAAATTGAAAATCATATCACAAGCACCATGGGAAATCCATAAATAGCTAGTGTTCGTTGGGAACCTAGGATCCTCGTACCTCAGTGAGATGTGGTATAGTAACAACAACGAGCTACGTTCTCATGCACGAGCCACTAGTAGGGAACACACCCATAACCTAGTGGTCTCCAATCAATCATCATTATGTTTATTTGGTGTTGTAAGCATCAATCCTTCTAGAAGAAACTGGGATGAACCGCATCTATATCATCTAGAGTACTAGTCCTAGTCCTCCCACCTAGATACCCAAGTTTCCCATGTGGTATATTTCAAGTGGTGGAGAGTTTTTATCAAGAAAATATGTATTAAATTCTCATTTTCTTTACTAAAAAATACATCCAACCTCTCACCACTGATCTCCCTCCTTGAGCACATCCCCCTTCATAAGTCACACAACAAGTAATAAGCCTATTCACTATGCACATATCACAAATCACACATTTAACATACACATCGTGCTTCTAAAACAATGGGGAATTCCATAATATGGGTTTTCACATTTACAAACCATTTTCAACATGCCAAACGGGCCTCATTACTTCAAAAAGAATAAATTCACTTTAGAAAAAATGTTCAACCAACACTTTAAAGTTCTAGATCCATTTGAAATTCCAATTAACAACAAAGACTTCACACATTTTAAAATGACTTGAAAATTTCACATTAAATCCCATACACTTTTCCTAACTTACCAAATTGTGGAATTTCCCCTTTTTAAAATCATACAAGAATCCTTATTCATTTAAATCAACTTTCACAACTAATATATACACCAAAATTTTGAGAAATACCCTCCACACACCCAAAACCATTTTAGAAACTAATTTTATGCATTTAAAATGTTAAGCATTCTAAAACAATCTTGGGATCATATTTTTGTGGAAAATATACATGTCAACACTTAAATAGAACCTGAAAATGAAGGAAAGACCAACATCAAGCATCACCATAACTTTTCATAACATGCATATACTATTTAATATAAAAAATACTTTTTAAAACACTCAAGAAATTAAGAAATTAAATTTAAAGGTATAGGCATAGGGGACCTACTACAGGGTGGAATCAAACCGAACATCTGGCCCTTAGCACTTTCTAACTAAGATTCGTTGCTCCCCCACTAAGTATATGTACTTTCATATACATATAAGGAAACTTATCCCCTACACACACACCCTAATGGCCATGAACATGTGCAAGGGGATCTTTACATATATTCTTATATGCATATACTAGTCTCCACTCACCTACATATGCATTTTCATATATATACATAGGTTCACCTAGCCCCATACATGTATATTCACTATCATGGATGACTATACATGTAACGGGGTAACCCATATATATATATATATATAAACTTACCTATTCACATGCAGGCGACTCACCTTAGACCCAGCGACTCGAAACCATAAAGTAGAGACCAAAAACTAGACATATATTTTAATAAATCCAATTAAAAAATTTATAAAACTCTTCAAATTAGTACAACAAAATTTACACCAAAAATACACCTGATTTCATATAAAAGCATCAATTTAAAACTAAATTAATAGCAAAACTCTTTCCAACCATGATTCACAACACAAACTCAATTTAATAAATCATTGACACAATTATTAAAACATTTCAAAAGAACACAACAAGAGATTGCATCAAGATTACACCAATTTTTTCATGTAAAGTCCACTTTAAAACTTATTTCATATAAAATCTCTTCAAAAATAATTTTTTACCTTGATATAATTTAATAAAACATAAATAAAAGTTTATAAAACAATTTTTAGAAAGTGGCACTTGGATTTACCCACAAATCCCACTCAAAAATCTGTTTTATACCAAGCGTACACCAATGCCATAATAGAACACAATACACAGCCCTTACACAATTTAATAAATCAATTTCATATATTATAAAACACTAACAATAGATGAAAAAAGGGTTTTACACCAAAGTGCACCCCATTTATATAAATATGCAACTTAAAAATCAAACACATATAAAACCCATTTGAAAACCAATTTCGCACAACACAAATTAAATCAAGAACACATTAAATTAATTAATCAAGAAAAATATTTAGCCAAATGAAGTTTATTCATAAAATCACCAACCTTTGATGCTGAATTTTTCACAAATTGGTGCGAAAATCCAATCACACCACAAATGCACCACATGAAGATCAAATTGAACCCTAAATCAAACAATCTAACCAACGTTATCAAGAATTAACCCTAAATCTAACATCATACCCACTAAAAACCTAAAACCACAAATAAAAATGAATCAAAACCCTAGGTAATTAGGGAGAGGGTCTTACCGAGGGAGGTGCGTGCGTCGGAGGAGAGTGGGACTTCAGCAATGAGGTCGCCGGAGGAGTCGGCCGGTTTGTGCGCATGCTGGAGAGGAGAAGGGGGTCGCACACTGGTAGGGTGGTGTGTAGGGGGAGATGGAGGCCATAGCTAGAAAGGTAGCATGAGGGAGGGGAGACCGCCAAACGTGGGAGGGTAGGGGATTCGGCCAGCAATGCACAGGGAGGAGACCGGGCAAGCGCGACGCAAAGGGGAAGGGGGCGCTGGCCAACCCTAAAAGAAAAACAAGGAAAATAAAAATAAAATAAAAATAAAAATAATAAAAATAATAATTTAGTAATAATTTAATAATAATATTCAGGATAATAATAAAATTAATAAAATAAATAATAATAGACTAATCAACTTAATAATATTATTATTATTATTCACAATAATAATATTATTAGTATTGTTATTTTTGAATCATTTCATTTTTTATTTTATTTATTTATTTTTGAACATTGGTAAATCCTTATAGAAACCTGAATGAATCCACATGGTCTTCTTAGACCATGCTCTACCCATGCGTCTGATTCCTTCATGCTTAGAACATGTGTTTTTTTCAAATAAAAACTCAAAAATTTAAGTCGGCCTTCAACCCGAACTACTCGATGCCAAGAAAATTAATAAAATAAATAATTTAAAAGTGGAAGTTTTGACACTAAATATGGTCAGAAGATGATTATTTGATAATTTTTAGGTAATATTTAACTCTTATCTTCTTAGTTTAACTCCCAATAAATCCATTTTTACCTTAATAGCGGTAATTGATTTTTATTATTTTCACTATTAATTATGGTAAAGAATTGAGTTAACATTATTAGATAATATAAATTATTATTATTCAAAATATTAAATCCATTTTTCTTAATTCAACTCATGGAATTTTTATAATTAAATTTAAAATTAAACCACATACACGATGAAAGAGCGGTTTTTCAAAGAGAAAATTCTCATAACTAATGTTTTCATATCAAAATTAAATATGAAATTGTTTCCAATGACCTGAATTAGTTAAATTTTAATATAATTGAACTAATTATACTTTAAAACCAATTTAAAATATAATTTAAATTTTTAAATAATTTAAATGAAGATCCAGTTTTCAATAAAAATTATTATTTTTTACTATTTATCAAAAAATTAATATTTTTCATAAAATTACCAAAAATTAATCTAAAAATAATTTTTACATGTATATTTAAAAAATGAAAATTATTTTTTCAAATAATTTTTTTAAAAGTGGTAAAATTAATTTTAAATAATCTGTGCAAAGCACGACTAATTCACCTTTCAGAAAAATACAATTTTTCAGAAGAAAAAAATTCTTTCTCTTTTAAATGGTTCTTAATTTATTTCTAATAAATAGTTAACCATGGAATTTATTTTATAAATGTGTAAACCATATAATTTTCCTAATTTAGTTATTATTATTCATACCTTCCAACTTAACGGATAGGTTATAATGATCATGTTTAAATAATAATATTTTAATAGAGTATTAGATTTTATTTAAACACGGTGCTGCGTGCATCATAATCTATCTAAGAGATTTAATTTATTTAAAAAAATAAATATATCATAATGTATTTGGGCATTATATTCTCTTCTAATCTTGGTTTTTTATGTTATACACACTATTGAACTTGATGTTCCTCTTTTAAAATCTCAGGGAGTTACATTCTACCACCATAAATAAATGGTGTCCTTGCAATTTAAATTTAATCTAAAAAATTAAGGGTTTGAAATTTGAAAATTCCTTTTTTGGAGACCCACATCGTAAAAATATTTAATAAAACATCCTCATGATAAGATAGAAATAGAAGTATATATTTCATTTAGAATAATAGATAACTAGGTTTCCAAGTAGGAGAAAATTGGTGGGAAGTGAAGATATAGACATGGAAGAAAAGAATAAATAATTATAGAGATCTATTGTGATCATTGATCACAATAAAGTGAGTGATCAATGGAAATTTAAGGACTAAAAAACCATAAATCTATGATAAGTTAAAATTCCATTTGATTCATCATATATGAAGTTAATAGGATAACATTTTTGTTTTAAGATCCATTTCTTAAAGTTGAAGAATTATTCTACTATCATGATAGAAAACTACAGAAAATATAATTAACTAGTATATTTTTAAGAATAATTTCATCCTTTGGCTTCACTTCATTTCTTACTCCAAGAAATTAATATCCAAGATGAATTTTTTTATGCCTGAATCACTAAAAATAACTTTTAATGAATCATAAGATCCAAAAAAGAGTAATAATCTATTACTCCTATATTTACTAAAACTAAAATGGGTGAAAAATTTAATCCAATATAATACATTAGTATTTAATACCTAATTCGTAACTCTAAAAATTAAAATTAATCCATTTCAAAACTGGTTAACCTTAATACTCATCCAAAATATGTCTGACCAAATTCAAAGTCCAAAAATTTAGAAGAAAGGTCACTAAATCAACATTAAATTCCCCAAAAAATATAATGGGTGTTGGATCGAATATATATATATGTATGTCTATTAGATGGAACAATACAAGAGGGGGGTGAATTGTAGGTTTAAAAACCTTTGATTTTTAGCAACAAAGAGATTAGTTTAAATGATCTTAAACTAATACAAATACAAACACCCACAATTGTATTGAATATAAAAGGTATGATGTATTGTAATACTAATGTAATGTAAAACAATTGTATTCAAGGTGAACACAATGATCAGAGTAATATAAAGATGAATGATTCTACCTTAAAGTGTATAGAATCAATCAATACAAAATGTAATAGAATGATTGTAATTGAAACAATTACAATTGAATATGTAAAGAAGAAAGGAAACAATACAAATCCCTTTCTAATACAAGTAACAGCGGAAATGAAAAAGTATTACAATTATTTTAACCCAAAGAGAAGGGTTATCCTTTCACCTAGGATAAAAGGTCTGTCTCACCAACACCTTGGTGAGCCCTAGATACGATGATCGGCATGTCTGTCTGCCTATCCCCGGCAGCCCTCGATACGATGATCGGCACGTCTGTCTGCCTATCCCCGGCAGCCCTCGATACAATGATCGCCACGTCTGTCTGCCTATCCCCGGCAGCCCTCGATTTTGTAGGTAATCGGCACCTCTGTCTTTCAATTACTTGAAATCCCTTGATACGATGATCGGATGCACAAGGCAGATGAGAGAAGTCACAGTGTCTCTCTCTAGAATCTTGGTAGTTCACAGAGTCTCTTCCTTCGTTCTCTTTTTTCATCGTTGTCCTCTCAGCTTCAAATGACCTCCTATTTATAGGCCTTGGGTTCCAACGGTCATATTGCCTCCAACGGTCATATTGAAACAGAAAGCACGACATCGTTTTGATTAGTTTGTAACTAACTCAACGACATCGTTTTGTTAGGACAAGAGATATATAGAAAAGTAAAACATGAGTATGATTCATATGCAATGAGTGTTTTTGACTAAGTACCAAAACAAATAATGAATATCTGAATAGCAGAGTCAGTATGATACGATTGACAGAGTCAGTATGGTACGATTGACAGAGTCAGTACGATACGATTGACAGAGTCAGTATGGTACGATTGACAGAGTCAGTATGATACGATTGACAGAGTCAGTATGGTACGATTGACAGAGTCAGTACGATACGATTGACATGATAGAAGACAAATGTAATTTCCAAAATATGATAGAATGCATTTGTGATTTCCAAAACATGATATAGAAGTCAAAAGAAGACTTTTGACTTAACAATCTCCCCCTTTTTGGAAAGCACAAAACACAAAGTAAATGTAACAAGAAATACTTATCTCCCCCTGAGTTATTGAAAACTCTTCTGAATAAGAAATTGAATACAACTAACTCCCCCTTAGGTATGGACTTTCCTAAGGATTTTATTCGTAGATTTTCCTTAAGAGTGTTGTAAAGCATTCTTCCCCTTTATAAAACATTCTCCCCCTTTGTAAACATTATCCCCCTTTGTGATTTACAAAAAGAAAGGAGTAATCTTGAATTGTCTGAAAGAGTTAGTAAAGCAATTACAATTGAATATGTAAAGAAGAAAGGAAAGAATACAAATCCCTTTCTAATACAAGTAACAGCGGAAATGAAAAAGTATTACAATTCTTTTAACCCAAAGAGAAGGGTTATCCTTTCACCTAGGATAAAAGGTCTGTCTCACCAACACCTTGGTGAGCCCTCGATACGATGATCGGCACGTCTGTCTGCCTATCCCCGGCAGCCCTCGATACGATGATCGGTATGTCTGTCTGTCTATCCCCGGCATCCCTCGATACGATGATCGGCACGTCTGTCTGCCTATCCCCAGCAGCGCTCGATTTTGTAGGTAATCGGCACCTCTGTCTTTCAATTACTTTAAAGCCCTCGATACGATGATCGGACGCACAAGGCAGATGAGAGAAGTCACAGTGTCTCTCTCTAGAATCTTGGTAGTTCACAGAGTCTCTTCATTCGATCTCTTTTTTCATCGTTGTCCTCTCAGCTTCAAATGACCTCCTATTTATAGGCCTCGGGTTCCAACGGTCATATTGCCTCCAACGGTCATATTGAAACAGAAAGCACGACATCATTTTGATTAGTTTGTAACTAACTCAATGACATCGTTTTGTTAGGACAAGAGATATATAGAAAATTAAAACATGAGTGTGATTCATATGCAATAAGTGTTTTTGACTAAGTACCAAAACAAATAATGAATATCTGAATAGCAGAGTCAGTATGATACGATTGACAGAGTCAGTATGGTACGATTGACAGAGTCAGTACGATACGATTGACAGAGTCAGTATGGTAAGATTGACAGATTCAGTACAATACGATTGACAGAGTCAGTATGGTACGATTGACAGAATCAGTACGATACGATTGACATGATAGAAGACAAATGTAATTTCCAAAATATGATAGAATGCATTTGTGATTTCCAAAACATGATATAGAAGTCAAAAGAAGACTTTTGACTTAACAATGGGATCTTAATTTCACATTCCAAATGTTTTAATGCATTTATCACTATAAAACATTAATGAAAACAAACATACTTCCAAAAATAAAATCTTAAATTTTCGAATATATTCCATAAATCCAAACATGCAGTAAACTCCATCAGAGATAATATAAACCATCAAATCACTAAATAATTTCAATGTCACAAATATTATCCTATAAACATATCTTTATAATTATTATCTCAATATATATAACATATTAATGTCTATATTCCATCAATAATGTGTTTTGTAAGAAGTTCAACTTGCCACTGAATCACGTTTCTTGGTCATTGGTACCATTCAACATATGCTCTAAAATCCTTAAATAAAAAGTACTACAATACAATACTTATAAATTTAATAATTATTATAACCATAATATCATTGATAATAATACTCATATAACATAATTCTTTAATCCAAACATAAAAATATTAATCATTCCACTTCGTATATAGTAATAGCATAAGCTTGACCTTGATCCCTTAGATTCTTCTTAGGTATATTACCTTAATGCTTGGGACATTCATTTACATAGTGTCCCATATCCTTCTATTTGAATTATTGAACATTGGAAACTTCTTTCTTTCCCTTGAAATCTTGAGCATAGTGTCCTTTCTCTCCAAACTTATAGAAAACTCTCATTCCCTTTAAGAAAGTAACAGGATGTTTCTTTTCACAATTATCACATAGGAAAAAATCCTTCTTTCCCTTCTTCCCTTTATTCATCTTTTTATTTTTCATTATCTTATTCTATTTCTTCACTTTGAAGTTGTTAGACTTGTAGAATTATTTATCTATCTTTATACCACATGATACTATATCCTTGTATAATGAGAAATTTTGGTATACTAGTTCCCTGTGAATAATTGGCTTAAGCACATCAAAGAAATGGTCAATCTTGCTCTCTGGATTATGCATGTAGTCCAAGATATTCCTTGATGACCTTGTAACATTGGATTCATACTTAGAAATATTTTCATATTCCCTTTGTCTTAGATTTAGGAATTGTATCTCTACATCTTCTCCTTTCTCATGTGGAAAATACTTTTCTAAGAAGAGTGCCTTAAAATCCCTCCATTACATGTTTTCTATTTCTTCTTCATCATTATTGTTTTGAATCAATAACCACCATTGATCTACATCTCATGATAGGTGATAAAATTCCATGACAAATTTCTCCCTTTAATTTCTTCCAAAGTGAGAAATATCTTCTCTAAGGAACTTATCTATTACTCAGCTACAAATGGATTTATAGCCCCAATGAATGATGGGGGTTAGTGACACATGAAGTAGTATAACATTGTTACACCATATGGAGGATCAATAGGATACTCCATATGGGAAAGGTTATTCCTCATAACCTCATTCATCTGCCCCAATATGATTATAATTTCTTCAATTCCAGCTGTAGCTCCAGCTCTAGCTAAATTATCTTTCCCAGGAGGGAAATCCCTACATGGGGTATGTGCATTGATACAGTTCTCATTCCTTCCACTAGGCACTATTTCTAAAAAATGGAATATAATATATGAGATCAAAACATTATGAAACATAATGTATAATCTTAATACTAGTTAAATAATTAACATAAATTGAAAATTTTATGCATAACTAATCTCATAATCATAAACATGGTTTCTTTAGGAAGGTTTTTAAATTGTAAAAAAAATAAGATTTATCATAATTGTTTGTAAAGAAAATGTAATTTAACTAAAGTATATCTCCCAAGATATTCAAACCAGTTGCATAGTAAGGCTCATTGTTGTGTACCAGGTAATGCTCTACCCAAGACCATCATGCCTTTCTAAAAGATATTTCCACTAGGTACATCTGTTCCAGAACTGCATCCACTTGTAATATCCATAAAGGGATGTATTTCTAGGAAAACCACATAATATCTACCTTACAAAAACTTTAGAATTTTATCCTACACTTAGAATTATCCTTAAAGTAATTCATAGGGTTATATTCCCTAATCTATGTTTTTTGAAATCTACTTATCAAAGTTTCTACTAAAATTTCTCTAATACCAACTATAAAGACCATGACCCCAGTAGCCTAGATCTAGTGGTTACTTTATTACATTGGCAAAAGATACAAGGAAAATCATCACAAAGAACCTAATAGTTTATTAGTCTTGTTAAACTAGATAAATACTTTAAATTCATATTATAATTGAAAACATAAAATACACAAAGTGTTTTATTTGAGAACTCCATTATTCCTCATAATGTATCCCTACATATCAATCACAAAACACATCCTGGTATCCTGGTGAAAATAAAACATAATAAGGGGATGATCTTAGATGCTCATTAAGGGTAAAAATATAGTGTAATATATCATGAATAAATAAGAATAATCAATATATCATGATAAATAACTAAAACACCATCCATTTAATCAATAAAATGAGCATAATATGGTAGAAATAAATGATTATCAAATAAATCCATACAAATAATAAAATAATATTGAAACTTATCCATAGATATTCAAACTAATCAAATAATCACATGGACATTAATAAATAATCTCATAATAAGGTAATTCATAATATTAGACATCTAAAATATATTGTCAAGATCTTTCACAAGACAATTTAAATATGTGGGTAGAAACTCATCTAATTTGGCAAACTAATTTGTCTCATGAGATCTGTCGATGCATCGAGGGGATATCTATAACCAAGCCCCACCCATCACTTACTAAGTCTAATGTACTCCACATATTAAAGGGGTGAAATATGATCAACACAAATATTCATATTTAATATCTAATGTATGAAATGTTAATACTTACCCAAAACAAATAAACATAATCATAAACCATCTATAGTAAAATGGTGAATGGTAATAAAATTGTATATCCCAAGTCAAAATAGTCATAAAATATCCATATAAATAAATAGGATAATATTAATACAAAATATTCCTAGTGTATCATAATTATAATAAAGGGTTTATGTAATCGATGAATATAAATATCATAAAAATGTCATTAAAAACATTTTTGAGGAAAATATCCTTTCACATTGAAAATCACATTCTAAAATAAAAAGTTCACAAAAAAATTGAAAATAATTTTCTTTAAAAAAAATTAAAACTTTTAAAATAATATTTAAAACATTGAGTGGTCATGATGGTAGAAAATTTCATTTATGCCATACATGTTAAAACAAATATTCCTTTCATGTTTTTGGTAAAATCCAAACAGGACTTGTTTTGAAAAATACTTGAAGATTCCTTTTAAAAAAAGTAAAACTAGGTAAAATTTTATTTAATAAATAATTTTTAAAAGGTTAAAAACATTTTTGAAAATATTTTTAAAAAACATAGATCTTTATGAAAAAGGATTTTCGACCGAAGAGAGAAATAAAGTTGGATTTTCTTAAAAACATTTTCTCAGTCATTTTAAGTACAAAAGAGTGGTAAAATGGTAATATTACTTGAAAAAGTTCATGAATAACCATATGAGAATAAAATATATTTATTTTAAGAAATAAATATCAAATAATCCCCCTAATATATATTTAAAGAAAAACAATCCTGAATAATGATGAGATTATGGAATAAACCCTTACCACTTTGGTAACTTCTAAATACTAAGCCTCAAAAAATAAATAACATCAAATTAAAATTTAAATTCCATAAAGATAAAGATATTCATGATAAAACATATCAAATGGTCTGTATATACACTGCACAAAATAAATAAGTGGTTAATATGGTATATATCTCACAAAAGTAAAAGTGGGATGAAAAACCCTTACCTCATGTTCAAATTCCTTCATATGTCTCTAAACCTAATATATAATAAATATATATTTATTATAAATATATAAAATAACCATGAACAAATATATCATATAATATATGATTTATTTATAGTCTTTTATCACTCGTTTATTAATAATTCTTTGTTAAAATCATTATTTCGGGGGATAATTGCTTCGTTTTTCATGTATGTTTTAGTTCAGTAATTTTTGTCCTTTTAATTTGATAATGATTAAATGATTATAAATAATTTTAAATATGATATAAATATAATATATATTCATTATATATGTATTTATAGTTATCTATTAAATTTAGATATAGAAAATGGATTACACCGTCCATGAAGATGGTAAGCCATGTGTACGCATGAACGTTGTTTTCATTTTTCTCAATGGATGAAACAAAAGGAAAATAAATATTAATTAATATTTAAAGAATAATTATTATGTCTTATATATCATTTATATTAATCAAATATATCCTTATTACCATCCATGTAAAAATAAAATTAAAAAAATCACATCATTGCATGGAGGTGGTAGTCCACATGTGCGCACGAGTGATGTTATTATTTTCAAAAGGATTGGAAGGTAAGAAGTTAGATGAGATATTATATTTCAATAAGTATGGTTGAATTATAAATATCACATATATTAATTAAATTTATCTTTACTTCCTTTCATGTAAAGAGTATTTGAAAAATGAATCACATCGCTTTGTGAGGCTGTAGTCCGCCATACACACGAGCGACGTTATCATATCACCCACAGAATGGAAATTAATATGGTATATGTGATATCATAATTTAAAAAGTATAATAATTTCATAAATATCATATACATATGTTAAATCCATCATTATATCTAGCCTTTAAAGGTGGTGATGGAAAATGAATTACATCATTTCGCGAGGCGGTAGTTTGTCGTACACACGATCTATAGTTTTGTTTACCATTTTATGTAAGTGGAGATAGATATTGGTTATTCCATTAAAATAATAAAATATAATTATATATGGTATATTGGTTTTTTAAAATTATCATATTTGAATAATATTTAAAGGAGGTGGAATAATAAATAAAATAAATACGCATGTTTAAGAATTTTACCTCTTCTTTAGAGAGCCTCTTTAGGTTTACAAACGAATCCTTCTTAAGAGAGATTAATAATCAAAATAAGGCCTCTAATATGTTATTAGGGAATTAATTAATTAATTTTTATAAGGTTTTTTTAAGTTTTAAAATAGGAGGAGAGGGGGTGGCCTTTGATAAGTGGGGGAGAGAAGACATGTGGAATTTTTGAACAAATAAAGTGATTCCCATGTTTTTATCATGCCAAAAGCCTCCAAAATAGTTAATTCTAAAAAATTAGAGATTATAATGTTAAAATATGGTCATATAATATTTTTTGGATAAATTTTTGGTCATTTATAACCTCAATATTCTTATTTTAACCCCCCTAATAAAACCATTTTTACCTTAATCGTAATAATTAAATTTTTCTGTTTTCACTATTCATTATGGTAAAAAATTAAGTTGACCTTATTAGATTATATAAATTATGTTTATTCCAAATATAGAATATATTTTTCCAAATTAAACCCATAGAATCTTCAGAATTCAATTTAAAATTAAACTATAAACGCGACGAAAGAGGGGTTTTCTAAACAGAAAATTCCCATAAGTATAGAATGCTTAATATAAAAATTCAATATTAAATTGATTAAAATGACCTAAATTAGTTAAATTTTAATATAATTAAACTAATTTTAATTTAAAACCAATTTAAAATATAATTTTACTTTGTAAATAATTTAAATGAAAAGGCAGTTTTCAATAAAAATCAGTATTTTCACTATTCATCAAAAAATAAATATTTTCATAAAATTATTAAAGATTCACCCAAAGATAATTTTGAAAATTAGATTTAAAAATTTAAGTTTATTTATTCAAATAAATTTTCTAAAAGTGTTAAAAATTAATTTTAAATTATAAGCACAAAGCGTGACTAATTCGTCTTTCAGAAAAATATAGTTTTTCAGAAAACATTTCTTTCTTTTAAAATGGTTATTATTTTATTTATAATAAATATATAACTATTGAATTTATTTTATACATGTGTAAAACATATAATTTTCATATTTTAGTTATTACTATTCATACTTTCCAACTTCACAGCTAGGTTATAATGGTCATGTTTAAATAATAATATTTTAGTAGAGTGTCTCATTTCGTTTAAACCTGGTATTGTGTGCATCACAAGATATTGAAGAGATTGAATTTATTTAAAAATAAATATATCATAAAATCTAGGGGTGTTATATTATCTTTTAATATTGGTTTTTCATGTCATACACACTTTCAAACATGATGCTCCTCTTTTAAAATATTGGGTTGTTACATTCTACACCCATTAAATAAATTGCATCCTCACAATTTAATCTTGATATTTAAAATTAAGGGTTTGAAATTTGAAAATACCTTTTTTAGAAACCCACATCATAAAAATTATTAATAAACATCCTCTTTATCATAGAGAAATGGAAGTATAAGGGTAATCTAGAATAACACGTAATTAGGTTTCTAAGTAGGATAACATTAGTGGGAAGTGAAGATATGGGCATAGAATAAAAATGTAAAAAATTATAAAGAGTGGTAGAAATCATTGATCATAATAAACTGAGTGATCAATGGAAATTTAATAACCTCAAGACTATAAATCTATTATGATCTAAAATTTCTTTTGATTAATCAGATATGAAGTTAATAAGATAATTTTTTTGTTTCAAGATCTTATTCCCAAAGTTGAGTAATTATTTTACTATCATGATAGATAATAGCATAAAATATAATTACTTAATATATTTTTAATAATAATTTCATCCTTTGGTTGTACTTAATTTCTTACTCTAATAAATGAATATCCAAGATGAATTCTTTTATTCCTGAAGCATGAAAATTAACTTTTAATGGATCATAAGATCCATAAAATAGTAACCAATTATTCCTCCCATATTTACTAAAACCAAAATGGTCAAAAAAATATCTAATATAATACATTAATCTCTAATACCTCAATAGTAACTCCCAAAATTCAACTTAACCTATTTTATAATTGGTTAACCCTAATACTCATCTAAAATATGTATGACCAAATTCAAAGTCCAAAAATTTAGAAGGAAGATCACTAAATCAACATTATATTTCCCAAACAATATAAAGTGGCTCTTAATGGTGCATTCCAAATGTGTGAATACCCTGATCACTATAAAACCTTAATGAAAACATGCATACTTCTAAAAATAAAATCTTAGGTTGTTGAATATATTCTATAAATCCAAACATGCAGTAAACTTCACAAAGATAACATAAACCATAAAATACCTAACCAATTTCAATGTCACAAATACCATCTCATAAACATCTCTTTATCATTATTATTTCAACATAGATCAAATATTAATGGTTATCTTACCTAAATAATGCATTTTACAAGAAATTAAACTTTCCACCGAATCACTTTTCTTGGTCATTAGTACCATTCAACATATCCTATCAAATACTTAAACAAAAATTATTGTAGTACAATCCTTATACATTTCATAATTTTTATAATCATAATATCATTGATAATAATACATCTATAACATAATTCTTTAATCCAAACACAAGCACGTTAATTGTTCTAATTTGTCTATAGTAATAGCATAAACCTGATCTTGATCCCTTAGCTTCATCTTAGGTATATTCCCTTGATGCTTGGAGAATTCATTTACATAGTTCCCAATATCCTTATAATTTAAGTATTGAACATTAATAAATTATTTATTTCCCTTACATTAATGATCATGGTGTCCATTATCTTCCTACTTATATAAAACTCTCATTACCTTCAAGAAAGTACCAAGGTATTTCTTTCCACAATTATCTCATTGTAAAAAAATCATTCTTTCCTTTCTTCCCTTTATCTATATTTTTATTTTTCATCCTCTTATTATCTTTGTGCCCTTTAAATCCATTAGACTTAGAGAATTATTTCTCTTTCTTTATATCACATGATACTATATTCTTGTATAATGATAAATTTTGGGAGGCCAGTGCCCTTTGAAGAATTAGATTAAGCCCAGCAAATAAATGGTCAATCTTTCTCTTTGGATTACATATGTAGTTTGTAAAATGTCTTTCTAACCTTGTAAATTTTTCTTCATACTTAGAAACATTTTTATCTTTTTTTTCTATTAGGTTCAGGAATTATCTCTCTATATCTTCTTATTTCTCATAATGAAAATACTTTTCCAATAAGAATAACTTAAAATCCTTCCATTCCATGTTTTCTATTTATTATTTATCCTTATTGTTTTGAATCAATGGACACCATTGATATGAATCTCCTAAGAGATAATAAACTTCCATGACAAATTTATCCTTTTCATTGCTTCCCAAAGTGAGAAATATCTTCTCTAAGGAACTTATCCATTTCTCAGCTACAAATGGATTTTTAGTACCATTGAATGATGGGGGTTGGTGAAACATGAAGCAGACTAACATTGTTACACCAAATGGTGGATCATAAGGATAATCTATATGATAATGTTTATTAATCATAACCTGAGTCAGCTACCCCAATATGTTTATAATTTATTCAGTTCTAGTTATATCTCTAGATCCAACTTCATTGTCTTTCTTAGGAGGTAAATACATACATGGGGTATTTGCATTTATGTGATTCTCATTCCTTTCACTGGTGTCATTTCTAAACAATGATATACACTAGATTATATCTTAACATTATGAAACATAATGTATAATCCCAATAGTAGTGAATAACTTAATATAAATTGAAAACTTTATGTATAGATAATCTCATAATCATAAACATGGTTTTTCTGGGAAGTTTTTTAGATCATAAAAATATTTTCAAATCATTCATAATGGTTTGTAAATAAAATTTAAATTGACCAAATCATATCTCATAGGAGTTTCAAAATAGGTACGTAGTAGGGCCCATTTTTGTGTACCAAGTAACACTCGAGTCAAGACTGATGCACCTTTTTTAGAGTTATTTTTACTAGTAATATTTGTGCTAGAACCACATCCACTTATAGTATCCGGAAATATATATATTGTTAGTAAAACCACATAATCTCTACCTTATAAAAACTTTAGGATGTTATCCCATACTTATACTTATCCTTAAAGTAATTCATAGGGTTATATTCCCTAATATATATTTTCTGAAATCTAGTCCCCAAGATTTATACTAAACTTCCTTTGATACCAACTATAAAGACTCTGAACCCAGTAGCCCAGAAACAGTGGTTACTTTATTACATTAGAATAAGATATAAGGAATCACATCCTAAAGGACTGAATAGTTTAGTAGCCTTGGTAAACTAGATAAATGTTTAAAATTTACATTATAATTGAAAATATAAAATAGAAAAAGTTTTTTCTTTGAGAAAACCATTATTCCTCATAGTGTATCCTAACATATCAATCACAAAACACTTCCTGGTATTATGGGGAAAATAAAACATAATAAATAGTTGGGATTAGATGCACAATAATGGTAATCATATAGTGGAATCTATCATGAATAAATAATAATAATAAATATGGTAAGGTAAATAACTAAAACCCCTACTATTTAATCAATAAACTAAGCATAATATGGAAGAAACAAATGATGATCGAATAAATCCATATAAAAATCATATAAGATTAAAACTTATCCATGTATATTCTAACTAATTGAATAATCACATGGACATAAATAAATGATCTCATAATGAGGGAATGAATAATTCTAGGCATGTGAAATATACTATCAAGACCTTTCACAATGTAATTTAAATATGTGGGTAGAAACCCATATAATTTGGCTAACTGGATTTTCTCATAAGACATGTCGATGCATTTAGGGGATATCTATAACCATCCCCAACCCATCACTTATTAATTTCAATTCATTAATCATATGAAAGGGTTGAAACATAATCAACATAAAAACTCATATTGAAAAATTAACATATGAAATGTTTATACTCACCCCAATCAAATAAACATAATCATAAACAATCCAGAGTCAAATGGTGAATGGTAATAAAATTGTATATACAAATTCAAACTAATCATAAACCATCCAAAGAAATAATAATGGTGGTATCAATACAAAATATCCCCAGTGTATCATAAGTACAATAAAGGGTTGATATTTTCGATGAATATAAATACCATAAAAATGTCATTAAAAACATTCTTTAGGAAAATATCCTTTGTACTTTGAAAATCACATTTTAAAAAAAGTTTACAAAACATTTTGAAAAATAAATCTTTGAAAATAACCTTTTAAAACTTGTAAAATAATCTTTAAAAAATTTATTCATCATGACGGTGTAAAATTCGATTCATGTCGTACATGTTAAAATAAATATTCCTTTCACATTTTTGGTAAAATCCAAACGGGCCTTGTTTTGAAAATGACATGAAGATTATTTTCAAAACATTTTGTAAAAAGTAAAAATTGGTAAAAAAATTATTAAATAGATCTTTTGAAAATGGTTAAAAACATTTTTCAAAACATTTTTAGAAAACACGTATTTTTATGAAAAAGGATTTTTGATCGAAGAGAGACAAAAAGATAAATTTTCTTAAAAACATTTTCTCAATCATTTTAAGTACCAAAAAGTGAGAAATTGTAATATTAATTGAAAAAGTTCATGAATAACCATTGTAGAAGAAAATAGAATTATTTTAAGATATAAATATCAAATAATTTCCCCATGGGAGACTTATACAAAAACAATTCTGAATAGTGGTGATAATGTGAAATAAACCCTTACCAATTTGGTAACTTATGAATCATAATCCCCATAAAATAAATGACATAAAATTAAACTTTAAATACCATAAATACAAAGATATTAATTATATAATATATAAAATTATAATTATATACACTACACAAAAGAAATAAGTGGTGAATATGGCATATGTGTCACAGAAGTAAAACTCAGACGAGAAACTCTCGCCTTAGGTTTGAATTCATTTGTATGTGTATGAATATCCTGTATAATAAATATATGTTTATTATAAATATATTAAAGAACCATAATCATATATATAATATCATTTATTATTTAATTATAATATTTTATCACCCATTTATTAATAATTCTTTGTTAATATCACTGTTTTGGGTGCTAATTGTTTTGATTTTCATGTATATTTTAGTTTAGTAATTTTGGTCCTAATAATTTGATCTTGGTTACATAATTTATATAATTTTAAACATGATATAAATATAATATATGTTAATTATATATATATATATATATTAATCTATTAAGGTTATAGATAGAAAATGGATTACATCATTCATGGAGATAGTGGGTTGTATGTACACATGAACGATGTTTCCATTTTTCTAGAAGGATGAAAAAAATTGAAAAAAATATTGATTATTTTTATATAATAATTATTATTTCATATATATAATGTATATTAATCAAATATATCCTTATTACCATCCATATAAAAATAAAAAGAAAAACATTTCACAGCGTTACGTGGAGGCAGTAGTCCACACGTTCGCACGAGCAATGTTTCTGTTTTCCAAAAAATTAGAAAGTAGGAAGTTAAATGAGATATTATATTTAAAAAATTATGTTCATATCATAAATATCACACATATTCATTAACTTTAACCTTACTTACTTTCATGTAAATCGTAAGTGAAAAACTAATCGCATCGCTTCGCGAGGTGGTAGTCCGTCGTACACATAAGCGATGTTATCATATCCCCCATAGAATGAAAAGTAAAAAGGTATATGTGATATCATAATTATGTAAATATAATAATTTCATAAATATAATATATATATTTTTGTGTGTTAAATCCATCATTATATCTATCATTTAATGGTGGTGATGAAAAACGAATTACATCAGTTTGCGAAGTGGTAGTCCATCGTACACACGATCAACAGTTTTGTTTCCCATTTGATGTAAGTGAGGATGGATATGGGTTATTACATTAACATAATAATATATAATAATATATTAGATTCTATTGTTATTATATTATCATAATTGAATAAGGTTTTAAGGAGTTTAAATAAGAAATAAAATAAATACGCATGTTTAATAATTTTACCTCTTCTTCGGAGAGCCTCTATAGGTTTATACCTAAATCCTTCTTATAATGGATTTATAATCAAAATAATTCCTCTATTTTATGGGTTGGGAAGTAAGGAAGTTATTTGGGCAGGTATTGGATGAACTAAATGGTTTTTTAAAATTTAAAAGGGGAAGAGATGGGGTGGCCTTTTATAAGTAGGGGAGAGGACACGCATGTAATTTTTAAAAAGATAAAGTGATACCCGCATTTTTATCATGAAAAAATCCTAAAAAATGAGTATTTATACAATCTTAGATACTATAGGGTAAAACTATGTCTAATAAATGGGTTTTGGAAATGTTTTAGGTTATTTTTAACCCTTATCTTCATTGTTTTACCCCTCTCCTTGCAAACCTATTTTTATCTTAACCACAATAATTAATTTTTACTGTTTTTACTACTCATTATAGTAAAAAAATTATTTGACCGTATTAGATAATATAAATTATTATTATTAAAAATATGGAATCCATTTTTCCAAACTCAAATCATGAAAGTTTCATAATTCAATTTAAAATTAAACTGTAGACATAACGAAAGAGCGGTTTTCCAAAGAGAAAATTATCATAAGTATAAAATGTTTTAATATAAAAATTAAAAATTAAATTGATTTAAATGACCTAAATTAGTTAAATTAAAATATAATTTAAATAATTTTACTTTAAACCTAATTTAAAATATAATTTAAATTTGTAAATAATTTAAACGAAAAGTTGGTTTTCAATAAAAATTAGTATTTTTCACTATTCATAAAAAATTAATCTTTTTAAAAAATTCTCAAAAATTCACCCAAAGATAATTTTTAAATTTGGATTTCAAAAAATGAATTTTATTTTTTCAAATACATTTTCTAAAATTTGTAAAAATTAATTTTAAATTATGTTTTCAAAGAGCGACTAATTTGTCTTTCAGAAAAATACAGTTTTTCAAAAAGCATTTTTTTCTCTTTTAAATGGTAATTATTTTATTTATAATCAATAGATAACCATTGGATTTATTTTATACATGTTTAAACTATATAATTTTCATAATTTATTTATTATTATTCATACCCTCTAATTTAAAGTCTAGGTTATAATGGTCATGTTTAAATAATAATATTTTTATAGAGTATTTCATTTTGTTTAAACTCGGTGTTGTGTGCATCGCAAGCTATCAAAGAAATTGAATTTTTTTAAAAATTAATGTTTCATAAAGTATAAAGGTGTTATATTCTCTTATAATCTTTGTGTTTCATGTCATACATGCTATTAAACATGATGTTCCTCTTTTAAAATATCGAGATGTTACGATGCGCCTTGGGATTGGGAGTGTTTCCTATCGTGGATGAGTTTGAGGTACAGTTGTATACCCAGGATACATAGCATGTGTTCTAGTAATTTCATGGATTTTTAGTCATCATGTCTTGTATCTTATACCTATAACCTTGGGATACCCCATGTTCTCATTTGTATGAAACTTGGTACTACACATCATGTACAGTGGTTACACGGCTTGTAGTTCTTCAAGTTGTGTTCCAGTCTGTCTGGATCTACACGTTGGTCCACTTTTGTCAGATATATTGGACTTTATCATGTGATATGGTTGTGAAAACAAAAAAAAATATGGCGTTCATATAATAATTATATTCCATTTACTCTAGTTTTTTTTTCAAGAAGAGACTTTGATACCTCTAGATGGTATTCTTCATATGTTTCTTAATATTTTAATCTTAACCAATTACTGGTTATGTTACTAAGAACAAAGAAAGAAAGTGACAATGATGTTAATATATTAAAATGAATCACTATGATTGAAATAAAACACAAACTCGTGTAACCAATCAATGAATAATAAATAATTACAAATTAAACATGTGACCCCTCTGATACCACTGTAGGTTTCAGGTACAGCAGAAGTATCCTTTGATGGTATGACCAACTCATATTTTAATCTTAATTTACATGAAATAATTTTCACACATGATTAAAAAATCATGTCTAATTAAAAACATATATTATGTGACTAGATTAAAATGCTAGAAATATGACAGGAGGATATTCACATGTAATTTATAATTAATTTATGAGCAGATATAGAATTATCTGAACTTGTAATTATCTCTTCGTTGATGATCTGATTAACAAGATCTCATCACGTTATCTTTTTGTTTTAGGATCCAAGTTTTTAATTTCTTTAGGGATGATACACACATGAACCACAATTTATGAACATCCTTGTAGAATCATATGGTTCTAGTATAACCAATCTTGATCACTTGTGTTGATCATGGTAGATTACAGTAGTATTATTCTCAAAGGAGGAATAACTCTTGATGTTATCTCAAAGAACTGAGAGAGGAGGAATATAGAGAGATATAGAGAGATCATTTTAGATCTCTATATCTCTCTCTCTATCCATTGTTAACACCAAAAGTTAATATGAAATGTGTTGTAACTAAATATTTATTATGGCTGGTTTAGGGTTTTAAAATTGCATACAAATCCTTTACCTACTCAAAAATTCTTAGTTGACCCCATGTACAATAATAATATTATTATTATTAATTTCTTGACATGTGTAACAATTAAAGAATGTAATAAATATCATTTATACCATTTCCAGCTGAACCATTAAGCTTGGTCCATTTTACCTCATCAACATTTATCGATCGTTGAATAATGACTATTTATTTAATAAATAAATATTACTGTATTATTCATTGATAAATATAATATAATAAATATTATATTTTCCAAACCTTATAAAAAATATTATTATGATTATTTAACTCTCTTATTATTTTAAATAACTTGTGATTAAATTATGGAAATCAAATAAACCTAAATAAATATTATTTATTCTAACATGTTTAATTCATCACTTGAATTTAATTTATATTGTAGATACACTTAATATGTGGCCCTCTAGACCTCTTTCTTAGTATCATTAGGCATAACCACCTAAAGTTCAAGGATATCATATAGCAACACAGAAAGGCTCTCATATATAAATAAGTTAATGTCACAGTGACATCTAAGATCCTATAAATGTTCACCATGTAATATAATCTATTTATCATGATATCTAAAAACAAACAACTTGCATGCTGGTGTCATCAACCTATATGCTCGATGTCTCTTTATCTAACTTTATAGAAATAAACTCACCCACTGATCATTATAGCCATGGATTTATGTAGGTAGTTCCATTATCATTAAAGGGAATGGGATATAAATTCTTTTATAGGATAGAAGAGACAAATCCTTTATTGTATTGTCCATTAATACAACATCACTCGGGATGTACCCAATGCATCCTACCTCACCATGAGCATATTTCATCATGGTTTTTATCAATACAACCAAGTACATGAGTTATGATATCCATTAATGATAATATTAATGTCTAAGGATCAATACACATTTCTATGGATAGGAACATCCAATGACACATGTAAATGTGGATTTCTTATTGATGGGTTTGTTCTCATAACCTTTTATCATAGATATTACCAAGGGTGAACACCATGAGAAGGTGTCTCAATGTCCTATGATTATCCTACCCTTGATAACTTATATCATATGTGTCCCATCATATAATATCATACATCCATAGAATGTTATTCAAGAATGATATTGTGGCACCTCTAGGTTCTCATCATAGCGGGGAACTTCTATGACCTTTCAGTGAAACATATATTCTTATAAAATTATCACATACAAAATTCATGTATAGGAACAACCATGATGTGATAATAAAACTTCATTGATAAGAAAACATATAATCAAGTACTAAGAAAGTTGGTTTTAGGACACCAACTCCAACATGTATGAAATGTGATTCCTTTCACCTATGGATACCTATGAAGGTGGGATGATTTTGTTTTCCACTTTGGTGATCTCTCTCAAACCCATGAGATAGAATTCAAAGATGATGCATTGGATTCTTTTGTGTAAGGTACACACATATTTATAGTATTTATTCATTTTAATTATCATGCAGGTTTCATATTATCTTGCATGAAGATCCTTGGACAAGGTTTTCATATGGATTTAGTTGTGTCTAAAAAGTGTTATTAGATACTTATGAAACCTTAAAGTGGTATCAAAGTAAATCCATGCTTAATTTTTATGAAATCCTATGTGAAATGAATAAGAAACTGCAAAAATATAGCCTCACTTTTCAGGTTTTCAAAAATCTAAAAAAGGGTTTACTCTTACGTAGTAGGGATACATAATTGTAATGATGGACTTACACTTATTTGGTTGAGATAAATAAGGAAAACCAAGGGATTTTCCTTTCATAGATGGTCTATTTAAGGGTCTTATAACCTTACTCTTATGTATATTGGTCTACATAAGGTTCATACCAACTTACCTTTATGTAAAGTAAGGGTTGTGTAAAGTTAGTTGTGATTTTAAAAGGGTTACGTAAAGGTCTCTGGACACTTTACCCTCACGTGTATAGGCATCAGAGTCATTATGTAAAGGTACTTGAAATTACCTTTATGCATCATAAGAAATATAAATATTTTATTTATGAAAATGGCATGTGTGAAGGTATTACCTATACATGAGGGTTGAGCGAGCTTACCTTTACACATGAATGAGTTCCTATATAAGGGGAAACAAAAAATGTTTTGAAAAAATGTTTTTAAATTATTAAATGGATTTATCGATTTATAAAATGTATATAAATCATTATAAAAGGTATTTTAGGATTTTAATTTATAAAATTTTTATTAGTTAATTAATTAATTATAAATTTTTTATAATTAATTAAATGTTTATGAAACATTTTATTCCAAAATATTAAATGTTAATATTTGAAATACCTTTTAACAAATTATATATCATAACTTATGATCTATAAATAAAAGTGTTTATTTAGAGATCATTGGTGATAATTTATAAAGAGATATAAATTATGAAATAAGGAAAAAATATAAAAAAAATTATATTTAAATTATGAACTATTTATAATTAATTATTTTGATTTTTTCAAAATTTGAAAGGGTCTCTATTTGTATATTATTCATTCCACATCAAAAGTGTTTTGATGATTGATATGTTCCAATTTTATATAATAATTAATTATATGATATTTAGATTATGTAAAATGTTTACATAATAGAAGTTTAATTATAAATAGTTTATAATTCATATAATATCATACATTTAAAATGGAAATTCCATATAATGATTAATATTAAAGAGTTTTTATTGGAATGAATATAAATTTTTTATATTCATATTTGTCCATAATGTTAAAAATAAAATTATAAAGTGTTTATAATTGGATTTTATTTATGAATTATTCATAAATATTTATTCCATGTTTAAATATTTGAATTGTTCTTATATTTAAAAGTTTATTTCCTTTTAGATTCATGATTATTAAATCGTTTATGAAATGTGACTATTGTGTATGAATTGGTTTAAAATATTAAACTACTTCTAGGATAGAGCCTTGCATTACATGTTAGGATTGAATCCATAATGAATTTAGTTTTTCATCTACCAGGACCTTGGTTTTTAATTGAAGTTTTGAGATTGATTTTAGTTGTTGAATGTGGTATGTGAATATTAGGTGTTATAGTTATTATGAATTGAATTATATATTTATTAAAGTATCCCTAGGTAGAGGACCTTGGGGTTGGACTACCTACCTACCTGGTGGTTTATGCCTTGTCTAGGCTGGTGAATGAGGTTGTCTATTTATTGCTTTGGGTATACTCATGTGAAGATTTTCAGTCTCATATAACTCTATACCTTTACATTAAGTGTTCATGTAACTTATGCACTATTTTTCACTATGGTATTACTCATGTGAATATTTTCATTCTCATATAACTTTATACCTTTACATGAAGTGTTCTTGTAACCTATGCATGTGATGTATCTAAATATTTATGAATATGTTTGACTTCTAATTTTGGGTGAGTTACATAAACTTATGGGTTGTGTAAAGAGTTACACATCAATATTATTTTAACATATTGGTTTTGTGGAGGGAATAGGATTCCAAACTAAATTACTAGAAGCATGAATACATAAAAGGGAATAACATTATATGAGATGGTGAGATAAAATCCCCTTCAAATACTAAGTGTGAGATTCCTTCCAAAGTGGCACTTTTCAAGACCTTGATCATTCAACCGGGTAGGTCATGCCAAATTTGGGTGCCCCTAGATTATCTTGTGTAAGGAAATCAAGGATATGTGACATTGGAACATCCTTAGGTAGGTCATGAAAAAGTGGGGTGACCCTGGATTGTCTTTTTTTAGCATGTTTTTGGAATTTTTTTGGGTTACACTGACTATGAGACCCTAATAGGATTAGGTTACTAAAGGAATAGAGTTAATTTTTTCTATATAATGGATTGGAAAAAGAGTTTTTCACTAGATTATCCAAAGAGTCGTATATGATATGATTGGGATGATGACTTACCTAAATAACTAAGTGATGAGAGAAATGCTAAAGCGGGCTTATTGCTTAGTGAAATATGTATTTTTTCCTACTAATAGATATGATGTGTTTTTCAAAAAGGGGTCTTCATTTTATTGGGATATCATTTAATAAAATTACTTATTAAATTGTTAATAATACATGATACTCATAGGATAAAATCTTCTATTGTAGATAATATCATTATAATCATCATCAAGAAAAACCTTATAATTAATCCTTAAAAAGGATAAACTTAACATAAATAGCTCTTAAGACTGGTAACTTAATAAAAATTCTTAATAAAAATTTGTGATTTAAGAAAATTTATTAAGGAAAATCTTACATGTCAAGATAGTTCCTTCCTCATTAACCAAATGTTTATGGTGTTCAACAAGTTATGGAGAAAAGGAGTTACTGTATTGATAAATTGAATGCTTCAAGCTTGGATAAACTCATCATAAGATGTATATCTTATTCCATTTATCTCTTTAGAAAATAATTTAAACAATAGATATTTAAATTAAATGAGATGGGTGTTTTTAATACACATGGTTTATGATTTGTTTAATTCTATAACATGCTTTAAGGAAGAGTAATAATTTAACATGATTGGATTATCCAATATATACCTAAAAGAGTTTGTGAAACTCTATGTAATGTTTATGTTAGGTATGAATGCTATTGAAATTAATTTTGAAAGGTATATCGGATATATATTTTAATAAAATATTCCATTAAAATAAAAATATTCCAAACACATAGAATGTTATATATGATATATTTTATTTGTTTATTATTCTTACTGAAAATAAATAAATGTTATTTCTTAACACAAAAGGGTTTGTGTGTCATAGAGAGATATTATGAAAAATAATATAGTTTCTAAGAGGCTATTGGGAGTATGTTTGGACTTAGAGAAGTTCAAAATTAATATATAAAGGATAACATCAATCTTAAGTTAAAGTGTTTCCACTTAATATCTTAAAATGTTTAGGATATGTTACAGTAAAGAAAAATTCAAAGTGTTGCATTTAGTTACCATTTAGAAATTGGATATCATTATTATACCAGTTTAATATAATGTGTTTTTCACTTAATATCCTAAAAAATTTAGGATATGCAACGATAAAGAAAAATGTAAAGAGTTTCATTTAGTTATCCTGAAAAATAAAAGAAATTATTTCTTGAAGTATTATACCATTCAAAATTAAAGTTGAATTAAAATTGATATCTTAAAATAGTTTAGGGTATGGAGGTAAAGAGAAATGTAAAGAGTTACATTAGTTACCATAAAAATGTGGTTTTCACTTTATCTTAAAATAGTTTAGGAGGACTGGTTAACAATGATGTAAGTATTTACATTATTTCAAGGAAAAGTTTTGATGGAATAGGGTTCTAAATATGATGATGATGAACTTATAAAGAGTTCTAATTAGACAACAAAAGTTGACGTCATAACATTTGATTTTGTGAAGATAAGAAGTTTGAATATGTTCAAGAATTTGAATGGTTAGGAATATGATTCCTAAGTCGTACCATTATTCCAAATGGATTACTTCATATATGTTTCTCACTAAAGAGTTCAGTGGGAGAGTTTTATCATATGGTCACATAGATATGTGATGTGGATTACATATGATGCAATGTGTTAACAAAACCCAAAAAGTATAGCAAACATATGGTTGATCTGGAAGTTTATCATATATGATATGATAAACTGGTGCTTATGTTAGTTTTGTTAAATATTCTTGAATAAACTAAGAATATTAAAATGTATCATATTAAAAGAAACCTTTAATTTTTTATTCTTTCATGTTGGCCACATAAATGTATATATAGATATACATTTCTTAAAGTGTAATGATAATTTACCACTCAAAGTATGACTTTGAGTTTATCCCTAACTGATGTTCATCATTGATTATTATACGTTATTATGAGATATTATGGGTAGTGTGAGTAGGATTATTATATAGAGATACAGAATATGCTCATGAGGCACAATACAAATAATTGTGAGCTCTGGATGACCAACTAAGTATACTGCATGTAGTGTCATACAAATTTCTTTGGTATACTAGGGGTGCATAGATCATATTTGAGTCCCCGCTACCTAAGCTTGGTGAGATACATAGTATGAGATCCTTGATACTTTGATATCATACTTACATAATTCTACATAATGACTTAGCTAATACGGGAGTGGTTGGGTATGTTTCTGATCATGTCATTGGTTGGAGCTTAACCACAATGGGATTTTTCCTCTCGTTTGATTAGTATGACACCAGGTCCCTCAAATTAGATAGACTATGGGAGTGTGTGGTTGCAGCTAGATATTATATATCTATATGGATAAATGACATGTGATCTGCTTATCTATAAGGATGAATGAAATGTGATGTATTCATTGATATATTTAGTCTATATTAATAGAATCTAGAATATATGGGTTTGATCTATGGGATTGATATGATTCATGTCCCATTGTTTCTCAATGTCTTGGAAAGGGGGAAATATAATAATTCATGTTTGTATATGATGCAGATTGGTGGACATAGGCATGCAGATACACGTGTTTGATGGTGATCATGTGAGATCCCTTTATAGCTTGAGTAATATTGAGCTTTGATAGAGGACTCACTTGCTTACATATATGGATCCATAGATTCATATTTGTTGTCAACTCTATAAAGTCTTGTGGGGTTACACTTTGTGGTTGACTAAATGAGGATTGATTTTGACTCTGATAGATACTCTAAAATCATTTTAGAGTTAATCCAAAAGTGTTTTTGATGCGTGTTCACAAGTTATTGTATATCAGTTGATATATGGTGAATTTAATGATAACTTTCCAAAATTTCTTTGGAATACATCCAAAAGGATTTTTGGATATGGTTTCATAAGGTATTATATATTATACAATATAAGGTGAAATAACACAAATTCTATTGGGATTTAGTGTAAGTGGGAGATTGATGAAAACATTCCCTAAAGCCTTATAATATATATATATATATATATATATATATTTCATGAAAATCATTATTTTCATTCACATAAGGGGTATTATTTTATACAATATGAGATTGTAGAAAAATGATAAACAGATTTCATTTTGTGTTTCACCCATATAAGATATCATTCAATGAAATCATTTTATATTTATATGAAATGTATAGGGAGTAAATTCATATGATGCATGAATTAACCATGGAATTTATACATGTGTTTTAATTCTTGAATTAATCTTCCACTGTTAAGGAGTGTCCTTGAGGGCTTTATAAAGCCTACTACCATACGATGGTGGGTACGTGTGTATGTATAATGCTTGATCAAAACTCCCATACATCCATATCTCTATTCTTCTTCTTACTATTCATAATGAGATACTAGTATATCATGGTAGAAAGGAGAATCCTTCATGTGTGACATTTGATTCATTGACCCATAGATACCTACAGTGGTGGGATGCTTTTGTTTTCCACTTTGGTGATCTCTCTCAGACCCATGTGAAGGAGTTTTAAGATGATATAGTGTCTTATTTGGTGTAAGATACACATATATTTATAGTATTTATTCATTTCAATTATTATGTAGGTTTTATATTATCTTTCATAAATATCCTTAGACAAGGGTTTCTTATGGATTCTAATATGTCTAATAATTGTTATTAGATTCATTAAAACATAACAATAATAAGCACTTACCTTGAATCCAAAGGATTCAATGCCTCTAGATCCACCAGATTAGGAGTAAAAAGGGAGAGAAAATCTCAAGAACCACTACCTGAGTTCCTAGGTTTTAGGGTCCTAGGAATAAGATATAGGATATGAAATTTCATAGAGGTTTCAGATTTAAAACCCAATTTTTTGATTAATTAAAACTCCACACATGGTTTGGTCATGCATTTTACTAAATCTTTCACCTACCATATGAGTCTCTCTGCCTCTTTTGGGATCCTTCATAGTTTGGTTTCATGGTTTGGTAAACCATGCGCTAACCATTATTTTCACCTTTGTCCCGAGTCACACAGTTTTCTGGGGAATGTCACATGATTATCTCTAACCATGCACCATGCATGAAGCCCCTTAAAGGCCTATAAAACCCTCCAAAACCAACCACGAGATACTTGAGTATTCACCCAAGCACAAAATAACTGAAAAACACTTAAAATGGGTTGAAAGTAAGGCATAAGGTACCTGAAAATTCTGGGTTGCTACAGGGTTCATATATCACATGGTACATGGTTATAATTATATTCATGGCCATTAGAAGTCGGGATGTACAGTCAGAAATCAAGGGCCCTTCGGGGCCCCTAACGTCTTACTTGTATGATTTTTATACATTTCATTTTAAATATAAAATATTAATTTAATATTTATTAAATGGTTCATTTAATTAAATAAGTTAATACGCCGTTGGTGTTGAGACCACATATCACATGCCATATTGAATGCATAAGTAAAATTTCACATACCATAGGGAAATGCATAGGGACCACTTACCTCATTCGAAGCCTTTTCCTTCTTTAATTTGCTGCCTGACTATTCTTATCGGGACCTGACCAATACCACTTGACCATTACCCATCATCATGATACCCTAAATAAGGGAAAATCATTCACTTTATTTATTTAAGATAATTTTAAAATTAACTGACAATTTATAATTAAATTCAAGTTTTCTTCAATTATTCATAAGTTCCTAAACACTCACCAAACCATAATCGCTTGCCAGAACCTCAACCCATGGGTTTTATATCACTTCCGAATCACCCTTGAACCTAGGCCATGAAATCCCATTAATTAATTCTATCAATATTAATTAAATTCATAATTAAACCAATTAGGCATAACACTGAAAAAAATCAATTGGTACTCTTGTCGCACCAGAACCCAGACCAAATGCACTCGGAAGGTTCTCAATGCACCTATGGGTCTATCCCGAGAAAAATTACCAACATGTGATAAATATTGAATAACCAATTTAATTTAATTTAAATAAAAAACCTTAATGAATTCATCGATGCAACATACCTTTGATGAAACATTGGGTAGTGACATTTAAATATCATCTTGGGTCATCCTTTACACAATTCGAGCAAAAGACTCATCAATCTAAAATGATTTTACCATGATCTAGTGAAATATCCACCAATTTTCTAAATCAAATCACTAAAACTTCAAGTTTTATGATGGAGGGATCAATAAAGGAAGGGAAAAAAGATCATACCTTGAATTTTCTATGTAAGCGCACTCGAAATCACCCTTAGATCAAAGGAAAACAAAGAAGTATAGAGAGGGGGAGGATCCTGATAAATGGCACTCTCTAGGTCACCCTTTCATGATAAATCCCAAGGGGTATAACATCAAAAATACTAAACAACCCCACTAAAAAACCCATTCGACCCCACCTGTTAGCTTCTAGGTCTCACCAGCAATCTGATGGCTCACCGGCTAGCGTGTGGACCTAAGCAGTGTGCTGGTCCACTGCCCATCTCACCAACTAACTGGTGTCATATACTATAGAAATTCAACAGCCCTGACCACCTAACTCTTATCTAACTTTCTATCACACATCTGAATCACCAACCGAGCTTTAATTCTCATCCAAAACATCCTTTAGGGATGCAAAAACCCTCAAAACTTCATTATGAGTCTTGGTTCTCAAAACGAATTGTCCAATAAATCAAAAATTCAAATTCCTATTAAATTTTATAACCTTTCTAAACATGGGGTATTTCATTATATAAAGATAATTCTACTTGTATAATACAATTGAAGAGTGAATACATCAAAGGTGATAAGACAAAACATATTTCACCAAAATTATTTTTCACTCATGAACTTCAAAAGAATGGTGAGATTGATATTCAAAAAATAATGTATTTTGATAATCTTGAAGATTTTTTCATAGAGTAATTCCCAACTTCAAACTTGTGTGAAAATGGTTTATAAAATTGGTATGTGAAGACTGAAAATTCTATCGTGATTTTATGAGGGGGTTGGGAATGATGCACTCTTTTTTTCCTTCTTGCTTTTCCCACAAGTTTTTTCTAGTAAGGTTTTTAATGTGGTATCATAAGACAAACTACTAGAAAAATGGGCTACAACCATGGACCTATAGCCACGTTTTTAAACCGTGGCTATAGGTATTTTTTTCATGGGCTATAGCCATGGTTTTCAAAACCGTGGCTATAGGACTTCTTTCGAAGGGCTATAGACACAGTTTTGAAAACCGTGGCTATAGGTCTCCCACCCTTACGTGGGAGAAAAAATTTCCCGCTAAAAAATGGTGGGAGGAGTTATTTCCATGGTTTTCAGGATATTTTCATGGTTTTTAATAATATATATAACATATTATATATATACACACAAAAGCCTTGGTGGTGTAGTGGTTAGGGTTCTGAAATGTGAATGAAAGGTGTTGGGATCAAATCCAGCTAGGCACACATTATTTTTAGGCTATTTCCATGGTTTTCTAAGGCTATAGCCATAGTTAAAACTATGGAAATAGGCCACCTATTTCCATAGTTAAAACCGTGGCCATAGGTTAACTACCACGGTTGACAACAGAGACACCTATTTCCACGGTTAAAGTCATGACCATTGGTCAGACCATATTGCCATGGCGATAGTGCCCACTTTTGGTCAAAATTGTGGCTATAGCCTACGGCCATGGTTTTGGGCCCTATTGTTATGATTTTGAACCATGTAAATAGCCCATTTTTTTGTTATGTAAAATTCAGTTACTTTAGTTTCACTTATTTTTCTCACAGAGTTTTTTTAAGTGAATATTGTATGAGATTCTATGGAATTATGACATTCAAGATAGATTATTATAAAATATTAATTATTTGGATGTCATGATTTCTAAATCATTAATACTTCATTGTAGAGACCCGAAGCTTGACGTACATGGACATTACATTACATTTGCGGAATACTTAGTACATAACAAAAACACACACACAAGGATCGTAATAGTTTAGTGTATTTGGAAACTCAGAACGTAATCTTCTAATCGTGGTGAAAGATCTTCAATATATCCCATAAATATCTTCCCTTTTTTTTACCTAAAACATTTCTTTATATCCTGGGGAAAATAAAACATAAAAGGGTGAGCTCAAATGCTCAGTAAGGGTAAACAAAAGAAAAATCAATCACATCATATTCATAAGAACATAACTTTTGGAAATCTTAACCTGCAAAAGAGAGCATAATTTCATAACATGGGATAAATCATAGTAGTGAAATGAAATCCCAATAATCATAAATTAAAACATGAAACTTTGTGGCATACACACGTAATCATAGAGAATCATTTCTTGTTATTCATGACTCATTGCCAAGACTATCTTAGTGGACAAAGTCCCTTTCTGAATCGAGTCACCCTCGTTTCAGTCCTGTTTCACTGAACCGGTATAACCTACCATTCCAGCCATGTCTATCTCATGAGATATTAAATCTTTACCCAATGAATTGGAGGGAGATATAGGTCCCACCCATCTTATAATGAATCCTTTCTTATGTGTGCCACATAATCATAAACCATACATCATAGCGTAACCCATGTAATAAAAATGGGATTCTTAAACAACATGACATCATAAAATAATTCATATAAGATAAAGGAATTCATAAAAATATCTCCATCACAACATAATCAAATCCATGTAATAATAGGGATAAAAACAGAACCCTTTTATTATCTTAGATGGAAAATAATTTTGATAAAATACTTGAACTCTATTCTTGAGGAAAATATCCTTTCTACTTCAAAAATAGTTTTCCTTTATTAACATGTCATACAATTTTAAACTAAAAGAAGTTGATTAAAAATAAACTTGAATACTTGTAAAGGAAGCTTCTTGGAAATAATGTTTTAGAAATCCATTCATGCCGTATAAGTTAAAAAAACATTCTTTGTACTTTTGTCGGAAAAGTCAAAAACTACCTCGTACGAAAAACGACAAAAGATTTCTTTCATAGCTTTTACTAAAAACTCACCGAAGGGTAAAATAGGATTTAAAAAATTGTAGGAGAATGTAAATAGTATTACATATTTATGAAACATGGATTTGGATGATAAAATACACCCCAGTAAATACCAAAGTATAAACAATCTCGGATAAAAATGAGATTGTGATATTTCCCTTACCTTAGGTCCGACTTGCTTTGTGAGTGTCCGAACCTCCTGTATATGATTTAAATCATGTTATTGACTTATTCCAGAATCCTATTCATTGTTATTATATCATATATGGTCCACTTATGACTTTATATTACCCGTTCTTTTGTAAATTCATGTTAAAGTAGCGTTTTGGGTAAAATCGTCTCATTTGTCGTTCGTGTTTTTAACTTGTAATTATTCATATGATTACTTAGATCATGATTACTTAATTCCAGAATATAAAACATGATTTATATATATATATATATTCATAATACACATATATAATAAATCAGTAAATGGAAAGAAATACACCGTTCATGGAGACGGTAGTCTGTACGTACGCATGAACGTTGTTTTCGTTTCCTTATTGAATTGAATGGTATTAAGTAGATGACATACATATAAATATAAATAATTCCAGTATCATTATTAGGTCATATATTGCATTATTACTTATTATATATACTTTATAATCATTCATGAATGGTTAATCATTGAGAATGAATCTCATCGCGTCGTGGAGACGGTAGTCCGTACGTACGCACGAGCGATGATATCGTTCCCATGGTCGTGGAATTGTGTTGAAGTGTATGTATACTATTTCAGTATCAATATCACTTTATAATAATCATATATAGTTACTCATTACACCTTTATACCCATCCAATTAATGTGGCGGCGGAAAATAGATTACACCACGGCGTGGAGACGGTATTCCGTACGTACGCACGCGCGGTGATTTCCTTTTTCCGTAGGATGGATAGAAGGTTAATTAGAGTTGTTTCATATTTATAATAACATATCAGTATATAATAAATACTTATGTTATTACTTTATCATGAAACAACTAAAGAAGAAGAAGTTGAAGAAGAAAGAAATTGAAAAAGATCGGTAATGGATATTACCTCTTTTTGACGCGCCTTTTCTTAGCCTCCACTTAAAGAACTAAGGATGGTCTTTGAAGAAGACCAGGACCTCTATTATGATAGTAGGGAAGTGGAGAAGGGATTTTGGCAGGGGTTGACCGAGCTTGAGTGCTCAAATTGGTGTGAGGAGGAGGGGGAGGAGGTTCCCTTTTATAAGGGAGGAGAGGGGCACCTTAGAAATATCTCAAAATATTATTTTATATTAAAGTCAAAATCGGTTTATAATGGTTCCAAAGGGTCTTATTTCGAAGATAAAGTGGGGATGGGTCGAAATCCTATCATACAATAGGATTTAGACAAGTTTAGGGTATTATTTTAACCTTATCAATTAGATTTAACTCTAAGTTAAATAATTTAACTTTTACCGTGTCTTTTTGTTTTCTTACACTATATGGTTAATACACTTACTATAACATGCCAAACGAACCCCAAATTATTTATTATTAATATATATATCCTTATCTAAGTCATTTGGCCGAACCTTATATTTTTAGGAATAAAATAAAAATTAGTAATATAATATTTGATTTAAAAACTATTTTGTGTCAATTTTGACACTATTTGATATATGATTTTTGTGAAAGTCATAACAGAATTATATGTTCGAACCAAGTTGATTAAATCAACACTAATATATCATAGTAACCTAGAAAATTATTGTAATTCATAAAAAGTCTCAAATTACATTTATTTTGGTGTTTATAACATCAATTATGTCAATATTTCATTAATAAGATAATTACCGCATCATCATTGTGTCATAAATAAATTAAATTATTTAATGTCTAAAAATTACAAATAAAATACCATTATATAGTAAATCTTTTTATATTTCTAATGAATATTTACAATCGAATTTATCTTATGTATAACCCTATATTAAAAATGTTTTAGTAAATAAACTTTGATTTTAACTCTTTTAACTCTTCTTTGAATTAAATAATAATAAATGTCTTAATCTAATCCAAGTGGGCCTAAATGATAATATTTTACACTTAAGGTTGTTTTTGGTCGAGATAAACTTCTCCAATAGGATTAGGACATGTGTTAGGGTAATATTAATATCATTTTTACCCTTAATTATCCTATTTACTTTTAACCATGGTAAATAAAAGTAAAAAGTTACTATTCACCAAAAATTATTTTCATCTCATTGAACCACATTTTACTTACTGAAATCAACCGTGTCTCTCGGATTTTTTGAAATTCCATTCACAGAAGCGGTAAAATTAAGTTTTATGAAAAATTCAGTTTTTTAACTACCACTTAGTAGTTTCACTATTCATCAAAAATTGATGTTTTTCAGAACAATGCCAAAATTTCATCCTAAGCTATATTTCATATTCCAAATTCAAAAATGAAGTCTATTTTACCAAATTCATAACATAGAAGTTGCATTAATTAATTTTATAATTAAATCCCACTGTTAAAACAAATAGTGTGTTTTTAAGAAACAATATCTATCAAAAGATTGACACTTGATTATGTCTGGTTTAAATGTGAAATTACAACCAATGACCAACATTGTATTAAATTGTAAAAATATATTATAAATATACTTTAAAACCACTCAAATTAATAATTTATCACTATTAATTATTTCGATTAAAAAATTTGTTTTTAATTATAATTTAGTAATTTTCACTATTCATCAGAATATGAAAGTTATCCGAAAAGTACCAAAATTTCACCTTAGGCTAAATTAGATACTCTGAATCCAAAAATGAAGTCCATTTTGAGAGCTAAATTTTCTAAAATTTAAAAAGTGGTTATTACTATTCATAACGGCTAGTTTTAATAATATTTTAATAGCATATCATTGTTTCGTGAAACTCAGTATTGCGTACTACACACGCTATCGAGGAAGGTTGTGATTGCGTGTAATGCAAGGCAAGTCAAAGATGCATGTTGTGCAAGCTCCTTTTGGTGTAGCGTACAACACAAGACATTAATAAAATTAAAAAGAATATTTTTCATAAAATCTCGGGCTGTTACATTCTACCCCCCTTAAAATGAATTTCGCCCTCGAAATTCGTCGGGGTTATAAATGGTTTACTATTAGAAAGTTTCTTTAATAGAAACCCACATCGTAAAAAGGAATATCAAAACCAATCTTTAAAAACAAAAGTATGAAACGTAATGGTTACCCAAATAAACTAATCACTGGGTTTCCACATAGGTGAAAATATGGATATGGAAGAGAAATCTAACCATCATGTTCTGATGGAGAGTGGTAGAGAATATGGCTATGGAAAAGCCAGTAATCATAAAGCCATAAATTTGTGACGATCTAAGGTACCATCCGATTCATCAGATATAAGATCACTAGGACAACATTTTTGGTTTTCAAGATCGTTTCCCTAAAGTTAAAGAATTTGAATTAGAATAAATACTTACTTTATGTTGGTACAACCTCACTGTTGTTCGTGCCTTTAACAATTTCCACTTCATCTCTTAAATAAATGAAGTTGAATTTGTTATTCATGAAGTGTTAGCAGATCATGTGATAGAATGACGGGTCATTCCATCTGTCTCAAAAGGTTAGAAAAATTTATATACATAAGTCGATCTATAGTGAGATTAATCATATATGGTTCCTAAAATGGACTTATACTTTATATATCATACTGCTTAATATAATAAAACTATTTTCTACTAAACAGGGACTTCCTGTAGGCCAGTGGTAGGCGATAAAGGCCAGTCGCACTTCGGTTGTGGGTTCGATTCCCACAGCCTTGTCCGAAGCGATGGGCTGTCGCCCATCCTGCAGGTTGTCCTTTTTCTAAAACTACATTACTATAACATCCCATCAATAATATCGAGAAAACTTATATCCTTAAACAATACTAACTTATGCCCAACATAATCCATTCCAATCTTTAGGCTTATCCATAATACTGCAATCCACTCTCACAACATAGTGAAAACGATTACCAGAGATTTAACACCATCGTCGATCCCCATATATCATAAGATATGTTTTGTTGGTCACATTCCAAACATTCAAAGTCCTTAATCATGTATTCTCTTGAAAACCTTAGTGAAAACATGAATGCAGTTAAAATTTAACACTTTCCACATACCAAAATCCTCAAAATTCTATATACTTAAACAATGATATCACTTAGTCCTTATATCAATCATGAGCTCATGAATACTGTTAAACATTTCATTTTCTCGTTTTCCCTTTATTATGTGCATATCATCTTATTTCCAAAAATATTTGAATCACTTTGAATACCACATTAGACCAATACATAAATATTCCAATATTCCATGATACAACATTATTTTGGAATCCCATTACATAAACACTTAATCATTCCACCACATCGTTATCATATTCAACATCGCCAATGGTGATCGCATGTGACTTCCCTTTGTCCTTTGCCTTAAGCGGTTGCTCATGTCGATCATCACTAACCCTTGGATTAGGGTATTTATTAGCATAATGCCCCATTTCCTTGCACTTGAAGCATTGAAGTGTTGGTGGTGCGTTCTCTGCAGTGTTTGCTTCATTCACATCATTAGAATCCCTTTTTCCATTACTTCGACACTTAGCTACTCGATGGCCTTATTTTCCACACTTAAAACATTTTCTAGTCCCTTTAAGACAATCTCCACCATGCTTCTTTCCACACTTTGTGCATAAGGAAACATTCATCTTCTTTTCACCATTATTCTGAGATTTCTCCTTGAACTCCATCTTTCGTTTCTTTTCAAAACCATAAGATGGATATGTAACACCAACTTCCATTTCTACCTTGATAGCACAACGCACAATTTCTTCATAGCTACTGAAGTCTCTTATAGCTAATGCCCTTCAAAGACTTGGTTTTAAGCCACTGAAAAATTGATCAACTTTACTTTCAGGTTGGATGATAATGCCAGATGCATACCTTGCAAGTCTTGTAAAATTCGCTTCGTATATACCAACAGATTCATCATCCTTTTGCTTTAGTTCAAGAAACTCCTTCTCCATCTTTGTTCGAAGAATACGAGGGAAGTACTTACTGAAAAACAAGTTCTTGAACTCGTCTCATTCCATAGACTCAATTTCATCTCTTTGCCTCGTATTCTTGATAAGATTCCACCATTGATCAGCTTCACCTTCCAAACGATATACTGCTAAGATGACTTTATCATGCTCAGAACATTGAAGAACTGAAAATATCTTTTCAGTGGTACTGATCCATTGTTCAGCAACAAGTGGATCAAAAGACCCACTGAAAGAAGGTGGACGTTGCCTCACGAAGGACTCAATAGAATATTGTTCCCTTCTTTGCTCATTTGGAAGTCCAGAATGATTCATAGCTTGTGTAAGTATAGCAATAAGATTTTGCACTCCATATCCCATAACATTTGTTTGTTCAGGAGGGAAATCATTGCATTGTCCATTACATTGATCAACACGGTTCCTTCGGGTTCCAGCCATCGTCTAAAACCCAAAAAGAATAGTGTGAGAGGAAAAAATCATGCTAGGGAAAACAACATAATAAAGGGGGATTACCTTCAATATCTAACATCTTAGGTTTAATTCTATGATCTTTAGCGTAATTCTATTACTATAACCTATACGTATACTTAACCTTAGGGACATCCCTAGACATACCTTAGAAATATCTCTAGGGATCTCACTAAAGTTCTCGCATCCTAGTTTCCAAAGGTTGACTAAACCTTTCCTCTGATACCAACTGTAGAGACACGAAGCTTGACGTACATGGACATTACATTACATTTGCGGAATACTTAGTACATAACAAAAACACACACACAAGGATCGTAATAGTTTAGTGTCTTTGGAAACTCAGAACGTAATCTTCTAATCGTGGTGAAAGATCTTCAATATCTCCCATAAAGATCTTCCCTTTTTTTTACCTAAAACCTTTATTTATATCCTGGGGAAAATAAAACATAAAAGGGTGAGCTAAAATGCTCATTAAGGGTAAACAAAAGAAAAATCAATCACATCATATTCATAAGAACATAACTTTTGGAAATCTTAACCTGCAAAAGAGAGCATAATTTCATAACATGGGATAAATCATAGTAGTGAAATGAAATCCCAATAATCATAACTTAAAACATGAAACTTTGTGGCATACACACATAATCATAGAGAATAATTTCTTGTTAGTCATGACTCATTGCTAAGACTATCTTAGTGGACAAAGTCCCTTTCTGAATCGAGTCACCCTCGTTTCAGTCCTGTTTCACTGAACCGGTATAACCTACCATTCCAATCATGTCTATCTCATGAGATATGAAATATTTACCCAATGCATTGGAGGGATATATAGGTCCCACCCATCTTATAATGAATCCTTTCTTATGTGTGCCACATAATCATAAACCATACATCATAGCGTAACCCATGTAATAAAAATGGGATTCTTAAACAACATGACATCATAAAACAATTCATATAAGATAAAGGAATTCATAAAACTATTTCCATCACAACATAATCAAATCCATGTAATAATAGGGATAAAAACAGAACCCTTTTATTATCTTAGATGGAAAATAATTTTGATAAAATACTTGAACTCTATTCTTGAGGAAAATATCCTTTCTACTTCAAAAACAGTTTTCCTTTCTTAACATGTCATACAATTTTAAACTAAAAGAAGTTGATTAAAAATAAACTTGAATACTTTTAAAGGAAGCTTCTTGGAAATAATGTTTTAGAAATCCATTCATGCCGTATAAGTTAAAAAAAACATTCTTTGTACTTTTGTCGGAAAAGTCAAAAAGTACCTCGTACGAAAAATGACAAAAGATTCCTTTCATAGCTTTTACTAAAAACTCACCGAAGGGTAAAATAGGATTTAAAAAATTGTAGGAGAATTTAAATAGTATTACATATTTAGTAAACATGTATTTGGATGATAAAATACACCCCAGTAAATACCAAAGTATAAACAATCTCGGATAAAAATGAGATTGTGATATTTCCCTTACCTTAGGTCCGACTTGCTTTGTGAGTGTCTGAACCTCCTGTATATGATTTAAATCATGTTATTGACTTATTCCAGAATCATATTCATTGTTATTATATAATATATGGTCCACTTATGACTTTATATTACCCGTTCTTTTGTAAATTCATGTTAAAGTAGCGTTTTGGGTAAAATCGTCTCATTTGTCGTTCGTGTTTTTAACTTGTAATTATTCATATGATTACTTAGATCATGATTACTTAATTCAAGAATATAAAACATGATTTATATATATATATATTCATAATACACATATATAATAAATCAGTAAATGGAAAGAAATACACTGTTCATGGAGACGGTAGTCCGTACGTACGCATGAACGATGTTTTCGTTTCCTTATTGAATTGAATGGAATTAAGTAGATGACATACATATAAATATAAATAATTCTAGTATCATTATTAGGTCATATATTGCGTTATTACTTATTATATATACTTTATAATCATTCATGAATGGTTAATCATTGAGAATGAATCTCATCGCGTCGTGGAGACGGTAGTCCGTACGTACGCACGAGCGATGATATCGTTCCCATGGTCGTGGAATTGTGTTGAAGTGTATGTATACTATTTCAGTATCAATATCACTTTATAATAATCATATATAGTTACTCATTACACCTTTATACCCATCCAATTAATGTGGCGGCGGAAAATAGATTACAGCACGGCGTGGAGACGGTATTCCGTACGTACGCACGCGCGGTGATTTCCTTTTTCCGTAGGATGGATAGAAGTTTAATTAGAGTTGTTTCATATTTATAATAACATATCAGTATATAATAAATACTGATGTTATTACTTTATCATGAAACAACTAAATAAGAAGAAGTTGAAGAAGAAAGAAATTGAAAAAGATCGGTAATGGATATTACCTCTTTTTGACGCGCCTTTTCTTAGCCTCCACTTAAAGAACTAAGGATGGTCTTTGAAGAAGACCAGGACCTCTATGATGATACTAGGGAAGTGGAGAAGGTATTTTGGCAGGGTTTTTCCGAGCTTGAGTGCTCAAATTGGTGTGAGTAGGAGGGGGAGGAGGTGCCCTTTTATAAGGGAGGAGAGGGGCACCTTAGGAATATCTCAAAATAGTATTTTATATTAAAGTCAAAATCGGTTTATAATGGTTCCAAAGGGTCTTATTTCTAAGCTAAAGTGGGGATGGGTCGAAATACTATCATCCAATAGGATTTAGACAAGTTTAGGGTATTATTTTAACCTTATCAATTAGATTTAACTCTAAGTTAAATAATTTAACTTCTACCGTGTCTTTTTGTTTTCTTACACTATATGGTTAATACACTTACTATAACATGCCAAACGAACCCAAAATTGTTTATTATTAATATATATATACTTATCTAAGTCATTTGGCCGAACCTTAGATTTTTAGGAATAAAATAAAAATTAGTAATATAATATTTGATTTAAAAACTATTTTGTGTCAATTTTGACACTATTTGATATATGATTTTTGTGAAAGTCATAACAGAATTATATGTTCGAACCAAGTTGATTAAATAAACACTAATATATCATATTAACCTATAAAATTATTGTAATTCATAAAAAGTCTCAAATTACATTTATTTTTGTGTTTATAACATCAATTATGTCAATATTTCATTAATAAGATAATTACTGCATCATCATTGTGTCATAAATAAATTAAATTATTTAATGTCTAAAAATTAAAAATAAAATACCATTATATATGAAATCTTTTTATCTTTCTAATGAATATTTACAATCTAATTTATCTTATGTATAACCCTATATTAAAAATGTTTTAGTAAATAAACTTTGATTTTAACTCTTTTAACTCTTCTTTGAATTAAATAATAATAAATGTCCTAATCTAATCCAAGTGGGCCTAAATGATAATATTTTACACTTAAGGTTGTTTTTGGTCGAGATAAACTTGTCCAATAGGATTAGGACATGTGTTAGGGTAATATTAATATCATTTTTACCCTTAATTACCCTATTTACTTTTAACCGTGGTAAATAAAAGTAAAAAGTTACTATTCACCAAAAATTATTTTCATCTCATTGAACCACATTTTACTTACTGAAATCAACCGTGTCTCTCGGATTTTTTGAAATTCCATTCACAGAAGCGGTAAAATTAAGTTTTATGAAAAATTCAGTTTTTTAACTACCACTTAGTAGTTTCACTATTCATCAAAAATTGATGTTTTTCAGAACAATGCCAAAATTTCATCCTAAGCTATATTTCATATTCCGAATTCAAAAATGAAGTCTATTTTACCAAATTCATAACATAGAAGTTGCATTAATTAATTTTATAATTAAATCCCATTGTTAAAACAAATAGCGTGTTTTTAAGAAACAATATCTATCAAAAGATTGACACTTGATTATGTCTGGTTTGAATGTGAAATTACAACCAATGACCAACATTGTATTAAATTGTAAAAATATATTCTAAATATACTTTAAAACCACTCAAATTAATAATTTATCACTATTAATTATTTCGATTAAAAAAGTTGTTTTTAATTATAATTTAGTAATTTTCACTATTCATCAGAATATGAAAGTTATCCGAAAAGTACCAAAATTTCACCTTAGGCTAAATTCGATACTCTGAATCCAAAAATGAAGTCCATTTTGAGAGCTAAATTTTCTAAAATTTAAAAAGTGGTTATTAATATTCATAACGGCTAGTTTTAATAATATTTTAGTAGCATATCGTTGTTTCGTGAAACTCAGTATTGCGTACTACACACGCTATCGAGGAAGGTTGTGATTGCGTGTAATGCAAGGCAAGTCAAAGATGCGGGTTGTGCAAGCTCCTTTTGGTGTAGTGTACAACACAAGACATTAATAAAATTAAAAAGAATATTTTTCATAAAATCTCGGGCTGTTACATTCATGCTCTAAATTTCAACCCTTCATTTTCTTTAACTATTAGCATTCTAATCATTGGATATGACATTAGAGATAGTAATTTATTTGTACCATTGATTCCAACCTCCATGTATCATTTTATAGGATCATAAGAGTATAAAAAAGACTATAATAGGGGGGTGAATTGTAGTTTATAAAATAAAACTAATTAACTTCACTATCCTTTTAAGATGATAATTTAGACAAACATTTGTTCGATATATAAGAAAGTAATCAAAGAAAATTTTGTATCGATACTTTATAAAATCAAAGTTTAGGAAATTTTTATAACAAATTTATGAAATTTTCCTTAAACATGTACAATGAAAATAGGTAACTTGTAAAAACAATATATAACAAAACTTTATAACTTTCTTAAGAAAACTTACAAAAACATTTTAAAAGAAATATCCACACTTAAACCTTCAGTGTAAAGGTAGTTTTAATCAAACTCAAGATATCCATGATATGTTACCCTATCTTTGGGTCTAACTTCCACACAAGGAAGTCCCCGATCATTAGATTAGAAATAGATTCAGTTTTCTTATCCGCAAGAACCCTCAATCAGAAAGATCAAACAAAACTCTATCTCTAAAAATCTTGAGATCCCTTAATCACAAAGATCAGTTACACAACTATTAAAATCATATAAATTATTAAGGTATTTACAATAAACCCTTACACAGATTCCTTAAGAAGAAAACTCTCTAAAGATTATAATGAATCACTCTCAATGTAATAAGATGTCACAAACTCTTCACAAAAACTTTAGATATCCAATGATGAAAAAGATTCAAAATCTTGAGTTGAAAAAGCTTCCTCCTCCTTGAATGAAGGTTATATTTATAAGAAAATCTCCAACTGTCATGTTCCATATTCTTTGGAGTCAGTTGTAATGAATTTGGACAAACTCAATCTTCTCTTCTAAAGGTTCAATGTTACTTCATCCGATGTTAACCTTGGTAGCATCATTGTAATGATTAAGAATTTCATCCTATAGAATGAACTTTTTTTATCTGATAGAATAAACTTTGTTCATCAGGTAGAATGGAATTCTTTATTTGATAGAATTTATGGATATATATCTGAAGATCAATTTTGCCTCCGTCTGATGAAGTTTTCCAGCGGAATAGGTATAATATCATCCATTGAGACTTGGTTATAATTTTTTAGTTGGACTTTATAAATCTATGTTTTATATAATTGTATCCTTCTAATGTAAAAAAGTACAATTTTTTGGTTAAGGAAGTTCCATCCGATGATAAATTATTTCTATGTTTGGTAAAATATTTTTCCTATAAAAACGTTCTAAACACTTGGAAAGTATAAAGTTAGTAAAATAAAGTCTTTAAGGAAGTATGTTGTGATTTTCAAAATTATGGTTATAAAGTGTAGAAATTAAAATTTTGACTCAAAAATCTCCCCCTTTTTGGAAAATAAAAAACACAACTTCCCGAGAGAAAAAATAAAGTTTAAATAACTTTGAAAATACATACTCCCCCTAAATTATACATTTATGAACTTTACCATTTTTACTTATTTATCTATTTCTCCCTATTTCTTTATTTCTCCCCTTTCTTGAACAAATTATGTCTGAAAGTTTTGTTTGAAATTTAGTTTTTCTCACTTTTTTCTCCCTTTGTGGTTTTCAAAATGGTTCATGGGAAGGTAGAAAGTGTACTTGAAATGTTAAGGAAAAACAATGAAACAATTTATATAAAAACAAAAATTCATCCACAATATGTATTAAATATATTCATCCAAATAAATTAAAGAAAACATTTATCCAAAATTATATGCAATAATATTAATCGAAACATATACAGCAAAAAAAATAACTCTGAATTATTACAAAAGAATCTAGAGTTTAGTATAAAATGCCAGTCTTTCTTTGAAAAAAAAATCACAATGAATTTCATATTTTTTACAACTTACAGATAATTCTTAGATTCTTAAATAATTGATTTCAACATTCCCACTTCCTCTTAAATAATTATTATCTTTCTATTCTCTTGATTCAGCTTCGACGCCTCTTCTCCTAGAGCTTCTATCTTCTTATTCTCTTACTTCAGCCTTGAAACTTCTTCTTCTAGAACTTGAATCTTATTTCCTTATTCTAAGATTTCATAATCTTGAGTAATTTCAAGAGACTTAATATTTTAAATGGCTATTGTGATTTCATTGACTTATAAATTGATATCCCTTGTAAGGTTTGAAAATGATTTTTTTATTTTTCTTATCCTGCCAATTTGGCCATCATAAAACTTTATTTCTGTTTCCATATGTTTGATCCATATAAAAAATTGTTTCAACTTCCTTGATTAAATTTTAGATTTTCCCTTTAAGTATTTTTAATATAACTCATTATGAATCAAAATTTCATCTATCTATTTTAATGAATTTGAATTTTCCAAAAAGTTAATATTTCCTTATATGTACGTACATCTCAATTGAATGTTAAGAAAGTAATGAAGAACATATTTAATATTATTTATAAATTCATTGAAATAATTCAATATAATTTGTATTCTTTGAGGGATTATGTTGAGATAAGAATGAGTTTAATCAGAAGAAACTTCTAGAATAGACAGAGCTGGAGGTCTATGTGTTCCATCTTTGTAATGACTCGAACTTTTATAAAATAAATTCCTTTTATTTTTGAATGAATAAATTCATGAAGCTATAGAAAACACATGCACTACTTTGGTTATTTTGGAATGTTATATATTATAGAATTTAAAATACCATTATGCATCAAAACCATTGATAATATATTCATTGAATAGTGATCATATTAGTACTATATATAAAGGGTTATGATAAAGTCTAATTGACATAGACGAAAGAATCGATCACCTCAACCAGTAGGATTATACCCTATAAAACCCATTTATCAAAGATTTAAAGGGGGATATCATCACTAGGTTTTTACCTTGATCAATACCAAGTTTATATTTAATAATTAAATCATTAATGAAACTGTTTATAATAGAATTTCGAGCTCATCAACATCATTACTCAAACCATGTATGCCAAACCACCCTAAGAAAGTCTCACCATCACACACCTTACCCTTAGAGAATTCACTAGTGTAATAAAGAGATATGTATCTAGAACCTAATAGTATGAATTTATATATTTTATTTTAATTGAACATTGATTATATTTATCCCTTTTTTATATTACATTTTAAATGATTAAATAATTATTTTGATAAAAATTAGATCTTGTTAAGATGAATCACAAAGTTTATTTTTTGGGAAATATATAGTTTTAATCAAGGCGTTATTTTTAATGAATTTAATAATTTTTGAAATAAAATATATTTTAATAAAATGTTATTATTAAATAATATTTATTAAATATAAATGATGATATAATTTTACAAAGTCAAATGTAATTTTTATAAGGGTTAGAAAACTGTTATTGTAAAAAACATGTATTTTTCAATAAATAGGTATTTTTATTTAAAAGTGTAAATTATAATATTTAGATAATTATTTTGGTAAAATCAATATTATTTTTGAAATCATCATATTAAAATTATTCAATGGTGTCTTTTTCATAATTTTCTGAGACATTCGAATTTTCAGGTAAAAAATAAATACGGTATAAATATATTGTTTGTATTGCGACATCATAATGACCCAAAAGTGATGTAATATATGCCATAAAATGTATCCAAAACCAAATAAATATTCCCCTTTTAAAATAATTTGTTTTTAGGTTATTTGATTAATTTTATAAACCCTTAATGAATCCTCCAAAACCTATATTATATTTTAAGGTTTTAAAATCAATTATTTGTAAACATGACTCACTTCCACATCACCAAGGGTATTATTTTAATTATATCAGTTATTAAACATTTAAAATAATAAAAACCAATTTAATTTGTCATAAACCATTGGAAAACCCATGGTAAGGTTTGTGGTTTTGATTGCTTTATCATATAAAGTCGAAAACCTAAGTTTGGAAATTAATAAAGAGTTCTCCTCTATTTCGCTATATAAACCCACCAAAACTCCCATTTAACTTAAATAAAATACCTTTTATCATAAAATTAATCTTAAATTACCTCTCTATATCCCTTATAAGTTTCCCTCAAGCTCTTAATAATCTCCTCACAAGCTTTTAGAAGCACCCTCTCAAGGTAAGGGATCCTCTCCTTCTTCTCTTTATTTAAGCACTTTCTTTTTGTCATGACATTTAATTTACAATTATTAAAGTTGGGATATATTTTTACACATTAGTATTACTTTTATTATGATTCCAAAGTAATTATATACCCATTTATCCCTCATTAACCCCTTTTATAAACCTTTATGTACACTCGTTATGCTGCCAAAAATTATCGTGTGATTTTCCATGCCAAACATTTGTGTAGTGAATACCCATATCCATTTCCACTCAATGGTATTCACCTAGTTGTAACTATCCTTAATTGATTGTGCATTTACATGTATGTAACCCAAACTCCTTAATCATGAGGTTAAAATTGATTAAATAAATCCCTATGTTGTATAATCTATGTGGCACACTTATGTATGTACATGATATGAAAGTGATAGGTGGGCCTAGAATTATATAGCCCTCCAATGCATTGGGTAATGTTTTAATCTCATTATATTACATGTATGGTTCATGAGTGGTTATCCTAAGCACTCTATGTTATGTTGTCTTGGTGGTTATCCTTGACTTATGTTTATAATGTCATGTTTTATATTGTTGTCACATTCTCATTTTGCCTTTATGTTATCATGTTATATCATGCCTCATAATTAAAGATTATTATTATCACCCATCTTGTGTTACCATTATATGAATCTTGGATCACATGTACTGCTTTACCTTATGTTATGTTTTATGTATTCCCTTACTGGTCTTTATAGCTCACCCATTTCTTATGCACGTCCCCGTGTTATCGTATACAGTTTTAGAAGAACGGTGGAATTTTAGGATCATGTTAAGGAAGTTTTAAATAATATCATTGTATTCTTATTTCAATTTGCTATTATATGCACCTAATTTCCCAAATACACTAGGATTCACAATATTTTGGGATTTTATTATGTGTTACTTTATTTAATAAATCATGAATTAAAGAGTATTAAACTATGGGATGTCATAGTTGGTATCAGAGAAAAGTATAGTTATTTTTTGGATTAGGATTAGAAAACTCTAGTAAAAGAATTAAGGATAAGACTAAACATAGTAAAGCATCCATAAATTTTTTTTAAAGTATATATTAAGTGGTTTTCAATAAAATACATATTTTTCTGGATACTACAAGTGGATGTGCTCTAGCACAGATATACATAGAGGTAATAACCTCGAAAAAGGAACATTTAGTTGGACTTGATCGTTACCCGGTGCATGAAAATGGTCCTTGATAAATACCTAATTTGAAACTCCCAGAAAGATATTATTTGGTAAATTCACAAGCTCCTTATGGACCATTATTAAGGGAACAAAAAATTCCCATAAGATTTTATGTTAGGAAGTAGATCATGGATAGTTTAGATTATAATCTAGAAATTTATAGGTTAATAAATACATGTCATTTATGAGTTATACATTTAATATTCATGGTTTCCCATTTATGTTTTTAATAGTTAAAAAATACTCATCCCTAATTTTCCCTTTATTTTTAGTCAATGGATAGGAGTAAGAGGAACTTAGTCAACAACCAATGTGAAGAACAATGTAATGACTATCAAAATGAAATTACCAACCCAATGGGAGTAGTAATCATGAACTTCATGAAAATACTTTCTCAATTGAATAAACTTTTGAACTAAAACTTAAATCAGGAGGAAATATTTAATCCCCCTAAGAAATAATAAGTTGAAATTAATACCTTTATACAATAACAGTATCTAACTTTAAATAGATATTAGGATCCCTTAATCATGGAAAAATAAATTAAATCAATTGAAATGATCTTATTCATATTTTAATACTTTGAGAAAGGGAATTTCATGATGGATATTTACCATATGAAGGGAGAATCTAATAAATAGTGGATGTTGGTCAAAAATACAAAGCCTGAGTAGGAGATAGATGTGATGGAGTGGAAGGAATTCAAAAAAATGTTTTTTAATAAATATTTTCCTCACACTCTCTTACTTAAAATTGATAGGGATTTCCTTAGCCTCAAGTAAAAGAATAATGAATCCATTGGGACATACAATTCAATCTTCACATGACTTACATGAAACACATCTGACTTTTTCATTTCCCAAAAATGTAAAGTTAACTAATTCTTTAGTAGGATAAAGATGAATTTACTAAAATACTCATCCATTTGGGACTTTTATAACTATGAGGAAATTGTATGATGTACCCTCAAAGTCGAAATGGAGATTGGAAAATCAAGGTTCTCTTGTGATTGGGGATAAGAAGGGGAGAATGGATTTTAATTATGGTGGTGCAATGGAAAAAACTTATAGAGGTAAGAAGTTCCATCATCCCACTTGTCAAAAGTGTAGGAAGAAGCATCCAAAAATTACCTTAATAGGGCAAAGAAATGCTTTAGGTGCGGGATGAAAAGTAACCTAGATATAAATTTTCAATGAGATAAACTCACTAATGTGATGGAATAAAGGAATTTTGCAGTCAAATATCAACCTATTATCCAATGTTTCAACTTTAAGGAATAAGTACACTATGTGAATCAATTCCCTAAGCTAAGGTTTGTCGATGAAAACTGACAACAACAACCTCCAAGGACTAGAGAGAAATGGAGAGCTTATGCAATCACAATCATTGAGGTGGATCCTGAAAAAAAAAGTGGTGATAGATACGCTAGTTATTCATTCAAGAATAGAGAATGTACTTTTTCATTTTGGTTCTATGAATTCTTTCATATCATGCAAGTTTAGTAAAACTATTCAAACACCACCTCAAAACATGGAAGTTGGTTTATTAGTGAAGATAGAGAATGGGTAAATTATTTCATCCCAAGTATATAACTTATCCCCTATCCATATTTGCGGGTTGAATTTCCCAACAAACCTTATGATACCCCTTTAGTGTAATTTGATGCAATTTTGGACATGGATTGACTTTACTTATACAGATCCAACATAAATTTCTAAGAGAAGGATATTACCCTCTATGTAACTAATTTCCCTCTAATTCTATACAATTGAAAGGATTAGGATGAATATTATTTGTTGCCAATATCTCAAACATGGATATTATTGCCTTTCAGGAAAGCATATCTATCTAAAATGATTAAGATAAAATAAAATATCATCCTTTATGACATTCCCTAAGGGGATTTTTTGATGTAATTCCTAAATAATTTTCTATTATTCCCCCTATTTTTGATGTTGAGTTCTCAATTGAGATCATACCCAGAGATTTTCCAATATCCAAGACTCCATACAAAATGTCCATTATTGAACTTGAGGAGCTAAAGAAACAGTTATAGGAGAATCTGGATAAAGGGTTTATACACCCAAGTGCTTCACCATGGGGTGAAGTGGTCATCTTCATCAATAATAAGGATAGTTCAATGTGCCTCTACATTGATTATGATGAGCTCAAAAATATCATGATATAGAAAAATTATCCTATGCCATAGATTGATGACTTGTTCAATAAATTACATAGATCCCAATACTTCTCTAAGGTGTATCTTCAGTTGGTATATTATCAAGTAAAGGTAAAGAAGGAGGATATCCTCAATAATTATTTTTGTATAAGTTATGAGAACTAAAAGTTCATAGTGATTCCATTTGGACTCACTAATGCTCCAACTATCTTCATGGACTTGATGAATATAGTATTTAGGTATACCTAGATAAATTTATGGTAGTATATATAGATGATATTCTTATCTACTCCAAAAGTAAGGAGGAACATAAGGAGAATTTAAATATTGTACTGAATACCATGTGGAAGGAAAAACTATATTAAAATTATAGTAAATGTGAGTTTTTTTGGATAAAGTAACTTTCTTGGGACATGTTATCACCAGTAAAGGGATATTTGTTGATCCTTCAAAAACTGAGGCAATTAAAGGATGGTCAAGACCAATATCTATTACAAAAATACAAAGTTTCCTTTGATTATTTAGGTACTATCATTGATTTGTGAGAAACTTCTCATGATTATCAAGTCCACTAACTAATATTACTTAAAAGGGGGTAAAGTTTGTCTAAACTAGTGAATGTGAAGGAAGTTTTAAGGAGCTGAATAAAAGGTTAATCACTACACCTGTGATCACATTACCCACTAGTAGAGAAGTAATTTTTATCTATATTTATGTATATAAAAAGGTATTGGATTGTATACTCGTAAAAAATGACAAAGTGATAGTCTATTCCTATTACCAATTAAATATCCATGAGTAGAACTACCCAATGCATGATCTAGAATTGGAAGTAGTAACCTTCAGGTTGAATATATAGTGACATTACCTCTATGGGGAAAAGTGTGACATATATACAAATTATAAAATCCTCAAGTATATATTCACACAAAAGGAGATTAATATATTCCAATTAAGGTGGTTAGATATGATAAAAGATTATGATTTTTCAATCCATTATCATCTTGTTAAAGCAAACAAAGTGGCAGCTACTTTAAGTAGAAAGGATCCTACAACTCTAAACATGATGAGGATTTCAAGGAACCTAATCTTCTTGGACATGAAAAGTATGGACATGAGAATAATAAGAGTATCTTCATCCTACCTTAATCAAATAACTACCCAATTATACATTCATTAGAGGATCAAGTAGGCCCAAAAAGATATTGAGTTGCTAAAAAATAATGTAGTGAATATTCTCATGTTCAACTTTGTTGAAGATGGAGTTGTAATTTTTGGAACCCAGATATGTGTCTCGTCAAAACCAAAACTGAAGAGGGAACTTTTTTATGTTGTGCATAGATCATCCTTCTCTATTCATCCAGGAAGCACTAATATATGTATAGATTTGAAGAAAAACTTCTGGTGGGATAACATGAAGAGGGAGATTGCAAAATTTGTAACTCGATGTGTGGTATGCCAACAAGCCAAGGTGGAACGATAGAAGTCTAAGGGTATGATGAAACCATTTCCCATACCAGTATGAAAATAGAAAAATATAACCATGTATTTCATCATAGGACTCCCTAGGTCACCTAAAAAATAACATCATATGGGCAATAGTTGACTGCCTTACAAAGTTGGAACATTTCATTATTATCAAGGATGATTTCTCTCTTGACCAACTCGCTAAGATATATATAAGGTAAGTGGTAAGACTGCATGGATTTCCACTCTATATTTTATTGGATCGAGATCTGAGGTTTACCTCAAGGTTTTGTAGAATCATTTAGTAAGTATTGGATACATAACTGTGCTTTAGCACTGCTTATCCCCTTCAAATGGATTATTAGTCTAAAAGAACCATTCAAACTCTATAGGATATGTTGAGATCATGTTTAATGGATTTACAAGGATGTTGGGACCAATAAATTCCCCTATTTTATTTCTCATATAACAATAATTTCTATTATAGTATTCAAATGGCACATTATGAGGCTTTGTATGGGAAGAGGTGTTGGACTCCAACATGTTGGGATGAAGTTGGAGAGAAAAAACTAATGGGACTTGATCTTATCTAAGAAATGATAGATAAGGTTCAAATTATTTAACATCATATGAAATCCACAAAAAGTTAATAGAAAATCTATACAGACAATTGTTTATGTGATCTAGAGTTCAAGGTTGGAGATAAATTGTTCCTTCATATATCACCATGGAAGAAAATCATGAGGTTTTTAAAGAAGGGAAATCTTAGTCCTAGATACATCGGACCCTTTGAGATCCTTGATCACACTAGAGTGGTGGCCTATCGAATATAACTCCCACCTAATATATCTCAAGTGCATGATGTGTTCCATATATCACTCTTAAGGAAGTACATACCATACTCCTCACATGTACTGAATCCAGAGGTGTTACCATTGTAGAATAATATTTCAAATAAGGAGAATATGGTGGAAGTCTTAGATCATGGAGACAAGGTTCTATGAAACAAGACAACTCACCTGGTTAAATTGTTATGGTGTAACCACAAGTTTGAGGAAGCTATGTGCGAATTAGAAGAGGTAATGAAATAGAAGTTCCCTCATCTGTTTCAGTGTATAAAATGAAAATTTCATGGGTGAAATTTCTTATGGGAGGAATAATGTAATGACCCAAACTTTTTAAAATGAAATCCCTTTCCTTTTTTAATGAATAAATGCATGAATTTATAAAAAACACATGCACTAATTTGGTTATTTTGGAATGTTATATCCTGTCATATTTAAAAGACCATTAAGAATCATAATCATTGATAATATATTCATTAAATAGTGATTGTATTAGTAGTATATATAAAGGGTTATAATAAAGTTTAATTGACATAGAAAGAAGAAGTGATGGCCTCGACCGGTAGGATCATACCCTATAAATACCATTTGTAAAGACTCAGACCCTGGTAGCCTAGATTTGGTGCCTTACTTTATTACATTGGCATAAGATAAAAGCTATCATATCCTAAAAGACTGAATAATTTAGTAGTCTTGGTAAAGTAGATACATGCATGAAATTCAAATTACATTTTAAAACATAAAGTATACAAATAATTTCATTAAGTTTTTCATTATTCCCCCTTTGTGTAACCATGCATGTCAGTCATAATATACTTCTTGGAATCCTGTGGAAAGATGAAGCATAATAATGACATGTACTCAGATGCTCAGTAAGGGTATACATATAGTGGAAGCTATCATAAACAATAATAAATGATTATATCAAGGTGATTAACTAAAACACATGACATTTAACCAATAACCTAAGCATAATATGGTAGGAATAAAAGATGATCAAATAATGCCATATAAATAATCAAATGAGAATGAAACTTAACCATGGATATTATACTAGTTGAATAATCACATGGAATATAAATAAATAATATCATAATGAAGGAATTAATAATTTTAGACATCATAAACATATTTTAAGGCTTTAACCAATATGTCATGCATAAATGGGTAAGGCCTTGGTCAATACCCAAACTAGTTTGGCTCATGAGATCTACTGATGCATCAAGGGAATATATCGGGGCCCACTTATCACTTACTAAGTCCAATACATTCCCCATATGAAATTTTTGAAACATAATTAACATATACAATTATATTGAAACTATAATACAAAATGTAAATAACTTTTATTAAGTAGACATAATCAATAACCATCTAGAGTAATATGGTGAATGGTATCAAAATAGTATATCCTCAATCAAACTAATTAATAAAAATTTAATAAAATATGGTAGATGGTATCATAAGAGATAAATCTAAATAAATTACAAGATTCAACAAAGGCTATTGACATAGATGAAGATACTTTTAAATGAGACCATTAAAAATTTATTGAGGAAAATAATCTTTAAACATTCCAAAGTGTCTCATATCACTTTGAAACATTTTAATCATAATACCCATGAAGGAATAACATTAAATTAAACTTAGAATAAAATGAGAATAAATATATTCAAGATATTATATATAAAATGGTATTATATGCACCACAAATAAATAATTAGTGGTGAATAAGGCATATATCTCACAGAAGTAAAAGTTAGATGAGAAAACCCTTACCTTTTGATTCCTTTAGTCAAACATGATTTAACCTTATGTGTAATAGTTTTAAGCATATTATTAACTTATATCAAAACCTTATTCATATTTATTATATCATATATGATCTTATTATATTATTTTATCACCATTTTGTTAATAATATTTCGTTATTACCCTGTTTTGAGTGTTAGCTGCTTCATTTTCCTATACAAGTTTCATCATGTAAATACCAATTATTGTGCATAGTATATAGTTATGTAATATACATAATGGTATTAAGGTAATAAATATAATATTTATTCATTATATACATTTTATAATAATTCTTTAATGGTAAACATGGAAAATGAATCACATCATGTCGTGAAGACGGTAGGTTGTACGTACACATGAGCGACGATATCATTATCTTAATGATGAAAGGGTAAGGAAGTGAATGGTATATTAATTTTTAAATAATAAATATAATTTCATAATTATCATATATATCCATTATTTCCATAATTATAATCATCCAATTAAAGTGGTGATGAAAAAAAGATTACACCACAACATGCAGACGGTAAGTCGTACGTACGCAGGTGCGGTGCTTTCATTTTTCGTATAATGGATAAATGATGGAATATGGTTTCCTTATAATCATAATAACATATAATAATATATATGATACTTGATTTATTACTTTTTAATGGAAACAACACATTAATAGTAAGTATAAGAAGAAATGAACTTGGATGAGTTAGTAAAAACAATTACCTCTTCTTCAGTGAACTTCCTTTAGATCTCTTGTTAGGGGATCTAGAGTTGGTCTTTTTTGAAGACCAGTATATACATAACTTGTATAATTATGTTGGGAGGATAAATTTTTAGGTTTTTGTCAAGCTATAAGTCTCAAAGTTGTGTGAATAAGTGAGAGAGGAGGTGCCCTTTTATAATTGAGGTGAGGGGCACTTTAGGTAATTCTCAAAATATTATATTAATATAAATTAAATTTCTATTAAAAATGGAAAAAAAGAGTCAGTTATTTAAAATATAAAATTATTATGGGTATAAATAATCTCAACCAATAATTTTTAGACAATTTTAGGCCACATTATTACCCTTATATTTTAAATTTAACCCTTAGTTAAACCCTTTAACTCTTACTGTGACAACTTAGATTTTTACTCTTCAAGGGTTAATATAGTTACTATAAAATGTTAAACGAACCATAAATGAGTAATGTATGAAATTTTAAACTTTATACCAATAATTTGGTTTAATTTTGGATTTTTATGAATTTTATATCATTTAATAAAATAATATTATTTTAAAATATCATTAATATCAATTTTGACATTATTCATTACTTTACTTTTTAAGAATATCATAACAATATGATATATTAAAAAAATCTTTTAAATAATTAATAACATGTAAAATGAATCTATAAAATTAGTTTATGACATTAATTATATCAAATTATATTTATTTTAATATTTTTAATAACATTTATTTGATATGTCCATTAATTAAGCAACTATTGCATCGTCATTATGAAAGCCTTTAATTTACTTATTTATACCCTAAAAATTAGAGATAAATTATAATGATGAATATAAACATTTTATATTTCAAATTAATATTTATATTCTAATATATATTCTGAATAAACACATATAAAAAATGTAATACTTATTAAAAACATGAGTATAACATATTTGACTTTCCTTAAAATAAAATACTATAAAAGGTTAAAAGTCATCCAAGTGGCTCCAAGAGGCCATAAAATCATCCCAATGATGATTTTGGTTAAAAATAACTCATCCAATAAAATTATTACAAGTGTTGGGGTAATTTTATAATAATTATAATATTATTTTACCCTTAATTACTCAATTTACCCTTAACCGCGGTAATTAAAAAAATACTAAAGTTACTATTCATATATTCCAAAAATAAAAAGTACCTATTTAATAAATTTGTAACTTATTATTAAAAATATGGAATCCATTTTTTGAAATTCAAAATAAATAATTTGCTAAAATTAATTTAAAATTAATCGTGTTGATGGAATGAGAAAATGAGTTTTTAAAGTGAAAACTTTCAAAAGATTGAAATATTTTTATATCCAAATTCAATGTAAAATTGATTCCAATGACCTAAATTGGAATAAATATTATAAAATTAATCTAATTATACTTTAAAACCAATCAAAAATATAATTTAACACTATAAATTATTGTGACGAAAAAGTTGTTTTCAATTAAAATTCAGTATTTTTTACTATTCATCAAAACATGAAACTTATCAGAAAAATACCAAAAATTAAAAAAAAGTAAATTTTTATATTAATATTTCAAATAATAAGTTTATTTTTGGAAAATATACTTTATAAATGTGTCAAAAACTATATTTAAAATAAGTGTGTCATCAAAAGGCGGTAAAACTGTCTTTTTATAAAAATACGTCTTGTATGCGTAAAATTAGATTTGTTTTTATATATTGTATAGAAAACACATAGGATTAATCTGAAACATTAGATTGAATATTATATATATATATATAATATAATCCAAAAATTGTGATTTTTTTATTTTATTAGTATAAAACACACTTACGTGCATTTAAATAGTTTTTATAAAAACATTTCCTTTATATTAAATTGGTTTTTATATTTATTTATAATTAATTGGTAACCTATGAATTCAATAATATATTTTCATAAGTTATTTAATCCTATTCATAACCACTAATTTAAAATCTAGGAGATAATTTCATTTAAAATAATAATATTAATAATAGATCATGGTTCGTTTAAGCTCGGTGTTGCATGCAATGTAAGTTATCAAAGAGATTAAATTTAAAAAGATATATACTATAAAATTTTGGGGTTTTAAATTATACCCTCCTTAAATAAATTATGTCCTCACAATATTTGAATTCAGGTTCAATAACTAAGGTTTGACTATTCAAAATACCTTAATTGAAATACCACATCGGAACAAGGGTCGATAAAACTTCAACTTTAAAAGAAAGAAATAGAAGTATGAAGGTCACCTGAGATAACACATAATAGGGTTCCATGTATGAAAATAAGTACATGGAAGAGAAAATTAACTATCAATTTCTGATGGAGATTGATAGATAACATGGTCATGAGAAAGTTAACAATCGTAAAACCATAAACCTGTGATGGGTTAAAAGGCCATTAATTTATTAGTAAGAAAAGTAAATGGATAACGTTTTTATTTCAAAATCATTTTCCTAAGGTTAAGGGATTTATTTACTTCCTAGACTAAGAACATAGGAAACATACTAACATGAAAATTAGAGTTTCATCCTTTAATTAATTTTCATCACAAACTTATATTTTTATCCAAACGATGAGTATTCACTACTAAAAAAACGGTCATTAATAGCACTAGAATGGACCTTTATCAGTGCTAAAAAAGTGCTGACAAATGGAGTGTAGTTAAAATCTTGAATCTGTTATCAATGCTAAAAAACGTTGTTGAAGACCCCCTTTAAGAGCGCTAAAAAAATGTTGTTAAAAGAGCCCTTTAAGAGAATTTTTTTAGCACTGTCAAAGGAAACACTGTTAAATGGGGTAAAATTATATTTTTCAGATGTCCATGAGCCCGACCCCTTTATCAGTGCTTCCATGGCACCTTTAACAGTGCTCCCCCCACCTTTATCAATGCTTTTCACCCCACCACCCCTTTTATCAGCACTTTGCGAATTTTGAGCCTCATGTGTGCCCACCTGGATTCGAACCATACACCTCTCCTTCGAAGATGGAACACATTTACCACTACACCATGTTGTTTTGTTGTATGTTTAATGATATTTCTGTTTATTTATATATATTTTTACATATATATTTTTATTCATATATTTATATAATTATGTTTAAATACATTTATACAATATGTGTGTCTGTGTATGATATATACATATATATACTTATATTTATTTAAATATATTATATATTATATTCATTTACATATACTAGAATATAATATAAATATATACTTGTTTATTAATACATAGATATATGTATATATAAATATTATAAATATATTTGTATAATGTAACAAATTGTTAGATATTGTTTTAAATACATTTTTAGAATATGTATTTATTTCAATATATTAGAATATACATTTTTATGTAAATGTGTTGATATATGTATTTGTATTAGTGATTTATTGTAAGTAAATATAAGAAAACATGAATATATTTAATTATAAATAAAATTATGTTGTGAAAAACGATAAAATTTAAAATCCATAGTATTAATATGAATGTAATACATGGGAATAAATTCATTCTCCACCAAAAAAGGCAATAATACCCCCTTAAACGAGGCTAAAAATCAATTGAATGTTAAAAAATTTGGGTAACCCAAATAAAAACTCAGTTTTGGAGGCCTTCTATGCCTTTTTGCCTCAAAAAGGTGAAAAGGTTTAACTATGTCACTAAGGGTGTAGAGCTCATTTTCATCTTCAATTTTATATGTGGTAGAGCTCAAACATACACTCTGATCAAAAGTTATGGTCGTTTGAAGTTCGAGTTATGTTTTCAAGTTATTTTAGATCTTTTATTAATGTTTTGATTTTTTTATCTTCAAATTGATATTAAATGACTATTAATTGGTAGTAATAATCAAATTATTAATTAAAAATATTTTATAAATTATTTTATAATCCATTTTCACTAAATATCTTATATATTAAGTGTAAATGTCTATTTATCTTATCTAAAACATATTTTAAAAAATATGTATTATATTTATATCAATATAAATATATTTATATATTAATATATTATTTTTAATGATTTTTTTGAAGTATACCCTTATCAGAGCCACTAAAAAAGTGCTGATAAAGGGGTTCTTTATCAGCGCTTCTAAAAAAGCATTGATAACCCCCCCTATCAACACTTTTTTACAAGAGTTGATAAAAGATCCCATTTATCAGTGCTTTTTAAAAGCACTAATAAAGGGTGGGCCTTTATCAGTGCTTATAAAAAATGATGATAATGGTCCCTCTTTAACAATGTTTTTTTAGCACTGTTAAAGACCCCCTTTAACAGTGCTTTTTTTAGCGCTGACAAAGGGGGTCTTTAACGGCATTTTTAGCTAGTGTTGTTAAATCCCTAACACTGGATAAACCTAGTTTTTAGTAGTTATTTAAGATAAATTTTTTCATGCCTAAATAAATCAAATCAACTTCTACAAATCACAAAATCCACAAAAGTATAACTATTTATTCCTCCTATCTTTATACATTTACCAAAACCAAAATGGTTAGGATAAGATAAGATAATTCCCTAAAATAAACTTTAATCTCCAAAATTCAATATTAATACCCAAAGTTCAACATAGATAATTCAAAAAATAAATATCATTCCTCAAAAATATTCTAGACTAAGATTAAAACCTAATAAATTATAATGATTTGATCATATAGTCTTCCGAATAACATCAATCACTCTTAATGTCTTATACCAAAAATTTAATTACCTAAATCTCATAATCTCCAAGATTTTATAACCATTTCCATAAATAACTTGAATCACCTTAAGTCCACAATAAAATCATATTTTAATCCAAAATATAATTCAACCTTTATTCCTCATAATATTATGTTTACCTTAATCTTATAGGATTCCCAAATTTGTGAATGTCTTCCAAAACAATATTAAACTTAATCACCAAATCATTTTAAAATCCTAAGGTCTTATATTTGATAAAAAAAATGTTCCTAAAATAAAAATAACTTTTATCCATTAGATAGTTTAACTAAAAAATGTTATGCTAACCATGACTTCATATAGGCTAGTGGTAGGCATTGCACCCTTGTCGCCCTTCGGTTTTGGGTTCAAACCTCATGGCTTTGTCAGATGTGATGGGTTTTCACCCAGACTATGGGTTGTCCTTCTTCTAAAACTGTATTAATATTATCCAAAAATGTGATAAGAATACTCAAAAATGACCTAAATATATTTAACATTAAATAAATGTTTTAACCAAAAATGTTATCTCATACATTTCATTTTGTATTCCCAATAATATAAATACCCATAATTACCTTAAATTTGAAGATCATATAAACCCTAATGGTTATCCTTACCTTTGAACATATATTGATAAAATGAAAAGGCATCATTCCTTAAATAACTTTTTCACACATACTACCAATGGTTTGTGTTTCCTAATCTATGTTTTCCAAAATATAGTTCTCAAGGTTTCTACTAAACTTACTCTGATACCAACTATAAAGACCCAAACCTCGGTAGCTCGGAGTCGGTGCCTTACTTTATTACATTGGAATAAGATACAAGTGATCACATCCCAAATGACTAAATATTTTAGTAGTCTTAGTAAACTAGATACATACTTTAAATTCACATTAAATTTTAAAACACAAAATACACAAATAATTTCATTGAGTATGTCATTATTTCCCCTTTGTGTAACCCTACATATCAGTCATAATATACTTCTTAGAATCCTAGGGAAAGATGAAAAATAAGAAAGGGGTGAGCTCAAATGCTCATCATGGGTATACATATAGCAGAAGATATCATAAACAAGCATAAATTATTATGGAAAGGTTATTAACTAAAACACATTTCATTTAATCAATAACCAGAGCATAATATGATAGGAATAAAAGATGATCAAATAATTCCATGTAAATAATCACATGAAAATGAAACTTAGCCATGGATATTCTACTAGTCGAATAATCACACGAAATATCAATAACTAAACTCATAATAAGGAAATTCATAATTTTGGATGTCATAAACATACCATCAAGGCTTCAGCCAATACACCATATATAAATGGGTAAGGCCTCGGCCATACCCAAACTAGTTTGTCTCATGAGACCTATAAATGCAACGAGGGGCTATAGAAGCCTCCTCCTATCACTTACTAATTATAATACATTCCTCATATAAAATTGGTGAAACATAATAAACATATACACTTGTATTGAAACTAGAATACAAAATGTAAATAATTTTCATTAAGTAGACATAATCACTAACCATTCAGAGTAATGTGGTGAATGGTATCAAAATAGTACATCCTCAATCAAACTAATCAATAACCATTTAATAAAATATGGTAGATTGTATCATAAGTGATAAACCTCAATGAAGTACAATATTCAACAAATATTTTTTACATAGATGAAGATACTTTTAAATGAGACCATTGAAAAATTATTGAGGAAAATAATCTTTAAACATTCCAAAGTGTCTCATACCACTTTGAAACATTTTAATCATAATCCAAATGAAGGAATAACATTAAATGAAACTTATAATATCATGAGAACAAATATATTCAGGATATGATATATCAAAGGTTAGAAGATACACCAAAAATAAGGAATAAGTGGTGAACAAGGCATATATATCTCATAGAAGTAAAAGTGTGATGAAAAAACCCGTACCTTATGCTTCCTTTAGTTGAACGTGATTTCACCTCTTGTATATTAGTTTTAAGCATGTTATTAAATTATATAATAACCTTATTCATATTTATGATATCATATATGATCTTCTTATATTATTTTATCACCATTTTGTTAATAATATTTTGTTATTACCCTTGTTCTGGGTGTTAACTCCTTCATTTTCCTATGCACATTTCATCATGTAAGTACCGATTCTTGTGAATATTATATAGTTATGTCATATCCAGAATTATATTAAGGTCATAAATATAATATTTATTCATTATATACATTTTATAATCATTCTTTAATGGTGAACATGGAAAATGAATCACATCGCATCGTGGAGACGATAGATCGTACGTACGCATGAATGATGATATCATTACCTTAATGATGAAAGGGTAAGGAATTGGATGGTATATTAATTTTTAAAGAATAAATATAATTTCATAATTATCATATATATCCATTATTTCCATCATCATACCCATCTAAGTAAAGTGGTGATGAAAAACATATTACACCACGACGTGGAGATGGTAAGTTGTATGTATGCACGCCCAGTGTCTTTGTTTTTATTAGGATAGATAAAAGGTATAATATGGTTGAAACATAATCATAATAACATATAATCATATATATGATACTGGATTTATTAATTTTTCATGGAAATAATACATTAATAGAAAGTATAAAAATAAATGAACTTGGATGAGTTGGTAAAAACAATTACATCTTCTTCGGCGGACTTCTTTTAGATTTCTTCTTAGGGGATCTAGGGTTAGTCTTCTTGGAAGACCAGGATATCAATAACTTTTATAAGGATGTTTGAAGGATAAATGGGTAGGTTTTGTTCTATCTATAATGCTCAAAGTGGTTTGAAGAATTGATGGATGAGGCACCCTTTTATAATTGAGGTGAGAAACTTTAGGAAACTCTCAAAATATTAAATTAATATAAACTAATTTTCAATTAAAAATGAATCCAAAGTGATTTATTTATAATATAAGATGATTATGGGTCTAAATAATATCAACCAATAATTTTTAGACAAGTTTAGGTCACATTATTACCCTTATCTTTTGGATTTAACCCTTGGTTAAACCATTTAATTCTTACCGTGACAAATTGGATTTTTACTCTTTAAGGGTTAATATAGTTACTAAAAAATACCAAAAAAACCATAAATGAGTCATGTATGAAATTTTAAAATTTATACCAATATGTTTTCCATATTTTATATTTTTATTAATTTTATATCATTTAATAAAATAATATTTATTTTAAAATATCATTAATGTCAATTTTGATACTATTCATTACTTGACTTTTTAAAAATATCATAACAACATGATATATTTGAACCAAATTTTTTAACTCATTAATAACATGTAAAATTAATCTAAAAAATCTTTTATTATATTAATTATATCAAATTATATTTATTTTTATGTTTTCAATAACATTTATTTAATATGTCCATTAATTAAACAATTAATGCCTCATCATTGTGAAAGCCTTTAATTAATTAATTTATTCCCTAAAAATTAAAAATAAATTATCAAGATAAAGATAAAAATTTATATTTCAAATTAATATTTATATTCGAATATATATTCTGGATAATCACATATTAAAAATGTAATACTTATTAAAAACATGAGTATGACATATTTGACTTCCCTTAAAATAAAATATTATAAAAGTCTAAAAGTCATACAAGTGGATCCAAGAGTCCATAAAATCATCCCAAGGATAATTTTGGTTGACACTGACTCGTCTAATAAAATTAGGACAAGTGTTAGGGTAATTTTTTAATAATTATAATATTATTTTACCTTTAATTACCCGATTTACCCTTAACCGTGGTAATTAAAAAAAATAATAAAGTTACTATTCATATTGTCCAAAAATAAAAGGGACCTATTTACTAAATTTGGACTTTATGATTCCAAATATGAAATCCTTTTTTAAAAATTCAAAACACATAATTGGCTAAAATTAATTTAAATTTAATCTCATTGACGGAATGAGAAAACAAGTTTTTAAAGTGAAAATATTCAAAAGATTGAATGTTTTATATCCAGATTCAATGTAAAATTGATTATAATGAACAAAATTGGATTAAATGATATAAAATTGATCTAATTATACTTTAAATACAATCAAAAATATAATTTATCACTATAAATTATTTAGATGAAAAAAAATCAATTAAAATTCAGTGTTTTTAACTATTTATCAAAACATGAAACTTATCAAAAAAATCCAAAAACTTAAACCAAATTAAATTTTTATATTTCTATTTCAAATAATAATTTTATTTTTCAAATAGAATATATAAATGTGTCAAAAAAATATTTAAAACGAGTGTGTCATCAAAAGAAGGTAAAATTGTCTTTTCGTAAAAATATGTCTTTTATGCTTAAATTGAATTTGTTCATATATCATGTCTAGTAAACATATAGGATGAATGTTAAACATTAGATTGAATATTATATATATATATATATCATTAATATAATCCAAAAAATGTGATTTGTTTATTTTATTGGTATAAATACACTTGTGCGTATTTAAATAGTTTTTATAAAAACATTTATTTTATATTAAATTGATTTTTATATTTATTTCTAATTAATTGGTAACCAATTAATTCAATAATTTATCTTCATAAGATAGTTAATCTTATTCATAACCGTCAATTTAATGTCTAGGAGATGATTCTATTTAAAATAATAATATTAATAGTATATCATGGTTCATTTAAACTCAGTGTTGCGTGCAACGTAAGATATAAAAGAGATTAAATTTAAAAAGATACATACCATAAAATCTTGGGGTGTTACACCATTTATCAGAGATTCTAAGAGAGATAACATCACTATGATTTTCCCTTGATCAAGCCCAAGTTGATATTCAACAACTACAACATGAACGGAACTATTTATGGGAGAAGTTCAAGCTCATAGAGATTATGACTCAAATCATGTGTGTCGAACCACCCTAAGAAAATCTCATCATCACACACTGTGCCCTTAGGGAATTTACTGGTGTCATAAATGGCTATGTATCTAGACTCTAATAGTATAAACACTACTGGAATTCTCGTTTTTTGCAATGGTCTATTTGCGGCGGGATCCCATCGCAAATAGGATTTTGCAACGGGCCCCCCTCGCAAATAGCTCGTTGCAGAAAACAGCGTCGCAATAGATATTTTTTGCGACAAACCCATCGCAAAAAACATCCCGATTATATACATTATATACACAAAAACCTTTGACAACGGGCCCATCGCAATTAGTTTTTTACGATGGAGAACTTACCCGTCACAAAAAACCTCCCGATTATATACATTATATACACAAAAATCGTTTGCGATGGGCCCGTCACAATTAGTTTTTTGCGACAGAGAACTTACCCGTCGCAAATATCCTTCCAATTATATACATTATATACCCAGAAACCGTTTGCGACGGGCCCGTTGAAAATACTAACTGCGACAGGCTCATTGTCCCGTCGCAAATACTAATCTTAAAAAAATATGTTTCACTTATTTGCGATGGGACCCTATCGCAAATGACCCTGTCGCAAATACTAAAAATAATTAAAAATAATAATAAAATTATGATTAATGAAAAAATTATATTTTTATTATAAAAATAAAAAAAAATATTATTATTATTAGTAAAATAAAAAAACATTAAAAAATATAATACTAAAAAAAATATTTAATAAAATTAGGATTAATAAAAAAATAATATTAATCTTATTAAAATAATAAAATAATAAAAAATTATTAAAAGTTTCAATATTTTTAAAAAAATATAAAAAAATAATAAAAGATTATTATTATTAGTAAAATAAACAAATATTAAAAAATATAATACTAAATATAAATAATAAAATATTTAAAAAATTAAATTATGTAATATTTCCACCAATATAAAAGACAGAAACTGTAAATAGTTCATATTATTACAAAAATTGAATTCAAATGTTTTTAACATAAAAAACAAATCACTAAGTGGTCGTCTGGTGGGGGGGGGAACTCTATCCCTAAACTACGAGTCAGACGGTGTATGTACTTCATCTGCTCGGGATACTTCTGCTGTCGTAGCTGCTCCAATCGACGCAGCTCCTCCTCGTGATGTTGCTCCTGCTGCTGGTTCTACTGACACATCTCTTCATGCTACTTCTGCAAAGTCTCTATAAGCTCAGTCTGAGTTCGCAACTGCTCCTGATACTGTGAGCCAGAAGATGATTCCTCTCCACGAGCTCCTCTAGAGCTGGATGTCGACATCGCAGCAGTACCATAATAAGTATCAGGAGTCAAATGAGAGTCGATACCAACTACTCGGCCCTTCTCAAAGCCATACTGAGTCGCCTGCATCCATGCCGCCACATCAAAATGGTGAGCATTGGTCTGCTCAGTCGTCTCGTCCTGACCCTCAGCCTTTGTCTGAGAGGTCACAACCTCATATGACTCCTTCAATTCTAATTTAAAATTAAAATTGTGAAAATATTATATGCAGTTAATTGTCAAAATGAAAAAATAATACTAACCATAATATGACGCTGGCGATTACCTCTAATCTCTCCAGTGGCTGGATCACTGTACATCCTCCGATAAACATCGAACTCCATAATATCGGGATGCTTGACTGCCTACAGAAATATAAAATAAACTATTTATATTTAAAGTTATATAAAATATTTAAAAAATATACTTACCAAATTCTCTCTATGCGAACTGAATGTACGGCTACCAGCTCAATGCATCACCTCCTGTCTCCCCCGGTTCTGTCGTCCCACTAAATATCTCCTCTGAAATCCACCACACAACCAGTGTAAACATAATCCATCCCAAACATGAGATGAAATGTACTCTAGTCGGTGTTCTCTACACGACTCATCAAATTTTATCACTCATACTTTCTTAATGGTTGTCCTTCTCAAATTGTGCAAAAACTGATGGAAACGGTCACGCATAGAAACCTGTCATGCCGTGTGGATAGCGTCATGTATGATCTCATCGATAGAATACAATAAACCCTACAAATAATTTATAATATCAAGTTATTAATAAAATAAATTTCGAAATAATTATTATTTATTTACGTACCAGCCAATGATGGAACATGTCGTGTTGCACATCAACGGGAATCTGTTCCCATGTGATCCATGGCTGAGAAAAATAATTGCACAAGATAGTGCTCCCCTGTCTAATAGCTACATGCGCAAAACTGTGAAAAAAGAATAAATAATCAAACAATTAGTACATTTATAAATAAATTAATGAAAGCTAACTAAAATATACAGGTTACCATACCTTCGTGTGCGTGGATCAAAACCAAGATGTGGACATCGCTCAGGGATAGGGTCAGGAATCATCAGTCGTGCAAGATCACACCCCCTCCGCGTACCCCCTGAACCGCCAGTAGGCTGAGGGTCAGATGATCCAAAATCTCCCTCATCCAACGGTAGGTCAGCCTCCTACAAATCACGATATATATCAAGGTCCATCTGAAACACAAAATGATTTTTGTTAGCAGATAGTTTAAAATAACTATTATATATAGATATATATTAGTTATGATTATAACCAGCATTAATTGTGTCAATGTTCATCTTCATCCTCTTCTCCATAGCTATCAATGTCAATGTCTTCATCTTCCTCCTCAGCATCATCAATATCCATATGAGTTTCAATTTCATCATCCCTTGTCATTTCAAATTCATTTTTAACATCATTAACATCTTCATCACCATCGATCCTTAATTGTGGGATGTCATCATCGATATTCACGTCTCTTTGTGAATCAGATGGATTTGAGCAGTCTCTTGAAAAATTTCAATTCCTTCCACTTCAGCGGAACCAAATTCAGTTTGAGTAAACTGATTTTCCCGAGATTTCATTTTTATTATTCTCCATCAATCGCTCAAGTCTCTTGAATTAGCACAATACTTTTCATAATAAATTTGATGTGCCTATTGAGCCAGTAAAAATGATTTATTTACTGTAAGAAGACTTTTATATTTAATATTGATGATTCTATGAGTCGTATGAACACGCAAGCCTCTCTCAGTATCCAACTACCGACATTTAAACATTTTTATGTAATTCTATCCTAGATAAAACAACTCAATAATTTCATCCAAAATGCCATAAAAGTCAACTTCATTTTCTCTATGATGTGATCCTCTCAAGCAAACTCTATTGTTCATTGTTTTTTTATTCTCCATATGCATGTGTATGAAATCAAAAACCATTCACCACGTATGCATTATAAGATTTAACCATTTTGTATGGTGGGTTACTCAATATACACAGTCACTTATCAATTTTATTAGCATATTGAGACACCTGAAAATTTGTAAAACAATTATCAATATAATAAATAATAAACGGAATTAATATTAAACCATCAATAATTTATGTTACCAGTTTTTGAAACCATTGAGAAAAAAATTCTACGTTCTTCAAGAGCAGCTGCTATAATTTGTGGAAGTTGTTTCTTGATATGATTATCATATAACCTACAAATAAAATAAGTTTAAATACTGTAACATAAATTATAGAATAAGTGATAGAAGCACTCACAGGACAAATGATGTCATTTCTTCATAGTTGAGCAGAACATATGTATGAGCTCTATGATGTTCATCATCGGAAATCCATCGTTCATGAACTCCACCGAAACCAAGATTTGGCTGATTAAAAACTGTTAATTGATTGTCCATTTCTTCATTAACATTCCCCTCATTTTGTCCCATGCGATTGTGTTTTGAGGGATATTGAGATTCAAAATAATGAGAGCAGAAAAAAGCAATTTCCTCTTGAAAATAAGCTTCAGCAATTGAGCCTTCAACTGATGCTTTGTTATATACTTTTTTCTTCAATTTCTGCATGCATCTCTTGAATGGGTACATCCATCGAAACTGTACTGGACCTCCACATTTAGCTTCATGTGCCAAATGTAATATCAGATGTTCCATTGAGTCAAATAAAGCTGGCGGAAAGATTTTTTCCAGTTTACATATAATTACAGCAACATCTTCTTTCAGTTTTCTTAGCGCATCATAGTCTGCTGTCACTACACAAATGTCTCGAAAAAAATATGATATGTCTGTTATCGAATCCCAAATAATATAATTCAACAAACCTCTGAATCCAATCGGCATTAGTCTTTCCATTATAACATGACAATCATGACTTTTTAATCCAGTAATATAACCATTTTTAACACATCTTCCCAAATTGGAATCATAACCATCTGGAAGTCTCAAATCTGCAATCCAATAACAAAATAATAAGTGAATCTCTTTAGAAAGTGTATAATATGCTTTTGGATTCATTAACCTATGTGATCTGACATTTTCAAATAGTTCAAGTTTTGGTCGCCTATAAATTTGGGCAAGATCTAATCGTGCCTTTATAGTATCTTTGGTTTAACCTGGTTTATCCAAAACTGTATGAAATAAATTATCAAAACAGTTCTTCTCAATATGCATAACATTCAACATTTGGCGGACCAACAAATCAGACCAATATAGAAGATCCCAAAAAATGCTCTGTTTTATCCAATTATGTTCTTTCTCAAAGCCATGAATTTTCTGTTGGTTTACTACTGGTCCAAATGTGATGGGATGAAATGAAAATACAACTGATTTCAACTTTGTACCTGAGATCATCTTTGGAGGTTCATCCCTTTCAATTGTACCTTTTCTGAAATGAGATTTGTTCCTCTGAAAAGGATGATCGGTTGGAAGAAATCTACAGTGATAATCAAAATAGCAAGGTTTTTTTTCATTAATGAGTATAAAGGCTTTGTTGTCTTTCATACAATAAGGACATGATTTCAAACCATGTTTACTCCAACCAGATAGCATTCCATATGCCGGAAAGTCACTAATCGTCCATATCAATGTAGTTTTTAATATGAAATTTTGTTTCGCAGCAACATCGTATGTATTAACACCATCACTCTATAATGCATTTAACTCATCAATCAATGGTTTCAAATAAACATCAATATTCTTTTTTGGATGTCCTGGGATTAATAGAGTCAAAAATATATAAGTCTCCTTCATCAATATACATGGAGGCAAATTGTACGGAATTATAAAAATAGACCAACATGAATACTGACTACCATAAGAACCAAACAGACATAAACCGTCAGTAGAAATACCCAATCACACGTTTCGGGCTTCTATAGTAAAAGACAGATGCAGGCGGTCAAAATGTTTTCATGAATCACCATCAGATGGATGATTCAAGATTTTATCAGTTGAAATCTTGGTTTTGTTCCATGACATAATTGCCATTATGTTCTGAGACATAAATAAACACTACAACCTCAGTGTAAGGGGGAAATATCTCAACTATTTTACTGGAATCGATCTAGACTTCCCTGGTTGAGTTTCTTTATACCTCGATTGTCCACATGTGGGAAAACTATCCAATGACTCATTTTTGCCAGAATATAAAATTAAATCATTTGGACATGCATGAATATTCCGATAACTAAGGCCCAAATTATGAACCAGCCTCTTGCTCTCATAGTAATTTGCAGGCAACACATTTCCTTCGGGTAACAGCATTTTAACCAAAGAAAATATCTGATCAAAACAGTTTTTTGACATTTCATTATCTGATTTAATAGCCATAAATTTTTCAATCGCTTCTAATTTGATTATCTTATAACCAGGATATAATGCATCCTCAGTAGACCTCAACAACTCATAAAATTTGGATGGTGCTAACTCAAGAGTTAAATTAATATCATTGTGAGTTTCATTTTGTTGCACAGATGGACCTGCAACATCATGTACTAAATTTTTAAACCGTGATGGATCCAGAATCAAGTTATTAGGATCTTCTCTGGAACTGTGTTCACCGTTTTGATATCAAAAAACATAATCTGGTTAAAAACCAAACCGCGAGAGATGTCCCACAACCTTGTCAATTATGTCAAGCGTTCTCAGAGCACATTTTTTACAAGGACACTTAATTGTGCCTTCTGAAACATATTCTGGTTTTGATGATGCAAATGCTAATAAAGCTTCAACACCCTCAATATATACAGGATTTAAACCAGAACATTTGGATTTCTGCGCTGATTTATCCAAGCGCGATCATCTAATAATGACTGATGTCGACTTCCTTGTTCCATATTTTTCTACATAAAATATAAAATCATCACTGTTTTTGAATAATTTGAAATTATAAAAACACTATCTAAGAAAAGAAGATAAATAATTACAACTACTTCTTAATAATTACCATTAATTAAAGGCGACACAATTTCCAGTGGATTGACGACTACTCTTTTGTCTGACGGATCATTTAATTGCATCTTTCTCACACTGAAATCACAATGAAGAATCTGGTATGAGGTACGCATATTCATTCTCGTATGCACGAGAATGAATATGTGTACCTCCGACCAGATTCTTTATTGTGATTTCAGTGTGAGAAAGATGCAAGTAAATGAGTCTTCGGAAAAAAGAGCCCCCTTTTCGTCGATGAATCGTCTTCTTCTAACTATCACCGCCTGAAAACATTATAAAAAATATGATCCTACGAATGCATATCCAATCTCCTACATACAAGATTGAATATTTCTAGGTAGCAGCACATTTTTCATAATGTTTTGAGTTGGTGAGAGTTGAAAGGAGAAAAGTCATTGAGCAAAAGGAGTGTCGTCAATCCACTAGAAATTGTGCCAAGTTCTTAAAATTTATTAAAATTTATTAAAATTTCTTCCTAACTGTTCCTAACTAATTATTACTAATTATTACTAATTATTCCTATTTATTCCTATTTATTACTAATTATTCTTATTTATTGCTAATTATTACAATTTATTGCTAATTATTACAATTTATTGCTAATTATTTCTAATTATTGCTAATTATTGTAATTATTACTAATTATTGCTAATTATTGCTAATTATTACTAATTATTACTGATTATTACAATTTATTACTAATTGTTACAATTTATTACTAATTGTTACAATTAATTACTAATTATTACTAATTATTACAATTTATTACTAATTTAGCAATACTTAGCAAAATAAAAATTGCTTGAATAGTGAAAGGAAATTTGGTAATCATTGTTGTGGAGATTATTACAAATTTTCCCTTCATTATCCAAGTAGTTTTCGTTTACTAATTATTACTAATAAAAAAATTATATTATCAATATTTATGAAAAAAAATATTGATATTATTAAAATAATAAAAAAATTATAAAAAGTTTGTGTTAGTCATGTCCAACGTAAACTCTATAATTGTCTTTGCATAGTTGATCACCTCGCAAGTAGTTTTGCAATAGGACGGCCAAAGTAATTTCATTCTCGTCTCTAAGAATCATCTCACTCCCTTTACATAGATCATTCTTCCTTAAAATTTTGAGGAGACATCAATATCTTTCCCTTAAATTTTCAAGTAAGAATGGTCTATGCAAAGGGTCATGTGAGATAATTCTTATAGATGAGAAGGGCATGACTTGGGTTGTCTTATTGCAACGCTACTTGCAAGGTGATCAACCAAGCATATCTAATTATTACTAATTATTACTAATTATTACTAATTATTACTAATTATTACTAATTATTACTAATTATTACTAATTATTACTAATTATTACTAATTATTACTAATTATTACTAATTATTACTAATTATTACTAATTATTACTAATTATTACTAATTATTACTAATGATTACTAATTATTACTAATGATTACTAATTATTACTAATTATTACTAATTATTACTAATTATTACTAATTATTCCTTATTCCTAATTATTACTAATTATTACTAATTATTACTGATTGTTCCTATTTATTCCTAATTATTTCTAATTATTCCTAATTATTCCTAATTATTACTAATTATTACTAATTATTCCTAATTATTCCTAATTATTACTAATTATTACTAATTATTCCTAATTATTCCTAATTATTCCTAATTATTCCTAATTATTCCTAATTATTCCTAATTATTCCTAATTATTCCTAATTATTTCTAATTATTATTAATTATTACTGATTATTATAATTTATTACTAATTATTACAATTTATTACTAATTTAGCAATACTTAGCAATACTTAGCAAAATGAAAACTGTTTGAATAATAAAAGGAAATTTGGTAATCATCGTTTTGGAGATGATTACAAACTTTCCCTTCATAATCCAAGCAGCTTTTGTTTACTAATTATTACTAATAAAAAAATTATTATCAATATTTATGAAAAAACAATATTAATATCATTAAAATAATAAAAAAAATTATAAAATATTAAAATTATCAATATTCGCAACAGGCTTTGCTCTATTCTTAACATGTTCAAATTTCAAAGGGTCGCCAATTGGTAGGTCATGCGAAATAAAAAGTTTGTGTCAGCCATGTCCAATGTAAACTCAATAATTGTCCTTGCATGGTTGATCACCTCGCAAGTAGTGTTGCAATAGGACGACCAAAGTAATGTCGTTCTCATCTCTAAGAATCATCTCGCTCCCTTTATATAGATCATTCTTCCTTAACAATTTGAGGGGACATCGGTATCTTTCCCTTAAATTTTCAAGGAAGAATGGTCTATGTAAAGGGTCATGTGAGATAATTCTTCTAGATGAGAAAGACATGACGTGGGTTGTCCTATTGCAACGCTACTTGCAAGGTGATCAACCAAGCATATCTAATTGTTACTAATTGTTACTAATTGTTACTAATTGTTGCTAATTGTTACTAATTGTTACTAATTGTTACTAATTCTTACTAATTGTTACTAATTATTACTAATTATTACTAATTCTATCTAATTATTACTAATTATATCTAATTATATCTAATTATATCTAATTATATCTAATTATATCTAATTATATCTAATTATTACTAATTATATCTAATTATTACTAATTATATCTAATTATATCTAATTATTACTAATTATATCTAATTATATCTAATTATTACTAATTATATCTAATTATATCTAATTATTAATAATTATATCTAATTATAACTAATTATTACTAATTATTACTAATTATTAGTAATTATATTTTATTATATCTAATTATATCTAATTATATCTAATTATATCTAATTATATCTAATTATATCTAATTATATCTAATTATTTCTAATTATTACTAATTATTACTAATTATATCTAATTATTACTAATTATATCTAATTATATCTAATTATATCTAATTATTACTAATTATATCTAATTATTATTAATTATATCTAAGTATTACTAATTATATCTAATTATTACTAATTATATCTAATTATTACTAATTAGATCTAATTATTACTAATTACATCTAATTATTACTAATTACATCTAATTATTACTAATTATTACTAATTATTACTAATTACGTCTAATTATTACTAATTACGTCTAATTATTACTAATTAGATCTAATTATTACTAATTACATCTAATTATTACTAATTACATCTAATTATTACTAATTACATCTAATTGTTACTAATTATTACTAATTATTACTAATTACATCTAAATACATCTAATTATTACTAATTATTACTAATTATATCTAATTATTACTAATTATATCTAATTATTACTAATTATCCCTAATTATGACTAAATTCCACTAATTATTTATAATAATCTCTAATTATTACAAATTAACAATAATTATTTATAATTATCACTAACAATATCAATTTCTTACTAAAAATAAATATAAATAAAAATCAATTTAAATCTAATTTAATTAGAACTAATAAACAACAATTAAAATAAATATAAAAAAATAAAATAAATATAAAAAAATAAAATATAAATACCTTAAACTTTGATATTCTGAAGGTATTGGCGCCTTCCAATTGCTCTTGTATAAAAAACTTTAACTAAAAGAAATTTTTCCCTTAAAACTAGAGAATGAAGAGAGAGTGGGAGGAAGATCTGAGTGATTTAGAAAAAAAACGGGTGGGGGTATATATAGGTTAGATTAGTTGTGACGGGGTTATTTGCAACGGGGCCCGTCGCAAATACCCTCGCCCGCATTAATTACAGTCGGCAGTTAAAAGGGTATTTGCGACGGGTCCCGTCGCAAATACCACCTGCCGACATACGATTTGTGACAAGCAGCTTTTCCCATCGCAAATGTTATTTACCGCCGCCAGGCTTTTGCGACAGGGTCGTCGCAAATACCCTCGCCCGTATTAACTACAGTCGGCGGTTAAAATGGTATTTGCGACGGGTCTCGTCGCAAATACACATCTGCCGACATACCATTTGCGACGGGCGGCTTTACCCGTCGCAAATGGTATTTACCGCCTTCGAGTTTTTGCGACGGGGATGCGTCCCCGTCACAAATACTCTTCCCGCGTTTTGGCGCGCAAACTGCGCCAAACCTATTGCGACGAGTCGGCTATTCCCGTCGCAATTAACCTACTATTTGCGACGGGAAAAGACTCTCGTCGCAAATACGTATTTCGTGGGACCTTTTGCGACGGTATGTATTCCCGTCGCAATTGACCCGTCGCAAATACCCACTTTTCCCGTAGTGAAATTTATATATTTTATTTTAATTAATCAATTATTATATTTATCCATTTTTAATATTATGTTTTAAATGATTAAATGATGAGTTTGATAAAAATTAGATTCTGATATGATGAGACACATAGTGCATTTTTTGGGAAATATATAGTTTTAATCAAGACACTATTTTTGATGAATTTAAGAATTTTTGAAATAAATGATATTTTAATAAAATGTTATTATTAAATAATATTTATTAAATATAAATGATAATGTAATTTTATGAAGTCAAATGTAATTTTTATAAGAGTTGGAAAATTATTATTGTAAAAAATGATTATTTTTTAATAAATGGGTATTTTGATTTAAAAGTGTAAATTATTATATTTAGAGAATTGTTTTTATAAAATAAATATTATTTTTAAAATTATCACATTGAAATTATTCAATGATAATTTTTTCATAATTTTTTGAGACAATTGAATTTTCAGGTAAAAATTAAATGCAATATAAATATACGATATGTATTATGACATCATAATGACCCAAAAATGATTTAATATATGTCATAAATGGTATAAACAACCAAATACATATTTCCACTTTAAAATAATTTGTTTTTTAGGTTAATTTATTAATTTGATACACCCTTAATGAATCCTCTAAAACCTATATTGTATTTTAAGGTTTTAAAATCAATTATTTGTAAGCATGACTCACTTCCACATCACCAAGAGTATTATTTTAATGAGATATAGTCTTAAACTTATAAAATAATGAAATCCACTTCACTTTGGAAAAAAACATGAACAAAAATCATAGGAAGGTTTGTGGTTTGGATTACTTTATCATATAGAGTCAAGAACCTATGTTTAGAAATTAATAAAGAATTATCCTATATTTTTCTATATAAACCCACCCAAACTCTCATTTATCTTCACTTAAAATCCTTTTAGCATGAAATTACTTTTCGATTCTCTCTTTAGTTCCCTCCCAAGGTTCCCTTGAGCTCTTAAAAAGCTCCTCCCAATCTTATAAAAGCGCCCTCTCAAGGTAAGGGATCCTCTCTTTCTCCTCTTTATTCAAGCACCTTCTTTATGTAATGCCTTTTTGATTTACAATTGTTCAAGTTGGGATATGTTTTTACACATCCATCGTATTATCCTTATGATTCCCAAGTAACGAGATTCTCATTTCAATCTCATTCACCCCATCTATAAACCTTTATGTACACTTGTTGTGCTACCGAAATTATCATATGATTTTTCATGCCAAACATTTGTGTAGTGAATACCCATCTCCATTTCCACTCAAGGCTATTCACCTGTTTATACCTATCCTTATTTTATTTGGTATTTACATGTATATAACCCTTACTCTTTAATCATGGGGTTAAAAGTGATGAAATACAACCTTAGGTTTTATGATTTATGTGACGTACTTATGCATGTACATTATATGAAAGTGATGGGTGGGCCCAGAATTATATAGCCCTCCAATGCATTGAGTAATGTTTTAATCTCATGAGATGTCATGTATGGTTCACATGAGGTTATCCTAAGTAAAATATTTTATATTGACTTGGTGGTTAGCCTTGACTTATTTTTACGATGTCATGTTTTATGTTGTTGTCACATTCCCATGTTGCCTTTATGTTATCATGTTATATTATACCTTATTGTTCAAGATTATGTTTCTAACCCCTCTCTTGTTACCTTGATATGTCTCTTGACTCGCATGTGATACTTTACCTTATGGTATGATTTTTTTATTCCCTTACTGAGCTTTATATCTCACCCCTTTCTTATGTAAGTCCTCAGGTTATCTCATGCAGTTTTAGAAGAATGATGGAATTTTAGGAACGTGTTAAGGAAGCTTTCAATAATGTCATCATATTCATGTTTCAAGTTATTATGTTATTTAACTAATTTCCCAAAGACATTAGGCTTCACAATCTTTTGGGATTGTATTATGTGTACCTTTACATAATAAATAATGAATTAAAGAGTATTAAAATATGGGATATTATAAGATTCTTTTTTTCTTTCATCTGATTGATTTTCAAAAACTTGTAAAACTTCAAATTCTTTATTTGTTTCTTGTATTTTCAATTCCTCTATGTCTAATTCCTTTGTTTGTAAGAAATAATATGTTTCTTCTAAAGTTTTATCTTTATCTGAAATACTTATAGAGTCATCTTTCTCAGATTGATCGAATAAGTTGGTTGAGGAAACAAATAACATTTCCTCAATATCTAAAGTCTTTTCCAATTCTTTAGTAATTTCATATTATTTTCTCTTCAAACTTTTCCCTTTATTTTCAACAATTTTTTCAACTATAGCTTCCGCATTTTTAGATTGATATTTTTCTTCTATAACTTGTTTCCCTTTATTATTTTCAATGGATATAGGTTGTTCTAAAATTGGTGTTGATTATCCTTTTAGTTTAACAATGGGAAAATGTGAAATGGACAAAGTCAGAATGGACAAAGGTAAAATATACTGAAGAATTAATTGATTAGCAATTACAACTTTTAAATATGCTTGTTCAACTCCTTTAAATAACTCTTTATCTATCTTGGCTTGCTTATCTTTTTGTTTTTGTTTTTTATTATGTTCTTCTTCATGAAGTTTCTTATAAGTTTATTCTTTTATATCCAACGCCTCAGCCTTATCTAGTCCGAAACTTGAATCATCAGGCTTTTTTTCTTCTTTATTTTTTAGGAAGGCAACAGAGCCTCATCATACATTTTCTTATATCTCTTCTTAGGAAACAGAGGGGAAACTTTACCTAACATTCTTTTTTCTAACACATTTTCTTTTAACTTCTCAATTTCTATTTTAGATTCAACTTTATCTAACTAGTCAGTGATATTATTTAGAGATGTAATATACACAATTCTCATCTTGTTTATTGTTTCCTCACTAATAAACAAAGCTTTATCCCTCACTGTAGTATATTTCTTCTTTATTTTCTATACTTCTATGAAGTTTTACAAAAATTTATTTATGAAAGTCAAAAATAAGAGAATCTTCATATTTATAATCCCATGTTGGACGACCTCTATGCAAAGAAATACAAACTTGGAAAGATTGAATTTTATCATATTACAAAGAAAATCCAAAACATATATGTCATGTATCTTGAGGAAATCCCTATATCATTTCCTTGGAATGAGTTAGTTTTGCATAAAAATAGCCACAATTCTAGCATTCAAATAAAGATGATGGACTTTTATAACTTTCTCATAAGAAGAAAATAAAGAATTTTCTGCCTTAGATTTTTCAAAATATTCTAACTTGTCTGGCGGTCTATGAGTTACTATGTTTGCTTCTCCTTCAAAGGTAACTCCAACCAACTCAGCCACTTGACAAATATTCAATTTATATAACTTTCCAACAAATAAAAATTAACAAATTTAAGACTTTCCTCTACACTAAACTCAATTTAAGAATAGAATTCTCTGACTATCTCCAGATATTTGTGATCAATGGTTGATATCATTTCTCAAAATATTGAAAAAAATCTTTAACTCTTGAAGTTTTTTAGAAAACTAAAGATATAAGATTTATCAGACAAAGATTAAATCCAATGAAACCTATAATTTTGTAGAAATTTTATGAATAGTATAAACAACATACAAAGAATATATCAAAATATAAGAGTATCAAAAGATCGAGAAATTTCCTCTCAGATAAGAATTTATAAACTTCCTTAAGAAAGTTGTATTATGAACTTCTTGGATTTTTAAAAAAAATTATAAAAAATACAAAATTTAGAGTGAATAAAATCCAATAATTATTTTTTGGAGAAAATTTGTAGCAACAGTTTTTCTGAAAAACTTGTAACAAAAATCTATTCAAAAACCCCTTTAGAAAACTTTGAAAATAAAGTTTTTTAGGAAAACTTTTTAAGGGAAGTTTTGTCTGAAAAATTTTTAAGGAAAATTTTTTCCAAAAAAAATTTAAGAAAAGTTTTTCTGAAATTTCTTTAAGAAAAGTTTGTCCAAAAACTTTTTAAGAAAAGTTTGTCTTGAAGGAAAAACTTTGAAAAATTTTATGAAAACTAAATTTTTTTTAAAAAAAAGTAAAAAAATTGTTCTCCCATTTTTCAAGGGAATTTTTACTGTAAGGATATAATTAAATAATAATCAGATAAATGATCATTTTATGTTGACCCTTCCAAACTTATATTTAATATTTTAAAATATATTGGAATTTAGTGGTTTTATAAAAATATCAGCAAGTTGTTCTTGTATTCCAATAAATTGTAAAATAATATCTCTTTTTTTTGTGATCCCAAAGGAAGTTGTGTCTTATATATGTGTTCTTATCTCATGAGTGATGTGATGAGTTTTCACTTAAATCTATGTCACGTGTTTTATCACAAAAAAGTAGGGTTTTTACTAAAACTCATATCAAAATCAGTGAGTGTGTGTTGCATCCACAACACAGTACAAAAAAAGGTGAATAGAAGGGGTTTTAACCCCTTCTAAAAACTTTAGCGGTGGTTGCCCAAAACCGCCGCTAAAGTGTCTTCTTACTTTGATTAGGGGTGATTATGGGCAAGCGTTGGTAAAATGTGCATGTGTTTAGCGACAGTTAGATTAGAAGGGATTTTAACCCCTTCTGATTTCACCCTAAATTCACCGTAACGTGATAGATTAGAGACGGTTTTAACCACCTCTAATTCAAACATCACATTAGAGGCAGTCAAAACCACCTCTAATTGACTTTGTGTGGTGCTAGTTTAGGGGCAGTTTTATTGTAACCGCCCCTAAACTAGCACATTTTTTTAAATTTTTTGCACCTGCATTGGTCGGCTAATAAATCAACTCCCCTACCACTACACTGACCTATTTTCTATATTATATATACAATTACTAATATTTATTCACATTACGAAATATTAGAAATTATATATATATGTATGTATGTATGTATTTAAATATAAATAATATAATATATTTTTAAAATATGATATATTTGTGTATAATATTTACATAATGTATTTGTGTATAATATATGATATATATATTTGTCTATAATATATATATATAATATTAGATACATAAATATGAGATAATATATAATATATTTGGGTATATTATAAATATATATATTTTATATCCGTGTATATATAATATATGTATAAATAATTATATTTACATATATAAATATATATATTTATACATATATTTGTAAATACATTTATATTTGTGTCTCTGTGTATTTATGTATTTATATGATATTTATAGATATAATATAATTATAATATATATATATATATATTTATATAATCATTTTTATATATTTGTATATATGTACATGTTTGTATAACAATAATATTATTAATTATTATTATTATTACACTTATTTTGAAAACTATAAAAAAATTATATGTTGGTTTTATAAATACTATACATTTATATATTTTATGATTTATATTATACATATATTATATGAAATACATTTTTATTATATATTTATGTATGTGATTATATACATTTATATTAACACACACACACACACAACTAATGCATTCATATAATTAAAAATATATAATATAATTAAATGATATATATATATATACTAAATTAATTTATAATTAATATGGTATACTACAATATATATAAAATAATTATATAATATATATAAATTTATATATAATTAAATATTTATAATATAATTATATAAAATATATATTTATATTTAATTTTAATTTTGTCTATATTATATATATTTGTATACATAATATAATATAAATTTATTTATACAAAAATATACAATAAAAATGCATTTAATATAATATATGTATAATATAAATCATAATATAAATGTATAGTATTTATAAAACCATATTTAAATTTTATAAATTTGAAGAAATATATTTATAATTACGTTTATATTATGTATACCAATATTTATATATGTATACATTTTTTTTATGTATAAGTATTTATTTAAAGTATTTATATAATGTCCTTATATATATGTGTTTATAATGTATTTAAATACATTTATATAATGTGTTTAGGTAATATATATATACACATACATGCGCGCGCACACATATATATTATAAAATTTGAATTTTTATGAGATTTATTTTACAAAATAAATAAAAAATTAGAGGGGGTTTAAAACCCCCTCTAATCAGAGGGATTAGCGGTGGTTCATGACCCCCATCAATTTTATTGAATCAGAAGTGGTTAACAGCCCCCTATAATGTCATAAATTAGAGGGGGTTCAAACCCCCCTCTAATGTCATGAATTAGAGGGGGTTTGAAACCCCCTATAATGTCATCAATTAGAAGGGGTTCAAAACCCCCTCTAATTTCTTAGATTAGAAGGGGTTCAAAACTCCTTCTAATCTAATAGATTAGCGGCGGTTCATGAACCCCCTATAATATCTCAAATTAGAGGGGGTTGTGAACCCCCACTATATACTTTTTTTAAAAATCAATTATATATATATATATATATTTGAAAACGAATGTTATATATATATATATATCCTCTAAATATTATTTCTTACAAGAAAGTGAAAGTAAAACCTCTCCTACTAAATGAAAAGTTCTATATTTACTTTTCCTATCCATTTTACATCCACTAAAATCAACATCTGAAAAAAAAATAGTTCGAAATCATTTTTAGAAGAATAATATAGTCCATGATCCATAGTTCCATTAAGATAATAAAAATTTTGTTTTACAACTTTAATATGTGACTCTTTTGGATTTTCTTGATATCTCAGACATAGTTATACTAAAAACATTAAATATAGTCGACTAATTTTGAGATATAGTAAACTATCGATCATTCCTCTAAATTTTGTTTGATCAACTAGTTTCTCAGATTCATCAAGATCAATAGTTTTCGAGGTTCTGATATGATTATTAATACTCTTAGCATTGTTGTATCCAAAAATTTTAAGAATATCTTTTATATACTTTTGTTGAGATAAAAAATTTCCTTATGGTTTTTGAGAAATTTGAAAAGTGGGAAAGAAAGTTAGTTAACCCATCATGATTATTTCAAACTCATATTTCATAAGATTCACAATGGAATCGATAAGAAATTTTTGAGTTGAGCCAAATATAATGTCATCGACATAAATTTGAACAATGATGGTATCTTTGAAAACTTTTTTAATAAAAAGTATTGGGTCCAAAACTCCCTTAACAAATATTTTTTGTAATAAAAATCCATTTAATCTATCATACTAGGCTCTTGGGGCTTGTTTGAGTCTATAGAGTGCCTTAGTAAGTCTAAAAACATGATCTGGAGATTTTGTGTTTTCAAAAATAGGTGGTTGTTTTACATAAAATTCCTCTTAAACACATCCATTAAGGAAATTACACTTCACATCCATTTGAAAAATAGTGAAATTTAAGAATGTTGCATAAGTTAGAAGTATACGAATAGCTTCAAGTCTAGCTACCAGAGTGTAAGTTTCTCTATAGTTTATTCCTCCTTATTTATTATAATCCTTTGTAACAAGTCTAGCCTTATTTCTAATTATTAATTAATTTTCATCACATTTATTACAGAAAAACCATTTTACACCAATTACAAAAGAATATTTAGGATGTTCAATCAAAGTAAAAACTTAATTACTCTCAAACACATTGAATTCATCTTACATTTCCTTTATCTAGTATTTATCACCTAAAGCCTCATTAAGAGTTTTTGGTTTGAATTAAGATAAAAATGCATGATGTTCACATTCATTTTTTAAGGAACTTCTAGTTTTGAAAGGTTATCCTGCATCACTAGTGATATTATCACTAGGATAGTTCCTAAGTATTGTTTTATTTCTTGGGTTTGTAAAATTGTGTTCTTTAATAATAGGTTGAATTTATTCTTGAGGTATAAATTCAGAAAAAAATTCTTCAGTTGTTCTCTCATGAGAAGAATTTTCCAACATGGGTTGAAAATCAATTTTTGTGAAAACATGTGAAGATGTGGTTTCAGGTTGTTTGAAAGCAAAAGGATCAAATTAATCAAATTTTACATGCACTATTTCTTTAGAAGTGCTTGTGTTTTTATTAAAAACTCTATAAGCCTCATTAGTTGCAGAGTAACCTAGAAAAATTCCTTCATAAGCCTTAAGAGGAAATTTGTGTAAATCATCTTTAGTATTAAAAACGAATACTTTACATCCAAAAACCTTGAAGTAAGATAGTTTTGGCTTTCTTCCAATCCACAACTCATTAGGAGTTTTATTAAGAAAATTTCTAAGTAAAACCTGATTTATAGTATAGCAGGTAGTACTAACTACTTTAGCCAAAAAATGTTTAGAAATTGGGTATTCACACAACATGGTTCTAGTGATATTTTAAAGAACTATATTTCTTTTTTCAAAAGCACCATTTTGTTGAGGTGTTCTAGGAGCTGAGGAGTTATGCATTATACCTTTTTTTACTGCAAAAAGTTTCAAATTCAGAATCTACAAATTATCCACCATGATCACTATGAATAGTTATCAAAAGTAGTATTTTCTCATTTTTAACATGGGCTATAAAGTTCTTAAAACAAAAAAAGGATTCCGGTTTTTTTCATTAGAAAATGGACTTGGGTATATCTAGTGTAGTCATCAAATAAAACATATACATAGTATTTTCCACCAATATTTCTAGTTTGTGTTGGACTAAATAAATCCATGTACACTAACTGTAAAGCATCAGAAGTTAAAACTTCGCTAATAGATTTAAAACTTGACTTTTCTTACTCTTGTGTTTATAGGACTTCTTAGAACTTATGTCTTTCTTATCCGTATTTTTCATCTTAGGAAAATATTGCCTAATGTGACCAGGCTTCTTACATCCATAAAAAATCATTTCAGAAGAATATTTCTTCTCATTTCTGTCTTTAGAATTTTTCTTGAATTTATAACAAAAATATTTTATTCCAACCATCTTATTCATTCTCTTTGCAATATTGGAAAGTTCATTCTTACTCAGTTCTGAAGAACTATTTTTTATCTCATCTTTTACTTTCCCCTTCTTTCAATATTTAGTAACTTTCTCAGTTGATCTACTTTTCTTCACAACTGTAGATGTAAATGCAAATGCTACTCCATTTTTCTTTTTATCCTTTTCAACATCCCCTTTTAATCTACTCTCATACAACATGAGAGTTCCAATAAAATCATCCTGACTAAGCTTTGTAAGATGCTTAATATCATCAATAGTTATTCTTTTTTATTCTCATTGGCTATGCATAATATCAATAAATTATTCAACCAAATGTTCATCAGTTAAATCTATATCTCCCAAAGATTGTAAACTATTCACAATGGTTGTGAACCTTTGATGCATCTTAGCAATAGATTCTCCAGGTAAAAAAACAAAGGCTTGGTAGTCTGCTCTTAACATATCTATTTTTATTTCAATAACTTTGGTTTTACCAAAGTGAGTGACTTCAAACTGTTGGGTCGAAACAAACGGGAATGATGGCAAGAGGGGGGGTGAATTGCCTTTTAAAAAATGATTAACAAATTAAAAATCAAAGTTGAAATGCAGCGGAAATAAAGAGGCAATCACACAAGAAATTGTTAACGGAGTTCGGCCAAAACCCGGCCTACGTCTCCGCTCCCAACTCAACCGTTGAGAGATTCTACCGCTTGCTTTTCAATGGTTTTAGCAAGAAACCCACTAGGCTTTGAGGTAGCACTAGGACCTATTACAGCTTGCTTTTTGTGGTTTAGCAAGAACCCACTTGCTTTTGATGGTTTAGCAAGAACCCACTATCCTTCTTACAGGTGAAGGATAGCTCACCTATGTCTCAAGCTATTTAAAGGAAAGCTTGACAACCTTCTCACACCTTAGTGGTGATGTGAAACCCAAAAGAAAGGGAGGATGAGAAAAGTTTGGGGTTTGTAGGCACAAACCCAATTTTAAGCTCAAAAAGATAAAACAAAAAAAACCGTATTGGAGGAAGACTTGGGCGCCAATTGGATGATGGAGTTGATGTAGCGTGCTCTCCCAAGCTTCTTGAGGTGCTCCTTGGATTGGAAGTTGGTTGGAGCAAGGAGGGTTCCTTTGAGGAAGTCCGCCGGAGGTACGCCAAATGATCAACAAGGTGTCCGTTGGCTTCGTATATGATCTGGTTAGGTTCCGGGGCTTCCTTGGCCTTTATTTATAGGCATGGAACCCATTGGGGGCCTTCGGAGCCGTTGGAGAAGTCCTCGGAGCCGTTGGAGGCCAAAAGAGGGTTGACTGGTCAAACCCAACGGCTAGTTTGACTGGGCTACCGGCTGGCCGGTACATCTCCACCAGCTGGCCGGTGCCTTGGAATGTGGAGAGTGCTTCTGCCCAGGAGCCACCGGCTGACCGGTGAGAAGTCCACCGGCTGGCCGGTGGTGAGACAGTAGGTCTCACTGTACTGGCTGGGTGCCACCGGCTGGCCGGTGGCAGAGCCACCGGCTGACCGGTGGAACCTGGCAGTGGGCAGTGCCTCTGCCAGGTCCACCGGTTGGCCGGTGCCATCACACCGGTTGGCCGGTGGACTGAATTTCAGTCCACTTGATGTCCATTCTTGGGCCAATCCTTTGGCAATCTTTCGCCTATCATCCACAACACTTAAAAACAATGTTAGACAAATAATAAGGTGATTGTGATCATGAAAATCAAACAACGAGGGGAACGAGAGGTACAACAATCTCCCCCTATTTTGATGATCACAATCACCAAAACAATTAATGTAAAAAAACTGAAATTGAAAGGAAATGCAAGGCATGATGAAAAGGATTCTCCCCCAATCAATCAAGAAATTTCTCCCCCTTTGTGATTATCAAAATAGAATGGGGCATAAAACTTGATTGAGGGTAGACTTTGAAAAACAAGATAGAGATTTTTAAACCAAATGAAATTTGAAATTTGAATTGAAAGTTTTGAATCAAAAATTGAATAACAGTTTGAATTGAAAGTTTTGAATCAAAATTGAATAGAGAATTTTGACTTGAAAATTTTGAAACCAAGTGTTGAAATTGAAAGTTGGAATTGAAAATTTTGAAATTGAAAATCAAAAGGGTTTAAACGATCCTAACTCCCCCTAAATAAAACAAAAGATCACCGGGGAGAGGGATTTTGAAAAGAGACAATTTTAGGCCCGGAGAGACTCGCTAGAAGGGATTTTTCAATCCATACTTGTCTCATGGCGGGTCTTCTCCTATAAAATTCGTCCGAATAAAAAATCGATCTGGGCCTACCATACCGGGCGTTTTTGCAATTACATTCATATATCATGTGCCCGGGTTTTTTACAATAGTTACAAAATTTAAAACTAGAGCTCCCCCTTACAAAAACAGTGGGAGCATGGGAGGAGGAGGCTTGGTTGGTATAGCCAAGTCCTTGAGTGGTCCTAGAAATTCGTTGGGAACCTATGAGATTGTTCAAATTTTGTTCCCCTTGGGTGAACTTAGCTAGGGTCTCCCTTAGGTCTTTGATGGTTGATTCCATGGAATCAACATTTGGGAAATTTTGGATTTTGAGGGACATCTCCTCCTTCTCTTTGAGAAGTTGTTCTTTTTCGGAGGAAAGTTTTTTGAAAGACTTTTTTAAAGCGACAAATTTTGAAGAAAGCTCATGAAAACCATTTTCTAATTGGTCTCTAGCATGTGAGAGTTCTTCATAAGAAAGATGATTTAAAGAATTGGAATTTGAAGAACAAGAGGAAGAGGAGTCAGAAGAAGTTACCTCATGGAATGCCATTAGGCATTTTGTACCTTGGTCGCTCGAGGAGGAGGAGGAGGATGATGAGGTGTCACTCCATGTCGCCTTGAGGACCTTTTTCTTTCCTTTCTCCTTAGCCTGTTTCTTGTTGAGTGGGCAATCGGGCTTGTAATGGCCCTTTTCGCCGCACCCGTAGCATTTTACCTTGGGCTCAGATTTTTCGGTGGGTTCTTGCTTTCGCGCCTTGCGAGATTTCTTCTTCTTCTTATGCTTCTTCATAAATTTATGCATTTGGCGGGCGAGATTCTCCATTTCCGAGTCGCCGCTTGAAGATGAAGTAGATGAAGATGATGATGAGGAGGAGGAGCTTACTTCTTTTTGAACCTTGAGGGCAATGTTCTTTGGTGTCTTGATTGGTGTGCCCTCCTTTTGAGCTTGCCTCCTCATCGTGATCTCGTACGTCATGAGAGATCCGATGAGCTCCTCTACCAGCATATTTTTGACGTCCTTAGCTTCTTGGATCGCCGTCACTTTAGGTGCCCATGAGCTCGGTAGGATCCATAGGATCTTCTTCACCATAGTTTCTGCAGAAATATTATCTCCAAGAGACTTTCTACCATTGCACACGTCAGTAAAGCGAGTAAACATATCGGAAATAGACTCATTTGGATGCATTGAAAATGACTCAAAATCTTTCCTATACATATCCAATCTAGTGTCTTTGACTTTGTTAGTGCCCTCGTGAGTTACTTCTAAAAGTTTCCAAATTTCATGTGAGGAGGTGTAAGTAGACACTCGATTGAATTCATTTCGGTCTAGGCCGCAATGGAGAGCGTTCATGGCTTTGCCATCAAGCTCAAAGTTTCTAATATCGGCGGGGGTCCATTTGGATTCGTCGGGGGTAGACAAAGTATAACCTTGCATGACAATTTTATATATGGGATATCCTATACTTCTAAGAAAAGTGGTCATGCGGGTTTTCCAATAATTATAGTCGGTCCCATCAAAAAATGGAGCCCGACCCAAAGAGTAGCCCTCGGGGGCGAAAGAGGTAGATGCCATCAAAAAGGATCTTTAAATTTGAAACCGTTTAAGGTATTACTCAAATTACCGCTCTGATACCAATTGTTGGGTCGGAACAAACGGGAATGATGGCAAGAGGGGGGGTGAATTGCCTTTTAAAAAATGATTAACAAATTAAAAATCAAAGTTGAAATGCAGCGGAAATAAAGAGGCAATCACACAAGAAATTGTTAACGGAGTTCGGCCAAAACTCGGCCTACGTCTCCGCTCCCAACTCAACCGTTGAGAGATTCTACCGCTTGCTTTTCAATGGTTTTAGCAAGAAACCCACTAGGCTTTGAGGTAGCACTAGGACCTATTACAGCTTGCTTTTTGTGGTTTAGCAAGAACCCACTTGCTTTCGATGGTTTAGCAAGAACCCACTATCCTTCTTACAGGTGAAGGATAGCTCACCTATGTCTCAAGCTATTTAAAGGAAAGCTTGACAACCTTCTCACACCTTAGTGGTGATGTGAAACCCAAAAGAAAGGGAGGATGAGAAAAGTTTGGGGTTTGTAGGCACAAACCCAATTTTAAGCTCAAAAAGATAAAACAAAAAAAACCATATTGGAGGAAGACTTGGGCGCCAATTGGATGATGGAGTTGATGTAGCGTGCTCTCCCAAGCTTCTTGAGGTGCTCCTTGGATTGGAAGTTGGTTGGAGCAAGGAGGGTTCCTTTGAGGAAGTCTGCCGGAGGTACGCCAAATGATCAACAAGGTGTCCGTTGGCTTCGTATATGATCCGGTTAGGTTCCGGGGCTTCCTTGGCCTTTATTTATAGGCATGGAACCCATTGGGGGCCTTCGGAGCCGTTGGAGAAGTCCTTGGAGCCGTTGGAGGCCAAAAGAGGGTTGACTGGTCAAACCCAACGGCTAGTTTGACTGGGCTACCGGCTGGTCGGTACATCTCCACCGGCTGGCCGGTGCCTTGGAATGTGGAGAGTGCTTCTGCCCAGGAGCCACCGGCTGGCTGGTGAGAAGTCCACCGGCTGGCCGGTGGTGAGACAGTAGGTATCACTGTACTGGCTGGGTGCCACCGGCTGGCCGGTGGCAGAGCCACCGGCTGACCGGTGGAACCTGGCAGTGGGCAGTGCCTCTGCCAGGTCCACCGGCTGGCTGGTGCCATCACACCGGTTGGCCGGTGGACTGAATTTCAGTCCACTTGATGTCCATTCTTGGGCCAATCCTTTGGCAATCTTTCGCCTATCATCCACAACACTTAAAAACAATGTTAGACAAATAATAAGGTGATTGTGATCATGAAAATCAAACAACGAGGGGAACGAGAGGTACAACACAAACTTTTTTCAAATACTATTAGTTGGTTCACAGGATGAAATTTGACTATAGATATTCCTTATCATGGAATATAGCAAAGTATTTCTAACTCTATAGTTAAGCTGATGTTTAGAATTTTCATCTTTAGTAAAAGTAAAAACTTCTTTTTCTGTAATAACATAATTTACAGTCAGCATCACAAAGTTACCAACTCTAGTGTTGATCACAAAAATCTTCATTACATCTCTCCAATATTCAGAGTCAGCACCATCAAAAATTGGTGGTCTACTGGGATTCAGGTTCTCAAGTGTCCCAACAGAAAACCCAGTCGTCTTATGTAACAAAATATTCTTTTCTACAATACACATTAGTGTAACAGTTTATAACAAATAGAAACATGATTTGATATAAAATGTAGCAGTTTTCCAAATGTATATTTGTAAATATAACAGTAGAATCAACTCTGATACCAAATATAGGATCGTAAAAGTATACAAAAGACTACATGGGAGTTGAATTGTAGTTTATAAAATAAAACTAACCAGCTTCACTATCCTCTTAAGATGATAATTCAGAAAAATCTTTGTTTGATATATAAGAAAGTAATCAGATAAACTTTTGTATTAATATTTTATAAAAGCAGAGTTTAGAAGATGTTTATAACAAATGCATGAGACTTTCCTTAAACATGCACAATGAAAATAGGTAACTTGTAAAAACAAGATATAACAAAACTTTATAATGTTCTTAAGAAAACTTACAAAAAGTTTATAAAAGAAATATCCACACTTTAAACTTCAATTTAAAAGGATTTTTAATCAAACTCGAGATATCCATGATATATCACTCTATCGTTGGGTCTGTCTTCCACACAAGGAAGTCCTTGATCAATAGATCAAACACAACTTTTGTTTCCCTATCCCTGGGAACCCTCAATCAGCATGATTGGACAAAACTCTATCTCTCAAAACCTTGAGAGCCCTCAATCACAAAGATCAGACACACAACTATTACAATCATGGAAATTCTTAAAGCATTTGCAATAAATCCTCACACAGATTCCTTAAGAAGAAAACTCTCTAAAGATTACAACGAATCAATCTCAATGTAATAAGATGTTACAAACTCCTCACAACAACTTGTGAAAGCTCCCTCCTCCTCGAATGCAGTTTATATTTATAAGAAAATCTCCAATGGTCATATTCCGCATTTTTCGGAGTTGGTTGCAACGACATCGGATGAACTCAATCTTCTCTTCGAAAGGTTCAACATTACTTCATCCAATGTTCACCTTGGTATCACCATTACAATGCTTAAGAATTTCGACTCATGGAATGAACTTTATTCGTCCCATGGAATGAACATTTTTCATCCATTAGATATTTCTTCGTTCGATAAAATTTTCATTTGAAGAGCATGTCTGGATCCATCTAATGAAGTTTGTCCGCTGAACTAGGTAGAACTTTGTCTGGTGAGACTTGGTTATACATTGTCAGTTGGACTTTATAAATCTACATCTGATGGAATTTTATCTATCCAATGTACAAAAGTACAAGTTTTCCTGGTTAAGAAAGTTCTGTCGATGATAAATGATTTATACGTCTAGTAAAATATTCTTCTTACAAAAACATTCTAAACACTTGAAAAGTACAAAGTTAGTAAAATAAATTATTTAAGTGTGGTGTGATTTTCAAAATTAAGATCAGAAAGTGTATAAAGTAAATTTTCAACTCAACACTCATATACATGGCCTCATGTTATTGGAGATGTGAACTTTGAGCCTATATACCTTATCCTCGTATTTTATTTATTTAATTTATATTTTTTGATTGTCATCCTCCTTAGATTCGACTTTATGTTTGGTCAATGATGCACTCATTCACGATTGATCATACATTTTTTTATTTCAAAATTTTTCACGATTTCAATACAATTTTCTTTGACAGGAAATCAATTATCTATACTAAACTAGGCTTCTTTCCTGATTACGTGTCACCTTCCCATCGATCCACGTCACCGAAAACCGTCCAATTCTACCTCCAAACAAGAAAAAATCACGGTATCCTGCCCCCACCCAATCGGGATTTCCTCCCGCTTTTGCTAGGGTTCCCGCACCCCTCCTCTCCCTAACTCCCCTTTCCCTCTCCTGTTCCTAACTCTCCATCTCCGTGTGCTTTGGCTCCAACTACTCTGCCTCAGGATCCTCCGCCTTGGGCTCCTCCACAATCAGAAACTCCGTCTTCGGCTCTTCCATGTTTGGGTCCTCCGATCCACCTAGGGTTCTCCTCCCCTCGAGCGCATAGCGAGTAACCTATTTCATATTCTTCCTTCAGCATGGTTCTTCTAGAATTTATTTTCATGTTTATCTCTCATGGTTGGTCCGCTCGGGTCTTCTCTCGGGTCTTTCTCCCTACTCTCTTATCTTTTCGGCTTTAGTGATGGCGCATTGGTTCTTCCCCGGCTACCTATTATGCTCTCTGAAATCGCGATCAACTTCTCCTTTCTAGGTCGGACTGGGAGCGTCGGATTCAGTGAGTTTTTGGGCTTTGCATCTGGCAGTCGTGGATATCCAAGCTCCTCCTTTATCTTCTAGGGTTTTGTTCCTATTTTCTCTAGGGTTTAATTCCCGGTTCCTTTTGCATATTTCGTTTTTTTTTTGGGATTTGTTTAGTTTGATGTATTTCTTGTTGTTGGTTGTTCACTTTGGATTTTGGCCGTCAATGTAAGGCTTCATTGTTTAGTTTCTCGATTACCTCGCCGGTCTCAGTGGAGGATCGCTTCCACAGGGGGTGGGTTCTAGTGGTCATCTCAGACATCAATGGCATACCGTTGGTTTGGGCTGATGTGAATGGTGTGTTAGGGTGAGAAGCTCGAGTTTCTCTTGTTCGAAGTCTAATGGCCATGAAAACAGTGGCGCGACGACCTCTTCAGTGCAGTTGGTGTTTTGTAGTTGAATGTGATGGCAGAGTTGGTGCAGTCTTCAGCATCGACGGTTCTAGGTGATGGGTCGCAACTGATTCCATACATAGACTTTTTCAGGATGCTTATATGTAATTGTTTTCACATTATAGATTTCATATTGCATATACTTAATTGTTTCCAGATTGCTTATACATATGAGTTTTCTTATACATAACTGTTTTCAGATTGCTTACACATAAGTATTTGCAGATTGCATATTGCAGATTGTTTGCCGATTGCAGATTAGCAGATTGCATGTTCAGTAAGTGCTATTATAACATAAATCTTTAGTTTTTATACATCATAAATGTTTTCTTGTATCAAAAGAAAAATTATTCTATATTTTGTTTTCGGTTATGCATTGCAACTTATTCTGTCTTCATTTGGTTCCAAATATTGATATCCATTCCAATAAAATCATTTGGAATGATTTGTTTATAATTCTTCCACATCTCCATGATAGATATGTCCTCTATTTAAGAGTTGATTTGACCATATTCATTTGAGAGTTTTTTATTCCATTTTTCTTGGTTTGTTTCTCACATTAATTTTACCGCGATCATGTCATGGGGATAATACGAGGTAATGAAATTGCAAGTGAAGTTGTGTTATTGATATTCATTTTTCTTTGTTTCTTTGAAATTTTATAACAAACATAAAAATAAAATAACCCTTTTTTACAACGGTTGTTAACAAATCTATACAACATAATAATGATAAATAATTTTCATATTCAAGATAAATGGTGTCGATTCAGATTGTGAAAAACACCTACACATATACATTAAATTCATTTTATGTTTACTCCACTGTCTATAATTTTATATCATCATATTTACATTTATATTTTGTATGTACCACATTCAGGAACATGGCTATACTACATCTCTAAGTGAAATATTCAAACAATTTGTTTGTTCAACACGTCCTCTCCAAGTTGAACCAAAGGTACATGGATACTATATTCACTATACATTTTGCATTAAAACTGCTTATTAATTTTTTAACTGCTATATTTACATCTATTTTTTTAGATACATATTATGACTCAAATATTGAATTGTTATTGGGGGCCTAAATGTACGAGTATTACATAATTTTTTATATATTACAAATGTGTTCTTTTCAAGTCCTTGGTTGGTTACCAGGTCTCAATTGTCATCGACGTGCTTCAATTTCACTGTTAACTGTCCTGGTGGACACCCATCAACCTCTTCGCAAACCCTATTACCATCAACGATGCCTTATCCAGAGAGACTATAGATCCAGATCTATGAAACAGGTATGTTCTCTTGGTATCATGGAAATAATAAATCTTTATTTTGCTTCACAGATCTAACCGACGGGTCAACATTTTACCGAACTGGAGATTCAACATGTTACAGATAGATCCCTCATACGATAATGTTTCTTTGATAAAATCTCTAACATTTTCCTCCATGTCAATGTTTCACATTTCTCTCTATTCATACCAAATTTTAATGCTGAAATATGATACACTTGCATTCACAGATCAGTAAATAGGGATCCACAATGTTCGGTCTTCCACCATTTTTATACGAATGCATGTCTTCTGAGACCCTACAGACCCAGCGCTAAGAAAAAGGTGCGTTCTTCTCAATTTCTAGAGATTTTTTCCCTTCTCACCAATATTTATTAATTTCAGTTTAATAGTATATTTTCAGACAATATTTTTATACAACACTTATTCCAGTTCAACATTTACGGAATATGCTTCTTCTGCTTGGCCATTCTTACATCATCAGTTTTTTTTACATGGATGATATTGATTTATTCTTACATTTCAAAGCATCCTAAAATTTAGTAATGCTTAAATTATACCATTCAATATAATTTTTTCCAGTTTCATTCATGAAGATTCCCTGTTTGGTTCATTAATGTTTTTTTAAAACTTCTTAGAAAATATGCATAGTGGACTAACTCTTTGCTCTGCTCTAATTTTTTTTATTTAAGTCTACTCATACAGAATTTCACTACTGTTATATAATACATCTGCATTCAGGAATCAAAAATTACTGATTCACTTCATTTTGTCTACCACCATTACTATACAACTTTATGTCCTTAATAACCCTATAGATCCAGAGATCGAAAAAAGGTGTGTTCTCCCATATCTCATTGTTAGTGTTCCAGTGTTTATGATTTCTATAAAAAATGTATTTACCAGTTCACTGCTTGCAAACCAGCCAACCATATGAATTGGTTTCACAGATTTCTAAAAATGGAGCCATATTTATGTATTAGACATCACAGTTTAGTACATGACCATTCATAAACCGATTCAATCATATAATTGCACTTTGCATCAACCATATACTCTTGTGGAATTAGAAATTTAGCCAATTTGGTGTTTGTCTTGTCAATGTACATTACATTCACTTTACATTCCACCGTGCATAATTTGATTTCATTGCACACCTGGAAAATTAAATATAAAGTAAAAAAATACAAACATGTCTTCTTTGTCAAACTCTAGATATGCAAGGTTACATCAGATGAAAGTTATATAGGAAACATTTGTATACTATTGATTTTTTTCAACTGAATACGTCATTATGTTTATTTTTTTTAGTTATGAACTAATTTACATGTTTGTTTCTTTGAAGTTGGTCTGTGTTATTTCAATTACACATTCTCAATTAAATTTATTTTCAAAATTATCATTTTTAGTTTTTGTATTACATTTCTTAAATTTAGGAATTTATTTCATATTTTCTGAATTTTTATGTAAGTGGCATTGGAAGTTGTTCCGGTGTCTTTGGATTAAGCGCTAATACTGACTCCTCTAGAAAGCATAAAGGTCGCCCATCTGCATCTACCACTGTTCCTCTAAAATGGAGTGGGATGAAAAATAAGGAAATCCCAGAAGACCAGTCAGCCTCTAGAGTCTCTTAAAGCAGAGTGATAGGTCATCATTGAGGATGTATAGCCAACTTCCAGCCTAACTAGGCCGGCTCCTGCTCCACCACGAACATCATCAAGGTACTGTATACCAATGAATATATTTTAGGCCTGAAAGTTCTTAACAGGATGTTTCATTTTGGCCAAGTTGGAAATGGTGTTGGCCTTCTAAAGTTGACAATGAAGACTGCAGATGAGATGATTGTACCACTTATAATCAATTGTTGGCCCTTGATGTCCAAGAATGAAACGTACCTGAGAACCAGGTATGAGGCATCGTCATCTTTTCAATGCATAATGTAGCAGTTTCTGTACCACTGACAACTCTTCAAGAGGACCCAAATGACAGACATATTGATTGGGAGCAGAGGTATGATTCAAAAAAATTTGTTTTTGAATAGTCAATCCTATTAATTGATGACTCTAACCTCAGTGGATCGGTGGAGTAAGTTGTTCCTCCAACGGATTCATCAATCTTCTTCCCGATTTTCGTGTGATTTAATGCCACCAACACATTTAGTGGTTTTATGTTTGTTGATGTAATTTCACTGAAGGGAAGAGCTCCACCAAGTACTATCAGAGGACGTAGTTGTTCACTGGAAGCTACATTGTGGCATAATGGGAAATCAAACATGCACCTGGTGGAATTGGTCTCCCTTGTGTTAAGGTGTTGGTTGTTCAGGTTGGTCTCCCTTTTTTTTGAAGGTTGCAGTTTTATTTTGATTTCTCTTTGGGATGTAAATTTATCAACATTGTTTTTAACCTTTTATACTCATGATGATGTTTATTCACTTAAAAGGAAAAATTGTTATGGGTGATATGTAGAGGTTTTTGTATGGTTCTCACTTATCAAAAAAGTGTCTTAAGAATATGGATTATGTGTGTAAAATATATAGTACGTACTTAAATAAATAGACTACCATTAACACTTTTATTTTTTTCACCATATGTATTAATTCTTTATTCCTTAAATTTTAAGCTTATATTTAATATTTTCAAATCATATTCGTCAATTTTAATTTTATTATCCTTATTTCTAATTTTAACCCCAGTTGAGACACATTTAATGGGTTGTGTTCGGGTTTTTCTAGACAAATGCCCAAATATGCCCTGCAACATCTCTTATTTGTGTTCATGTAAGTTTCATAACTCAATTCCATGTGTCATCTTTAATTATATTAATTTAATCATAGATGGATTACCCTCACATGGATTATTCTAACCTTTTATCAATAATATCCATAACCTATTTTAACATCATCCATCACTGGACTATTTGTATGCATTGGTGGACATTCAGTTTCTATGATGTTTGGATCAGTTCTGGCCTTTAGAGAGTTTTTGTGCTTGACAATTTACCATTCCTACAGTAGCATTCTTCATAATTTGATGCAATTTCATAGTTTGAAATTTCATTTTATAAATTTTGTATTCACTTTTGTCTCTACTCATATTATAGTGTACTAATACAGTGTAAAACAAATTTTCAATTTTCTGATTTTTAAATTTTTGTTTCCAGTAAAACTGATTTCCAATTTTCTTATTTTTCAATTTTTTTCCTGCTACAGAGGTGGACTATAATGCGAATGCAACATTTAGGTGTGGATCTCAACTCGAGAAAAAACTCACAGATTTGACACGAATTTAGTAACACGAGTTTCCATACATTTTTCTATTGTATCCGCACACCGTAGACTAACATATATTTTCTGCTGCTATTACATTTCACACTATTTGTTTTTCTATTGAAATTATTATGTCTGTACCTACTATTATTTATGTCTTATTTATTTACATTTAACATTCCAATTTTCATGTATCATATTTCATTCTTATTTTCTATAATTTAAATTGTGTTATTTTACTACTACTGTATCAAAAACTACAAATATTTCAATATTCTTTGTATGTACTTTCTCATTTTAACATAACATTAATTTATATACATTCTTATGTTTTCAATATATAATTGAATTTTGAAAATAACAGTTCATTTATAATGCCGTGCGTATGCAGGGCCGGGTACTAGTTTTAATTAAACTACAATGATATTTTGAAAAAGAAGAAGGAAAAACTGAAACAATCGTCGCTTCGATTCCGACGACATGGAGAAGTCCGGCCCTCACCCTTCTTTCGCCACCTCCATTGACCCCTCTCCTTTCGCTGTCCACCTTTTCTTCCACCATCGCAGCTTCCTCTTGCCCGAGGGTTCGACCGGGAGCCGCCATTGATGCGTCGAGATTTCACCGGTCCTTCGGCCTGCAACATCGCCCAGAGCTCACTTCTTTCCAGATCCAGGCGCATCGTAGGGTTCCATTCCGGCTTTGCGGTCCTCGGTGGAGGGTCGTTCTTGCTTGTGGTCTCGTCCGGGCTCCTTCAGCGCATCGTCAGGTGATTTCAAAATTTAGACTATTTCTTCTCGATGGGAGGACTAAAAAAAAACTTATCTTCCCAAAACTCCTAAGCCTCCAGTCCTAGAACCAGATCCTCTCCATCCTGCTGCCTCTCAGGTCTTCGACAGATGCCTTCAACCAAATCCAGACACAGGACGACCCCGGTACCCTTCAGTTACCCAAACATCTGGAGCAATATCATCTAGACGCACGTCCCTCTCCTTTTCTTCTCTCGTCGTACTTGGGGTTGCCAGACCCGACTCTTTTATTGCCCTCTCTCAGAGCACCCCTCTCTCCAGAGTTGCCATGATAAGTGTGGTGTTTCCCTTATCTCATCCGTCGCACCCTGTGCTCCTCCGGTCGCCCGAGGCCACCTCAGTGGACAATTTTTCTTTAGACGGATTGCCCCGTGCACTGTCAAGAGCATTCCCCTGCAACGTAGGATTGACTTCTTTGGTGTCTTGAAATCCTGCCTTTTGAAGATTGCTGGGGAGCCCAGCTATGTATCTCTTTCTGCGCACATTTTCCTCCTCCCCTCGTGCACTCGTCGTGTTTTTAGTCCTAATAACCGCAAGGGAAAGAAATCCGGCAACAGGAAACCCATCCGGCAAGGCCTTATTCTGAAGGCTCTCTCTCACTACTGGGGCCTACCAGGGGGCGTGCAACAGCTTCTCCGGGACCTTTTTGCTTCTTCAGTCTCTCCTGGTGCCTCCATTACTGATGGCAGTGACGTCGATTATTGTTGCGCCAGTGTCTCAGGAAAGTGTCTGATATATGGCAGTCCTTAAAGCCCTGAGCTCAATTGGCTTTGCTGCTTTTGCAGAGGAAACCAAACTCGCTTTGGTTGAGAAACACCCATTCCTCTCACCCTCCCCATCTTCCCAACTCTCACTTGGCTGAGCCCCCCCTAGTGGTTGCTATGGATGTAGTGGTAGTTGGAATTAATTCCATCCCCAAGGGTACTTCATGCGGAAGAGATGGGCTTCAAGCCCAACATTTACTGGATGCTTTTTGTGGTATTGGGTTCCTGATAGGTTCAGATTTGTTGGCTGTTGTCACTTATGTGGAATCCATGGCATAGTGGTAGATGCTCACAGAGTCTATCTGAGTTTGTGGCAAGCGTGCCACTTACCCCTTTGCTTAAGCTAGATGGAGGGGTGCACCCTATAGTTGTTGGGACTATTTGGAGATGGCTAGTCTCTAAACTTGCCATGCAGGGCGTTAGTAAAAGTACCTCAACGGCTTGCAGTTTAGGGTTGGGACACCGTGTGTGGCAGAAGCATTTTGCATGTAGTGAACCGATTTGTGGAAGTTTATCACTTTGACGCTCTTAGTGGATTTTACCAATGCTTTTAACATGGTTGATCACACTTTTCTCTTAGGAGAGGCCAATATTCATTGATCGTCCACATCCCTTTGGGTGAACTTCTCATATAGCTCTCTAACAAGGCTTTATAGTGGAGAGGATTTTTTTTGGGCCTCTTTTGGGCTTTAGTAAGGGGATCCCCTCAGTCCCCTTATTTTGCTTCGGCGCTTCATCCGATTGTTTTACTCTGAAAGGAATGTTGCGAACTTATGCTACATGCTTGGTACCTTGATGATGGTACTATTATCGGGGATACTGAAGAAGTTGCAAAAGTGTTTGACCTTATTCACAAAATGAGCAAGGGGGCTAGCTTTGGCGATTTACGATGGCGACTTTCTACTCTACCTATCAAGAATGGAGGTTTAGGGGTATATTATGCATCTGATTCTATCCTTCTTGCTTTCATAACATTTTGCATAATTGTGGTATCACTTCTTCAGGCTCTGATGTATCTACAACTTGTGAGGCTTTTCCAACAATTCTCCCAGATTTTGATCTCAATGAGTTTACCTCTAAGAGCACTGTGAATGCTTATTTTGGTAAAGTTACTAATGATTTAGGGGAAACCTTTTGTTTGTCTAGCTTTCAAAAAATGTTATTGGTTGTCTTCTGTCTAGATCAACGTAGGTCTCTGGTAGAGTATCCATTGATTCTTAAATATCGACTTATGATACCACTTTATCTATTAGGCGGGATGTGTCTTGTGCGCCATAAGACCCGATTGGTCGAGTTTGGCGAGCGTGTTATCCATTGCGGGACATATACCATCATGATCATGTCAGAGATTCTTTTTGACATTCTTTAGCGTGTTGGGGTCTCGGCCAAGATGGAGACCCCTGTTAGCTTCTTGACAGACCCTGCTGAGGGTGGTTCCACTTCGAGGCTAACATATGTTTTGGTTTATGGATGGACTGGAGGGAAAAACACATGTGTGGACCTTACAAGTGTTTCTCCTTTGGTTGGGTTTGGAAATGGGTTATTTATGTTGGGATTCAGAACCACCGATCATCATATCAAACCATCGGAAGCTTCAAGCGCGGAACAAAGCTCTTGAACTTCTGTAAGCAGAAGAATCCTGCGAAACCGATGTATCGGAACTTAGAAAACAAACTGCATCCAAGTCACCGCATCAGATTGACACCCTCACACACTCAAGCAAACACAACTCCCGAAAACAAACACACAAGCGAAAAACAAAAGCAAACAAAGAATGACAACAAAAGTTTTACATAGTTCGGACTTTAGTCCTACATCCATGGGGAACATTGCTACCTCCTTTCATTTCATAAAAGAAGAAAAGATTACAATCAAAATCAACATAACCTGATATTAGATCACACTTAGTTCGTTCAAGTTACCACACAAGTGGTCTCACCCCACCTTTATAGTGGGGACCCAGTCGGTCAATCGGTTCCACCGCTCTCCGAGATTTGCAGGGGACCCATCGTTGGTCTTGTCCACCTCTGATAGCCCGTAGGCATCCTAGCCTCAATCATCGACTTCTGGTGAACTGTGCAATTCATTCTCACGCATGCCTTTATATGTAGCCCCTTTGCAAAACCGTTGGGAACACCTTACATAACTTCAATAGAGTGATTCATATGCGAGCCATAACTTCCACTCCATCATTTGGACATGACCACCTGCACTCCTGGTTGGTTCCAGAACTTGCCCTTCTAGATCAGCCTGCCTCCTGACTGTCTTTTGCTGCCGCAAGACTTTCTCCAGGTCCGAACCCCAAGTTTCAGAGTTCCCCATTCTGGACGCGGAGAATCAAAACATGAAAGTCTTCACATTTCCTAACAATCTCCCACTTGAAGACTGCTTTCAAGGATTCAAGGCAACCACCGACACTTAGGCAAATTTCGTTCATTTCAACTCCTGCAGCAACAATCAATGTCTTCATTTCAACTCGTGCAGCAACAATCAATGTCTCCATTTCAACTCCCACTGAGGCACAATGCCACCCCAGACTTTTTTGGACTAAGACCTTGGTAAATATGTTAACCGGATTCTAACTTCCACCGATCTTCTGTAGCTTCAGTACTCTGTCCTCCATCATCTTCTAGATGAAATGATACTTCAGCTCAATGTGCTTTGTCCGTGAGTGAAACACCAGATTCTTAACCAAATGAACTGCACTATGATTGTCACATAACAACAACCCACTTTCCCGACTCCTTTTGAGTTTCTCCAACAAACACTTCAACTAGTTCAATTCATTCCCTACTTTCGTGATGACCACATACTCTGCTTCTGTCCTGGATAGTACAACCGATTGCAACCTCAACATCCAACTTATGGTTGTCCTTCTGAGGGTAAACAAAAAACCTGCGACACTCTTTCGTGCATTCACACTCCTAAAAAATCCACATCAACATAACTCTCCAACGGACCATCTGTTCCAAAACACAAGGATACATCTTTTGAACCTTTGAGATATCAGAGAATTCGCGTCACAGTTTCCCGGTGCTCCTTTCTTGAATTCATCATAAATCGACTGACAATTCCCACTGCATGTGCAATGTCCGACCTTGTACAAACCATGACGTACATTAAACTACCGACATGCAAACAAAACTTTTTCCATTTACTTAGCCTCATCTTCTATTTTCGGTGATTTCTCTTTGGGTAACTTGAATTGTTCAGCCAATGGGGTTGACACAGGTTTACATTTGGTCATTCCAATCTTTCGATGGTCTTCTAGCCAGATGCATTTCTTCCGAGACTCCGGGATCTTTGATCTCAAACCTTTCGAACAAATCAACTTTCACCTCCTGATTTTGTTTCATGTCCGGACCCACCAGGAGCATGTCATCCATGTATAAGAGAAGGATGATGAAACTCCCTTGACGAACCCTTTCTCCGCTATAAAGGCATTGGAATTTCAGTTCCATTGCCTTGGCGCTTGCTTCAAACCATAAAGATTTCTTTTCAGCTTACTCACCAGACCCCCCCTTCCGTTTGTTCATGAAACGCTGTGGCTGCTTCATATAGATTTCCTCCTCCAAATCTCCACAAACGAACGTCGTCTTCACATCCATGTGTTCCAGATGCAAACTTTCAGAAGCAACTAGATACAACACCGTCCGGATGGTTGTGTGTTTGACAACGGGCCATAATATTTTAGAGAAGTCCACTCATTCTTTCCATTGAAGCCCTTTGACAACCAACCTGGTCTTGTACATCTTTCCATCGTTTACTTCTTTAAATATGAAAACCCATTTGTTCTGCAACACTTTCTTCCCTTTCTTCCCTTGCGGTAATTCCATTAGCTCTTGGGTTCCGTTTGCATGCAACGAGTCCATTTTGTTTTTTTATGGCTAACTTCTGATTTCCGGAATTGCTGAGGCTTCTTCTTCTTTCGGGCTCTCGACTTCTCCATTCATAAGAAGTAATGAAAATCAGTTTCGAACCTCTGAATTGGTGACCTCTGCAACTTTTAAACTGCGAATCTTCTCTTTCCGGAACCACTGTTTTCAAAATTTTACCTTTTGGAGCTCTGCCTCGAGCTTCTGCAGTTCCTGAGCTTTTCGATACTTCTTCTGACCATGATGATTCTTCTAGACTTTCCGTGTTATATGAATTTTCTGGAACTTTTGACCTTCCAGAACTTCTGTTCAAATCAACTTTTGGATTTGGTCAATTGATTCTTTGTTCTCAACTCCATCTTTCACCAAGTTCTGGTCTTTCTGTAAGACCTCATTGAAGTGAACATTCCGACTTCTATTGATCTTCCAATTGTCATCAACCCAAAGTCAAAATCCAAAGTTTTCGTCGCCATACCCAACAAAGAAACATGCTTGGGACTTCGCTTCGAGTTTGTCCCTATCATTAGCTTTAAAATGGATGTAGGTGAGACTACCGAAAACTTTCAGGTTGGAAACTTTCACTGGTTTTTCGGACCACAACTGTTCCATAATTTCTTGCTCTAACGGTGCAGGACTTTTGTTCACAAGATAAGCCGCACAATTGATTGCTTTCGCCCAAATCTCCTTGGACATTTCGAAATGTAGTCTCATGCTCTGAGCCTTCTCAGTCTTTTTTCGGTTTATCTGCTCCGCTGCACCGTTTTACTCCGGTGTTTCGGGAATAGTCTTCTCGAATTTGATTCCTTTTCTCTAGCGAAATCTTTGGAATTCTCTGATGTTGTATTCTCCACCATTATCGTACACTTAAGCTTATTTCCAATCTCTTTCTCCATTAGGGACCTCAATCGAATAAACACCCCAAACACCTCAGATTTGTGCTCAAGTAAATCCACACTTTCTTTGTCGAATCATTGATGAATGTAACAAATTACAAATACCCATAGTGAGAACGGGCTAGTACAAGCCCCCAAACATTCGTATGCTCGAGCTCTAACTTTCGAGACCTAGGTGTCCTTCCGTTTGTGATAAACAACACCCTTTTCCGCTTTCCAAGTAGACATATCTCACAAGATCTGGAATCTGTGTGACCGAGCTTCAATATACGCTTGGGCGTTTAAACTTCATGTTCTTCTCACTTAGGTACCCAAGATGGCAATGCCGCAACTCTGGATTTTCAGAAGTTGTTATTCCGACAATTGTTGCTTCATATTATCTCCCTTCCGGATACAACGTACCATCTTAACACCTCTAGCCACAACCATTGAACCCCAAGTAATCTTTCATACTCCATTTATGAAGCTAGTTCCGAAACCCACTTCATCTAGCTAATTATGGATGACAATAGGTACCAGTTTACCGGGTACTCAACCCTACCCGATCCGATTAAATCGGGTTCGGGTATCCCTTAATCGGGTTCGGGTAGGGTTCGAGTTTCACATTCCCTACATGATTATTAATTGGGTGGGGTCAGTTACCTCCTACAGGGTACCTGGAACTCGAATAATTTTATTTTATTCTTAAAAAAACCATCATTTACAAATTTTGTATTGGGTCGTGCATGTGGATGTCTGCCCCGCCTCGTCAAGCGGCTGCTTGCCCCGTCACCCACTCTTGTCCCCATAGCTGAGAGCGCAGTTGATGCTCCCCAATCCTGACAACACGCCACCTCGCCCTAAAAAATGCCGCCTCGTGCTATGTGTTATTGTCGCCGTGCGCTGCATGCACAAGCCTTCCCAATCCTGACACCATCGCCGCCTCGCCTCTTCCTCCGAGTCCGATCACCGCCTCATCCTTCAAACGTCGCCCTCTGATCACCGCCCCATTCTTCGACCGTCCCCACCGTGTATCGAACGACTCACTTCTGAACGATTACTCTCTCCGAGCCCCTTGCCGTCGCCGCAACATCCCACTGTCGTGCACTGCGTGCTACCGTCCTCCCTTCATGCCGATTTCACAGTGATGTTAAAAAAATATTTAATTAAAATTATAATTGGGTTCAAGTAGTATACAGGTATTGGTTTAATTAATCGGGTCGGGGTCGGGTAAAAAATATATGGGTTTATGCAGGTTTGGGTAGCCTATGACCTAATCGAGTTCGAGGTTGGGTGGCCCTTAACGGGCGGGTACCCACCCTGTTGCCAATCCCTACAATCGATCAATGGAAATTAGATTCTTCCATAGACCTGGCATGCACTGAACTCCTTGATACTCCAAGATGCTTCTGTTTGACACTTGGACTTTCATGTCGCCCTTCCCCACGATCTTGAGAGCTTCATCATCGGCTATATGGACCCCGTCGAACCTTCCAAACACATAATTCACTATGCATCCCCTCTCAATTGTAGGATGAAACGAAGCCCCATAATCAACGATCCATGATTCCAACAGAATATTAACACTCGACAGTAAATTGCTCTCACCTTTAGGTGCGATGTTTGCGGAACTAGAACTTCTGGAAGCTCCCCTTTCGGAATTCACCTTGTGATCCTTGCAATATTTCTTTAGGTCTCCCTTCTTCCCGCAATGCCAACATACGGCTCCAAGCTTAGTCGATTTACCTCGGCTTCTTCCCTCGATCTATCTTCCAATTTCTTTCGACCTTTCTGTTGAACGAAACGTCCTCTACCTTTCACATTGAGTGCGGTTCTGGCAGGTGCCTAGACTTCCTTCGTTTAAGCCCTTCATTCAGAATGAGATCATGAATGTCCTCAAACACTATGTTGGCCTTTCCGCAAGAATTGCATACGACAATCACAATCACGTCCCTTGATTCCGGAAGCGATGACAACAGCAAAACCCACACATCATGGTTAGCCACAGGTTTTCCTTCCAACATTCTCATGCCGAATGACTGTAATGCTTCGGAATTTCGGTATAGTTTTTTTTAATTATATGGAATTATTTTCGAGACCGCGAAATCTGACGGCGCGCGATTCCGAGGCCCAGAGTGCTCGGAATAACCCGTCGAAGATTTGTTAAGTTTTAATTAGCACACGTAAGCAGTTTTCCTGAAGAAGTGGAATAACTCTTAAACGGTTGTCTAGATCAGAAATCCGAGGGCACCGTTGCGTTCAGGATGACGAGTTTACCTTAGTCGCGACTTAAGTTGAGTCGGCACAGGCCTCCTGTGAGAAAACTCGAAAATGACATAACCGTAAATAAAATAATAAAATAAAGTTATTTTACTTTTTAAATGCTTATAACTCACGAACGGTGACTCAGATTAAAAATCCGAGACCACTGCTGAACTCGTGAGGGTATGATTTCTTTAAGCAGATACTAACATCGGTCAACGCGGGCCACCAGTGAAAGTTAGTTTTTGGCCGTAAATAAAATAATTAAGTGACAGTTATTTTATCGTAAAATCCATAACTTTTAAACGGTAACTCAGATTGAAAATTTGAGAGTACCGTTGAGTTCGTTGAGGCGTGTTCTCCTTAGGTGGAGCCTAACCCCGACCGGTGCGGGTCGAGGGTAAGCGTTATTAATTTATTGAACTTTTTTTAAGGTACATTCAGTAAACACGCGAGCGGTGTTTTCTAACTTTTGAACCGGTGCTTGGATTAAAAATCCGAGGGTACCGTTGAATTCGCAACGCCGAGATTCGCTTAAGGGAGGCTTTACTTTGACTGCAGTAGGTCCGGAGAAGAAGTTATGTTTTGTGACTTTTAAAAGAAATGAAATAAAATAATTTTATTATTTTAATTTCTTTCTTCTCTACCAACGGGCAAGCGGAGCGTGGGACCCGCGATGCGTCAAGCCAAATAAATGGCTTGACTTGCCAATCCAAAGTAACGACGTCTTTGGGGAATTAGGAAGGTTCCTAATTGATGAGCCCCCATTAATTCCCCACGTCGTTACTTACTCTCCCCCTCTCCTATATATATGGAGCTTGGAGAGGTGTATCATTACATCTTTGCCAAGCAACGAAGTGCTGAAGGAGTGCCATGACGTCGTGCCCTTAGAGGACAGAGACGGTTTCGTCGAGCGGTGACGGGAGACACCGAACCACGAACCAGAGATCGACGTACGAGCGACGTCGTTGGAAGCTAGTTGTGGAGGACGAGAACACCGACCCGCTTTCACAAACGCGCGCTCACCATCGTTCTTAAGGTATGAGGTTTATTCGTTTATGCTTTTTAAATGATTTTTCTCTTCCCCGTTCTTGAATAATACGAAGAACGCGGGTCAACCGACTAACGGGTTGACCCGCGATTCATTCGTCTTTGTGGGAGGTTGTTGCGAGGTATCTTGTGGGGTTTATCTTGTTGTTTAATTCAATTGTTTATTAAACTCTTAATTCCCGCTCACCATTGTTCTTAAGGTACGAGGTTTATTCGTTTATGCTTTTTAAATGATTTTCCTTTTCCCCGTTCTTGAATAAGACGAAGAACGCGGGTCAACCGACTAACGGGTTGACCCGCGATTCATTTGTCTTTGTGGGAGGTTGTTGTGAGGTATCTTGTGGGGTTTATCCTGTTGTTTAATTCAATTGTTTATTAAACTCTTAATCCCCCCTCATGTTTACGAGCTAACGCGGAGGGCGCGAGCCTAACGAACTTGGCCCGAACCCTCCGCTATCTTTGCTACTTCCTTGTGACTCCATGGAAGATCGACATCGCGACGACACCGACCGACTACGTGGTGGATAGCACGTCGATGCACGCCGTAAGAGGAGGCCGCGACATAAAGCCGCGACGGTCGTCGGAGCGGCCGACCGCGGAGGAGGCGCGACGCGCCGTCGCGCGCCGCCGATGAACAAGGAGGGTCGTGACTCGTCAGCCGCGACGACCGGAGGAAGGCGGCCGACCGCGACGAAACCGGCCGGCCGCGACTGAACCGGTAGGACCCGCCCCTGTGGGGCCTGCGTGCCACCTGGCGGCGCCACGTGGCGCCGCCGTTGTGAGACAACCGAACAGCCCTCGGCCGTTCGGGAAAACCGGGGGGTCGCTCCCTCGGTGGCGGCTAGGGCGCACCCCTTGCTGGCCGCGCCTCATGCGGTCGAGCCACCGCCCTCCCGGGCTGCCCCCCTTTGCGGGCCGCCCCTTCGCGGGCCGCCCTTGCGGGCCACCCCTTTTTGTGGGTCGGATCGGACCTCGGCCCAGCGGGCCAAGTCCGCCGCGACCCAACACAGACCGAGTCAGGCCGAGTCAGTCCGATCGGGTCGGACCGGACCCGGGCCCAGTCGGGCCCATAAACACTTAAAGGGCCTTATCTTGAGAACCGGACGTCCGTTTGACGAATCGTCTGCGGCATTAGGATCCTTAGTGCGAGACGATCCTTTTGACTTACTCCATGAGAGTTTTGGAGAAACTTGGAGTACGGCCGGGTTGGATCGCACCCGAATCCAACCGGGCCCTTGGCACTGAAATGCCAATAACACACAAACCAGACGTCCGATTGACGCGCCGTTTGTTGCGTCGGAACCCTTATAACACGGCGGATCATCGGGTTACTTCTTTGTGAGACTTTGTGCCAGATGTAATACGACCAATGATTTGAGGAGCGGTTCTCCCAAGCGCACTACGTACGAAACCCTGCGACTGGCTGAGACTTAACGATTGCTGACCTTTTCGACTCGGAGTGACTTGACGACCCAGTGGTGAGCGCCTCTGTGTGACGCGGCAGACCCACGGTGGGGAGCGCCTCTGTGTGACGCGACAGACCCACGATACGTGATGAGGAGGAGTACCTTAGCAGGCCACGGTGGGGAGCGGCTCTGTGTGACCCGGCAGACCCACAGTACGCGATGGGGAGGAGTACCTCAACAATTCAAGGTTAGTGGAAAGTGCCTCTGTGTGACGCGACAAACCCACTGTACTCGATAAAGGAGGAGTTCTCCAGCAGTCGAGGTGTTCGACGTTGTGATTGGGAATGTTACTTGTTCCTAGGTTTAGAGAATCCGTGGCTAGCTATCAGCTTTCATAGCGATCCTGTGTGGGTCAGCATCATAATCCTGTTTCTCTGAGATGTATACTTGGTTTGAGCTGATACGCTAATTGAGTTGTGTCTATTGCTTTATGCTTTGTGATTGAGATCATGTTTTGTGGTTTTCCTGGTGGAATTCTGAGAGACCTTTGGGGGTCTCCGGGTCCCTACTGAGTATCGTTATACTCACCCCTGCACGGGCTACGCTCGCACCTTGTTGTGTCTTGTGCAGATGACGAGCAACTGGGCTGAGGCTGGAGGGAGCCAGGACTAGACGGTACGCGGAGGAGACAGACGGACGCGGAGTGCTGAGGAGGTGATCTGTACCTACCCTTCAGGTAGGATTCTCGGGGGACGACTCAGTAGCTGCTTTCTCTTTTTCAATTGTATTGTTCTTTCAGTTGTACTTGTACCTTTACAGTTGGGCTTGCCTCTTTTACTTTAAGCACTCTTTTACTACAACACTTTACTTCACAATTGATTCTTGTTGTGTTCTCGGACCGTGTGTTTGTACAGGTTTAAAGACAATGGCTTCCCGTTTTAGGGAATATGCCTTTCGATGCTAGTCGCCAGCCCCTGGCTTATAGAAGGCGGGCTTGGGGTAGTCACGACACGGGCCTCGGGGGACGGGTGGTGACAAAGACCTTCACATCATGAACGCTTTGATCATTGCCGTTGTCACGACCCGACCCTACCCGGGCTCGAGCCGCAATTACCCCAAGCCCGCCTCCATAGGCCAGGGGCTGGCGACCAGCGCCGAAGGCACAATAACTCGGGGAGGCCTTTGCCTAAGTACCTGTACACACACACGCAGCAAACTCAATGCGAAAGTGCAGAGTAAAAGTAAAGACAAACAAAGAAAAGGAAAGGGCAACTGCTATATAAATACCACAAAGTGCATCGACCTCTACAAGTACAAAGTACAAACTGAAAAGAAAAGGGCAAAACACGAGCCCAACCAAAAAGTACCACAACCCGGCAACATGTAAACAAAAGAAACTACTGATGGGTCTCCCACCTGGAACCCGACCACGACCACCGCACGCGGTCTAAGCTCCCAAGCTCCTACGCTCCACTGAAGTCACGCTCCACCTGTCCGTCGTCTGCAAGGGCACACCAAGTGCGGGCAAAGCCCAAGCAGGGGTGAGTATAAAAATACTCAGTAGGATACCCCGAAGGCTCGAGGGAGCAACAAAAGGAGGTACCGAAGGGTGAGCAGTAGAGCGAACAGAAAAGTAAATGAGTACAACAAGGAGTGCGGTAAAGAGTCCATGTCAACCCAACAATAGGAAAGAAGGTAGACTCATCCAGACACAAGGAGCTGGAAACGGTGAGAAGATGAACTTCTCGTCGAGTCTTCGCTACCTATAGTAGGAGAGTAGACTTGTCCAACCATGAGAAGCTAGACACGGAAAGCACGTGGCATACCCCGCGCGTCTTCGCCTCTCCTGGAAGGAGAGTAGCCAAACCCAAGAAGTGGGTGTCGGAAACAAGGTATATACATATGTATGCTCTGTCAAGAAGCCCGAACAAACTCATAAGGGGATCTCCGTCCCACAGCTCAGCCCAAGAAAGAGTAGCCAACAGTCCCAGAAGTAACACCATCGATGCCCAACATCCCGCACGTCTGCCCCGAACCGCAAGCCAAGGGGCTCAATCACCACACCTCGACACTATCCGCTTTGGGCGGCACTGACTCGCCCGCGTGGTTTTAGGTCGCGTCACAAGGACGCGTCTTGGTGGGGGGGAAAGTGCTCCCCGTACTTGAGAGTTCTGGGGGAACGTCAACCATAACTCGTCACTGCCCCGCAGTCGAGAGATCTGCTCAAAGTTGACAGGCGACCCCCTACCCAGCCCCGCTGGAGGATCCCTGGAAGTCAACGGGTTCCCACTACAGGGAGACCCGGAAAGTCGACGGGTGCCTCACTGCCCAGTCCCGTAACAGGGTAGTCCACTGGAGGGCGACCCGGCTAAAGTCGGCGACGGGACCACCGCCCAGCCCAGCTGGAGGTAACCCGGCATCGGGGACCACTGCCCAGCCCCGCTGGAGGTAAGCCCGGCATCAGAGACCACTGCCCAGCTCAGCTGGAGGTAAGCCCGGCATCGGGGACCACTGCCCAGCCCAGCTGGAGGTAAGCCCGACATCGGGGACCACTACCCAGCCCAGCTGGAGGTAAGCCCGGAACTGCTCTGGCCATCCCTGCTGGATGGTACTGCTTGGTAAACACCACTGTACTGGCCATCCCTGCTGGATGGTAACCCACTGGCGAGCCCCGCTTGAAACCAGCTCAGCTCTGCTGGAACAACCTCAGCCCTGCTGGAACAACCTCAACCCTGCTGGAACAACCTCAGCCCTGCTGGAACAACCTCCTGGGTAGAGGATCGGTGCCCGCGTAAAGTGTTGGTCACACCGAAACCACAAGCTCTACCAGGGAACACAGAGCAACGGGAGAAACTCCCCAGGCCTCACAAGGCGATCCCGCTCCAATCTGCTGAGTCACTGTCGAAGCGGACTGAGACACCTCATCCCAGAAAGTGGGGAAAACACCCACGCTGCACGGACACCCGTAGTCGCAGACGGTGTCGCAGTCCGGTGAAAGGGCACAGTACTGAAACCCCTCACAGCCAAAGAAGCAGAGGAACCAAACCATCTCTGTCGGCCAAACCATCGAGCACAAGACCAGGGGGAGACCGCTCAACCCTGCTAGTTAGACAAAAGAGCACCAGGCCAGGGGAATCTCCGCCCTGCTGGTCAAACAGACGAGCACAAAGCCAGGGGAAAACTCCACCCTGCTGGTCAAACAAACAAGCACAAAGCCAGGGGGACACTCCACCCTGCTGGTCAAACAAACGAGCGCAGAGGGACCCTCTACGTCGCGAGAGGTCAAGTACGCAAAGCAGATCTCGGCACGCACGTGGGGCCCACACGACGTGTGGCCCTAAGTCAACCCCAACTGAGCGCACAAACATCCTCAGGTACAATCAACCACACGTACCTCCAAGCGCTCCCGTATACTCCCGGAGTATACCTCATTCCAGCCCAAAGGCTATCGTGCACACGGCACCCAGCGTCAACGCGAAGGCGTGACGTAACAACTCCACTCAAAGGCCCAGGCACGGCCAACCACATCTCGTAAACCATATGTATCACTCTCCCAAGAGTGCGCGATCACACGCCAAGGGTCCGCTACAACAAGGTAGGGCGAACCACCACTGGAGCACCTTCCACATTCCACATTCAACAAGATTGCGCAAGAGGCTCCGCACAACCAAACGGATCGCACCGTTGTAATCCTCGCGGAAAAACACGCGAGATCGACTACTTACTCGCCTCAAACGGATATCCGACGAAAAGGTCACCAACACCGCCTCACGTCCGAACGACGTCCCGTGATCCCGAGCCTCGGCCCCGAAAACAGTCGGGCGCATCGCACCATTGCGATCTCCTCAGGAAAACACGTCAAAAGCACTACTCACTTGAGTGCAACGGATATCCGGAGGAAAAGGTGCATCCTGGCGCACCGCACACGAGCGGTGCCACGTGGGACCCGCATCCCGGTCCCGAAACTCAACGAACAGATCGCACCATTGCGATCCTCTCGAAAAAGTACACGAAATGGACTATTCATATGTCCAAAACGGTCGCCCGGTGATAAAGCTGGAAATCACCATCAACTCCCGAAACGGCCCTCGCGGGGCCCGCACCATCGTGCGGAATTACAACGGGCAGACTGCGCCAACGCGATGCCCTCGGAAAAACACCCAACATCGACTGCTCGCACGCCCCGAACGGACGTCCGAGGAAAAAGTCGCTAAAAGCTGCACGCAGCTCAAAAGACGGGCCGTGGGGCCCACGCCTCGACTTCGACCTCAACGCCTGAAACCACCCTGGAAAGCTCCGCCTCGATGCCAGGGTCCCAACGCCACTGACGGCGCTCAAAACGGACGTCGGACGCGTCCGTGCCGTCCAAAACAAGAATCTCGGGGATTACGCTCGTCCACGTAAGGACACGTCGCGCCTCCGCGACTCTTCGTTTCGGGAATTAAAAATTCCCGAAACCATCTCAAAAAGACCGTCTCGTCAATACGGTTCCACCGCCGCAGACGGCGCTCAAAACGGACACCCGTAGCGGAAATTACGGGTGTCCGAACACCGAGGGGGCAAGACCCCTGGGGCTGGGCCGGCCTGGGCCGGCCCGCGGCTTAGCCGCGCGGGCCGGCCGCGGACACTCGGTCCCCGCGCAGACAGGCCACGAGGGCCTGTCGCGGCCGCCGCGTGAAGACCCGCGCGGCGCGGGTCTTTGTCGCCGCACAGGGGTCGCGCGATGCGACCCCGCGGTCGCCGCTCCCTGGCGACCGCCGTCTCGCCGGGAGATTCGCCAGACGCCCCCGCCAGACGCCCGGTGCCCTGCTGCCGCGCCCATCGCCTCCCCCGGACACCCGCGCCGACGCCGCGGACACCCCGCCAGACACCCCTGCAGCGCCCCACGGACACCCCGACAGACACCCCTGCAGTGCCCCGCGCCTCCACCGGACACCCGCGGACACCCCTGCCGCGCCGTCCGCCCTCGCCGCGCCGCCGCTCGAACCCGCCGGAAACCGAAAACCCGCAAAGTTCGTCGGATCATTGCGGATGCCACGGAGCTCGGAATTTGAATCCGAAAGATGCATTGGAAAAGGAATTTACTCTACTACGCATTCATGGGCTTCGTTCAAAAATCCGACAGAGTTTCAATACAATTAATCGAGTTCGAAGTATGTGTGGTGAATGAAAAACGCAAACGACAAATCCTACCTCGCGGGGCTTCGCCCGAAGCTTCGCGACGATCCGCCGACCACCACGCCTCGCCGGAGCTGTCTCGCCGGAGTCTCGCCGGAGATGGAGGAGGAGGAGGGAGAAGAGGGGCTGTCAGGGGAAAGGGGAATGAGAGGAGGGATGAGGGTGTGTTAAGCGTTTAAATAGAAAACGCTTAACCACCCGCCCGTCGGCCCGGACCCGAACTCTTAGCAGGGTCGAGGTTAAGCCTCCCTTAGGGTAAAAACCACCTCCCGAGCACAACGGCGGTCTCCGAATTTTAATTCGAGATCTCGTTCAAAAGTTATAAAATTTAACGTCCGAAGCCGCTAAATTACGGAAACGCCCCTGGGGCCATTTTTCACAAACGGCCCGCGCCCGCGAAACTTATACCTCTCCTAGGGTAAACGGCACATTCCGAACACAACGGTGCCCTCGGTTTCCCAATCCGAGCCACCGTTTAAGAGATACCTGCGTTTCAACATTAAACGAATTAATTTAATTTATTTATCCGTTTAACGTTCCGGGAGCGGGCGAGGGGTCCAAACATCCCGCGCCGACAAGTTTTATGTCGCTCCTAGGGTAAACACCCAATTCCGGACCCATCCGTACACTCGGATCTCTAATCCGGATCACCGTTTAGGAGTTATCTCATTTATTTGGCGTTCCCAGTGTGAACGCACTGAAAATTTAATTCCGGCCACTCCGGGGCTCGGAATCGCACACCGTCTAAAGGCGCTGCTCTGGAATATCATCGAGAATATTCCAAAGTCTTTCACAGCAAAAACCGGGTTCTTACATCATTCCCTCCTTCAAGCTTTTCGTCCTCGAAAAGCAAAACCAGGGAAGAACACAGGGTTCTAAGCCCACAACTGGCTTTCCCATACCCAGAAGAACCCACGCACAGCTCTGCGTCACCGCACACAGACCAAAGGATCGATCTGTTCACGCTAGGTCGGCCCTTGCCGACGTCGTGCACCCATTCCAGACTTTGGGGTTAGGGCAAGGCGGTAGGGTACCTCGCCATCCCTTTGCACGGTTTCAAACGGCTCGAAGGCCCTCGGGGGTAGCTCACCTCCCCGGTCCAACCTCTACGTCGCACGCCGCGACTGGAATCACCGCCCGCACCTGAAACAAGGCCCGGTGATTCCCTCCTTCAGAATATCCATATGGTGAAACACCCAAGGATATCTGGTCACACAAGGTTCCACAGTCGATGCTCTCTTACATGCTCAAAAGGCGAAAGAGTCAACACCATCGACTAAAGGAAAAGGTCTCACGCCTTTTTTCCTTACCAACACAGGGTCACACCCGACGCCCTGCGTCACCCTGGTAACACATCAAACAAGGAGCAGAGAGGAAAGCAGATCACACACAGAGTATAACAATTCTACTGCAAAAAGGTAGAAGAGCTGTAGAGCGTACCTCTTATCACCTCATACTCTGCAGGATAGTAGACATCCAAAGCTCGTGGCTGCCCGCGGTCCCAACTGTCAGCTCCCGGAGCCTGACGTGGACCCCCTAGTGGTGATGGGAAGACCTCGTAACGTCGTCCCCCACTACCAGCTCCTCCCGCTCCTCTGCTAGCACCACCTCTCTGGGTACTACTCCGATCACGGCGATGCCTTTGTCGTGGTGGTGCACCTGCTGCCTGCCCGAAGCTCCCAGCAACTTGGGTCGGGCAGTCTCGTGCCAAGTGACCTCGCCCGTCACAAGCATAGCACCGACTCTCTCTGGGCTGCACTGGTGCCCTCCGGCGCCACTATGACGTACGACCACGCCCCTGAGTCCGGTTGTCAGAAAGCCACCTGCGTCGAGGTCCTGCTTGCCGACGCCCACTAGCTGCGGCAGACGTCTCGGCTCCAACGTGCCTGCTGCCACCACCAACACTAGAACGCGACAGGAAGCCCTCTGTCACCAGCGCTTGCTCTAGCACCCCGACATATGTGGAAATGCCCAAAGGTACTATGACAACACAAATCTCTCGGCGGAGACCCTGCTCAAACTTCCGCGCTCGGAGGTTGTCGTCACGGACCAAGTTCGGGTAAAAGCGTGCACGGTCTGCAAAACTAGCCGCGTACTCGGCCACCGTCATCCCTCCCTGCTGAAACTGCAGGAGCTCCCGAATCCGAACGGAGCGCAAGCAGGAGGGGCAAAACTCCTCACGAAACAACAACTGAAAGTCGTCCCACGAAAGTGACGACTCGTCGAGAAATTGAGTCACCAGACTCCACCAACGCCAAGCTGCTCCACGAAAAAGGGTGGCTGCCAAAGCCACTCTCTGATCTGCCGGCGTCTGCACAAGCCTGAAAAGGCGAACCACTGCCTCCAGCCATACCTCTGCTGCCTGAGGGTCTGACTCACCACTGAACCTTAGCAGTCTCTGCCGCTGGAACTCACGGAGCGCGCTCAACCTGCGCTCCAGTTCAGCCTGCTCTGCTGAAACTGCCTGCTGCTCAACAGGTGGGGGTGCTGCTACCGGCCCACCCGGAGAAAGGGGCTCGCATGATGGGTCCTGGACTGTGGCCTCGTAGCTCACAAGGTCGTCGTCACGAACCAAAACTGGTATCCTGGCTGGCTGTCCTCGCGGAGACATCCTGAAAATTATCAAGGAGCACCGCGGTCAGATGAGCATATATGTATATACCAAAAACAACAACGATGGGGAGCTGACTCAAGAAGGACAGTCAAGACTCAGTCCTATGTGATGCACAAACAAATTTTCCCTGCAACAAGTGTCTCAGCATGCCGAGTCGACAAGCGGGTTATCAAGGTCCTGGTGAATGGATACGTCGGCCGCCGCACCATCACTGGACTCCTTGGCCTGAGAGCCGCTCTCGAGACACGTTAACACTGTTGCCCTAAATCCCAACCAATTCCTCTTTTAGGGACGTCCGCACAACGTCCCAAAGAACGAACCACCTTTGATACCACTTTGTCACGACCCGACCCTACCCGGGCTCGAGCCGCAACTACCCCAAGCCCGCCTCCATAGGCCAGGGGCTGGCGACCAGCGCCGAAGGCACAATAACTCGGGGAGGCCTTTGCCTAAGTACCCGTACACACACGCAAAAAACTCAATACGAAAGTGCAGAGTAAAAGTAAAGACAAGCAAAGAAAAGGAAAGGGCAACTGCTATATAAATACCACAAAGTGCATTGACCTCTACAAGTACAAAGTACAAACTGAAAAGAAAAGGGCAAAACACGCGCCCAACCAAAAAGTGCCACAACCCGGCAACAGGTAAACAAAAGAAACTACTGATGGGTCTCCCACCTGGAACCCGACCACGACCACCGCACGCGGTCCAAGCTCCCAAGCTCCTACGCTCCACTGAAGTCACGCTCCACCTGTCCGTCGTCTGCAAGGGCACACCAAGTGCGGGCAAAGCCCAAGCAGGGGTGAGTATAAAAATACTCAGTAAGATACCCCGAAGGCTTGAGGGAGCAACAAAAGGAGGTACCGAATGGTGAGCAGTAGAGCGAACAGAAAAGTAAAGGAGTACAACAAGGAGTGCAGTAAAGAGTCCAGCTCAACCCAACAAGAGGAAAGAAGGTAGACTCATCCAGACACAAGGAGCTGGAAACGGTGAGAAGATGAACTTCTCATCGAGTCTTCGCTACCTATAGTAGGAGAGTAGACTCGTCCAACCACGAGAAGCTAGACACGGAAAGCACGTGGCATACCCCACGCGTCTTCGCCTCTCTTGGAAGGAGAGTAGCCAAACCCAAGAAGTGTGTCTCGGAAACAAGGTATATACATATGTATGCTCTGTCAAGAAGCCCGAACAAACTCGTAAGGGGATCTCCGTCCCATAGCTCAGCCCAAGAAAGAGTAGCCAACAGTCTCAGAAGTAACACCATCGATGCCCAGCATCCCGCACGTCTGCCCCGAACCGCAAGCCAAGGGGCTCAATCACCACACCTCGACACTATCCGCTTTGGGCGGCACTGACTCGCCCGCACGGTTTTAGGTCGCGTCACAAGGACGCGTCTTGGTGGGGGGGGAAAGTGCTCCCCGTACTTGAGAGTTCTGGGGGAACATCAACCACAACTCGTCACTGCCCTGCAGTCGAGAGATCTGCTCAAAGTCGACAGGCGACCCCCTACCCAGCCCCGCTGGAGGATCCCTAGAAGTCAACGGGTTCCCACTACAGGGAGACCCGGAAAGTCGACGGGTGCCTCACTGCCTAGTCCCGTAACAGGGTAGTCCACTGGAGGGCGACCCGGCTAAAGTCGGCGACGGGACCACTGCCCAACCCAGCTGGAGGTAACCCGGCATCGAGGACCACTGCCCAGCCCCGCTGGAGCTAAGCCCGACATCGGGGACCACTGCCCAGCCCAGCTGGAGGTAAGCCCGGAACTGCTCTGGCCATCCCTGCTGGATGGTACTGCTCGGTAAACACCACTGTACTGGCCATCCCTGCTGGATGGTAACCCACTGGCGAGCCCCGCTCGAAACAACCTCAGCTCTGCTGGAACAACCTCAGCCCTGCTGGAACAACCTCAGCCCTGCTGGAACAACCTCCTGGGTAGAGGATCGGTCCCCGCGTAAAGTGTTGGTCACACCGAAACCACAAGCTCTACCAGGGAACACGGAGCAACGGGAGAAACTCCTCAGGCCTCACAAGGCAATCCCGCTCCAATCCGCTGAGTCACTGTCGAAGCGGACCGAGACACCTCATCCCAGAAAGTGGGGAAAACACCCACGCTGCACGGACACCCGTAGTCGCAGACGGTGTCGCAGTCCGGTGAAAGGGCACAGTACTGAAACCCCTCACAGCCAAAGAAGCAGATGAACCAAACCATTTCTGTCGGCCAAACCATCGAGCACAAGACCAGGGGGAGACCGCTCAACCCTGCTGGTCAGACAAAAGAGCACCAGGCCAGGGGAATCTCCGCCCTGCTGGTCAAACAGACGAGCACAAAGCCAGGGGAAAACTCCACCCTGTTGGTCAAACAAACAAGCACAAAGCCAGGGGGACACTCCACCCTGCTGGTCAAACAAACGAGCGCAGAGGGACCCTCTACGTCGCGAGAGGTCAAGTACGCAAAGCAGATCTCGGCACGCACGTGGGGCCCACACGACGTGTGGCCCCAAGTCAACCCCAACTGAGCGCACAAACATCCTCAGGTACAATCAACCACACGTATCTCCAAGCGCTCCCGTATACTCCCGGAGTATACCTCATTCCAGCCCAAAGGCTATCGTGCACACGGCACCCAGCGTCAACGCGAAGGCGTGACGTAACAACTCCACTCAAAGGCCCAGGCACGGCCAACCACATCTCGTGAACCATTTGTATCACTCTCCCAAGAGTGCGTGATCACACGCCAAGGGTTCGCTACAACAAGGTAGGGCGAACCACCACTGGAGCACCTTCCACATTCCACATTCAACAAGATCCCGCAAGAGGCTCCGCACAACCAAACGGATCGCACCGTTGTAATCCTCGCGGAAAAAAACGCGAGATCGACTACTTACTCGCCTCAAACAGATATCCGACGAAAAAGTCACCAACACCGCCTCACGCCCGAACGGCGTCCCGTGATCCCGAGCCTCGGCCCCGAAAACAGTCGGGCGCATCGCACCATTGCGATCCCCTCAGGAAAACACGTCAAAAGCACTACTCACTTGAGTGCAACAGATATCCGGAGAAAAAGGTGCATCCCGGCGCACCGCACACGAGCGGTGCCACGTGGGACCCGCATCCCGGTCCCGAAACTCAACGAACGGATCGCACCATTGCGATCCTCTCGAAAAAGTACACGAAATGGACTATTCACATGTCCAAAACGGTCGCTCGGTGATAAAGCTGGAAATCACCGTCAACTCCCGAAATGGCCCTTGCGGGGCCCGCACCATCGTGCGGAATTACAACGGGCAGACTGCGCCAACGCGATGCCCTCGGAAAAACACCCAACATCGACTGCTCGCACGCCCCGAACGGACGTCCGAGGAAAAAGTCGCTAAAAGCTGCACGCAACTCAAAAGACGGGCCGTGGGGCCCACGCCTCGACTTCAGCCTCAACGCCTGAAACCACTCTGGAAAGCTCCGCCTCGATGCCAGGGTCCCAACACCACTGACGGCGCTCAAAACGGACGTCGGACGCGTTCGTGCCGTCCAAAACAAGAATCTCGGGGATTACGCTCGTCCACTTAAGGACACGTCGCGCCTCCGCGACCCCTTGTTTCGGGAATTAAAAATTCCCGAAACCATCTCAAAAAGACCGTCTCGTCAATACGGTTCCACCGCCGCAGACGGCGCTCAAAACGGACACCTGTAGCGGAAATTACGGGTGTCCGAACACCGAGGGGGCAAGACCCCTGGGGCTGAACCGGCCTGGACCGGCCGGTCCGCGGCTTAGCCGCGCGGGCCGGCCGCGGACACCCGGTCCCCGCGCAGACAGGCCACGAGGGCCTGTCGCGGCCGCCGCGTGAAGACCCGCGCGGCGCGGGTCTTTGTCGCCGCACAGGGGTCGCGCGACGCGACCCCGCGGTCGCCGCTCCCTGGCGACCGCCGTCTCGCCGGGAGCTCCGCCAGACGACCCCGCTAGACGCCCGGTGCCCTGCTGCCGCGCCCAGCGCCTCCCCCGGACACCCGCGCCGACGCCGCGGACACCCCGCCAGACACCCCTGCAGCGCCCTGCAAACACCCCGACAGACACCCCTGCAGCGCCCCGCGCCTCCACCGGACACCCGCGGACACCCCTGCCGCGCCGTCCGCCCTCACCGCGCCGCCGCTCGAACCTGCCGGAAACCGAAAACCCGCAAAGTTCGGCGGATCATTGCGGATGCCACGGAGCTCGGAATTTGAATCCGAAAGATGCGTTGGAAAGGGAATTTACTCTACTACGCATTCATGGGCTTCGTTCGAAAATCCGACAGAGTTTCAATACAATTAATCGAGTTCGAAGTAGGTGTGGTGAATGAAAAACGCAAACGACAAATCCTACCTCGCGGGGCTTCGCCCGAAGCTTCGCGACGATCCGCCGGCCAGCACGCCTCGCTGGAGCTATCTCGCCGGAGTCTCGCCGGAGATGGAGGAGGAGGAGGGAGAAGAGGGGCTGCCAGGGGAAAGGGGAATGAGAGGAGGGAGGAGGGTGTGTTAAGCGTTTAAATAGAAAACGCTTAACCACCCGCCCGTCGGCCCGGACCCGAACTCTCAGCAGGGTCGAGGTTAAGCCTCCCCTAGGGTAAAAACCACCTCCCGAGCACAACGGCGGTCTCGGAATTTTAATCCGAGATCCCGTTCAAAAGTTATAAAATTTAACGTCCGAAGCCGCTAAATTACGGAAACGCCCCTGGGGCCATTTTTCACAAACGGTCCGCGCCCGCGAGACTTATACCTTTCTTAGGGTAAACGGCACATTCCGAACACAACGGTGCCCTCAGTTTCCCAATCCGAGCCACCGTTTAAGAGATACCTGCGTTTCAACATTAAACGAATTAATTTAATTTATTTATCCGTTTAACGTTCCGGGAGCGGGCGAGGGGTCCCAACATCCCGCGCCGACAAGTTTTATGTCGCTCCTAGGGTAAACACCCAATTCCGGACCTATCCGTACACTCGGATCTCTGATCCGGATCACCGTTTAGGAGTTATCTCATTTATTTGGCGTTCCCAGTGTAAACGCACTGAAAATTTAATTCCGGCCACTCCGGGGCTCGGAATAGCACGCCGTCTAAAGGCGTTGCTCTGGAATATCATCGAGAATATTCCAAAGTCTTTCACAGCAAAAACCGGGTTCTTACAGCCGTTGACTTCTCATACATATCCGCTAGGGCCTTAATCAGCTCCATCATGGTCTTCACCTCTCGAATGTTATAGACAACATTCTGTGCCAGTGACATCCATATCATTCCATGGACCTTCCCATCAAGCCTTTTCTACTCCGCCTTTTTCATTGATTCTGAATTGTCTCCTTTAAACGGAATCTCGAGGTCCCTTTGAAACAAATAATCCTCCATCTGCATCCTCTAGAGGCGGAAGTCCATCCCATCAGATTTGTTTATTCGGACTTTGCCTTCTTCCGATGTTGTACCTTCTGAAACAATTGACTCCCACTAAAATGAAAGTGTAGAGACAAGAGCATTACCTGAAGAGTTGCTGCCGTGCGTGCAAAGCCTTGCTGAACCACAAACTCTGATACTACTTGTTGGGATTTGGAACCACTGATCACTAGAAGCAAACCACCGGAAGCTTCAAGCGCGGAACAAAGCTTCAAAACTTCTGTAATCGGAAGAATGCCGTGAAACCTATGTACTGGAACTTAGAAGACAAACCACACCCAAGCCAATGCACCGGATCGACACCCTCACACACTAAAGCCGACACAACTCCTGAAAACAAACACACAAGCGAAAAACAAAATCAAACAAGGAACGACAACAAGAAGTTTTACGTGGTTTGGACTGTAGTTCTTCATTCACGTGAGAACACCGATACTTTCTTTCATTTTAAGGAAGAAGAAAAGATTACAATCACAATCAACATAATCAACTGATATTAGATCACACTTATTTTGTTCAACTTACCACACAAGTGGTCCCACCCCACCTTTATAGTGGGGCCCAGCTGGTCAACCGGTTCCACCGCATTCTGAGATTTGCGGGGGGACACTGAGAATTGAAACCTGAAAGAGTCTTGACATTTCCTAACAATTTACTGTGGGTCAGGCTGCTGGTAATGCCGCTTTGGCAAAGGTTCAGAAGCACGAGCAAGCTTGCGTTGTTAATCTACACGCGTTCATCCCTTTTGCTTTTGACACCTTTGGTTTTTTAGCACCAGATGCTGTTGATCTCCTCATGAGGGTTCAGAAAGCCATGGATAACAATGTTATGGCTCCAGGAAACGTAGAATATGTGTTTAGGAGAATCGGTTTTTCTATTCATAAAGGTTTGGCAGCACAGCTTGTCGCCTGCTTGCCCTTCATTTGATGTACTTCGATTATATCTTTATTTGATAAAATGGATTTACCTTGTATTGTTAAAGAATAATCGTGTTCCAACCTTCAGGGCGACACAACATTGTCAAGGTTGATTTCAGACGGACTTTCTAATATGCAATAATGGACAACTTTTCTTGTTTATGAGCTGTTGTTAATTTCATTGCCAAATGCAAATCTGCGCACCTTAGACCAAAGTGTATTGTTTTCACAAATTAGCTTATGCTTGTTTAAGACTTGTAAAAGGAGAAGATAGAAGGAGCTATTGAGATTTGCATGACCGGGCAAGGGTGGGGAACAAATTGTTTTGATTCATACTGTCCTTGTGGCCTTTTATGCCACGAAGATACCATGGCACACTGCAGCTATCGTGGAAGCAGCGAACCAGTCCGGTACAAAGGTGTTTCCTAGAAAATTGTTCACTTGGGGGGATGGGAGCAAGAACTGGTTAGGACATGGAAACAAGGAAGCCCATCTGCTTCCAATCTGTGTCTCTGCACTTACTGATTACAAATTTAAACAGATTGCATGTGGGAATAACTTGACGGTCGCTCTCACCACGTCAGGTCATGTATTTTCGATGGGCAGTTCTGAATACGGGCAACTGGGCAATTGTCAGTTTGATGGAGCCCTGCCGTGTTTGGTGCAGGAGAGACTGGTCGGTGAATACGTTGAAGAAGTATCTTGCGGGGAAAATCACGTTGCCGTCCTCACTTCGCGAAGCCGTCCTCACTTTGCGACGCGAAGTGTTCACTTGGGGCAGGGGCACTAATGGGAAACTGATACATGGTGACACTGAGGATCGTGTTTGTCCGACTCTGGCCGAGTCACTGAAAGATAAGCATGTGAAAAACATTTCATGTGGCGCGAGTTCCACTGTGAGTATGCATCCACAAGTGGGTGTCCGGAGTGGACCAATCTGTCTGTTCGGGTTGTCGTCAGGCATTTGGCTTCACCCTGCAGAGGCACAACTGTTATAATTGCGGACTGGTGCATTGCCATGCTTGCAGCTCGAAGAAGGCACTGAGTGCTGCATTGGCTCCCACTCCAGGCAAACTGCATCGCGTGTGCGATTCTTGCTATGCGATGCTTAAAGCATCTGAGGCCAGCACGACCTCCATTTTTAATAAGAAAAGCGTCAGACCTCGCCATTCCATGGACTTCAAGGAACAGTTTGATAGAGGCGAGGCAAGGTCTTCGAAGCTGCTTCTCTCTCCCGCCCTGGAGCACTCGATCAAGTACAATGTAACCAAGCCAGTGATGCCTGGAGTGAGATCTGATTCTTTTTCTCGAAGACGAGCTCCTCAAGTTCCTTCACTTTTGCAGCTGAAGCATATTGCATTCCCGCACATTGAGTGCCCTTCAAAATGCTTTAAAGCCAGCAACAAAAACAACCCCACCACCTCCGCCGTCTCCACAGCCTTCAGTAAGCACGAGACCCGTTTCACCATATTCGAGGCCTCCAAGCCCTCCACGGTCTACTACTGTATTTTCAAGGATTGTCATCGATAGTCTGAAGAAGACGAATGAACTTTTAAACCGAAGTCACAAAACTGCAGGGCCAGGTATTTCACCTCCACCTTTGCATGACAACTTGGGTTTTGGATCAGTGTATTAAAAACTGGTCCAGACCAGCTGGTTCTATTGGGTAACCGGTGAACTGGTCTGAGGATCGGTTTGGTAGAATCAGAAAACCGGTGGGTGAGCAAACTGGTCAATAAGTGGTCAAACCGGTCTTAAATGAGTCAAAATTGGTAAAGCCGGTGGTTCATTGGTTAAAGTGGGTCATTAATTTTTTAATTTTTTTTATAAAAAACGCATATAATTTTCTCTTATGAATTGGATGAATTAGTTGATATATTAAATCAATTATATTTGTATAATTAAGTATTACCACCTCCAGTCCCCAAATAAGAATAAAGAAAAGCAGTTAAAATTGGTTGGACATTTAATCCGTCACAAATTATAATATACTCTAAAAAAAGATCCTCGATTCCACATTTACACTTTATTCTCTTTCATAATTAATGAAGGTCATTTGTAGGAAAATGTAATTAAATGTACTATTTTTTCTTATGTTTTGGATCATGAAAATAGTCTGGTGGTAGTATTATAATATTATCAACTTATAAATTAATTGTGGTTTAGGATAAAAATTATACTATATCGATACATTGTTGAGATTATTTATTTATTATACACAGATAATATTTTATGGATAAAATGATATTAAATTGATAAATATGAATGATTTGAAATAACTATTTTTTAAATTTCAATTTACATAAATTATGTTTGTTTTGATCACAGTTCAAGGATTGTTTAATGGTTGGTCTTGTTTTTGTTACCTTTGGATGAGATGCTATTCACATTGAATCAGACTGCCTCACTATCATCAATGCTATCAGGTTTGATGACGGTGACCTCCAATCCTTTGGCTTCCTCATCAGGAAAATCCAGTCTCTCGGTCAAAGCTTCACAGTCTGCTCTTTCTTCATCAAACGGGAAGGAAACGAAGCAACCCATTATTTAGCTTCTTCTGGCCTTTCTGGCATGAACCATTTTTGACTCGATCATTTCCCTTCATGGATGCATGACTTTGTAACTGCAGATTTTTGAGATTAATATATCATCTTTCATTGTAAAAAAAAATACAGATTGGAACATTGAAGCAGAAGTGTGACTCTCAGGATGCTGAGCTCCATGGATTACAGAGAAGGGCCCAAGAAGCTGCTTTATTGGCAACACAAGAATCTTCTAGAAGTTCGGCTGCCAAAGATGCTGTCAAGATTGATTTAACACAGGTATTTTTAGTGCACATTCCTCGTTTTCTTGGATTGCATGGAAATGAGGTCCTGTTTGCTTGATGAAAGCTAAAGGGCATGGAAGGGGAAAAATGTTTGGTTTGCAATGGGAAGAAATATTCGACAATAAACTTAAACCCAATTAAATGGGTCGACTACATGTATCAAACGTTGCCAATTAGTTCTATTGAAGACTATTTTCATTGAAGCCATTTAGAACAAGATCACTTTAAATGATTTGTTTAAGGGTCTTTTTAGGTCCACACCTCTACTTTTAATAACACTTGGGATGTCCTCTCTATGCACCTTCAGGGTGTGTGTGTTTACTGGGTCTGGTGGAAGCACCTTTTCCTCTTTAGCGTGGTTTAGTGGAAAGAGTTGGGTGCTCAGCCTTTGCGGTTGGGGATTTTACTACCATTGGTTGTGCTTCCACTGGAAGGACTACTGTTTTACCTAGTATCTTTGCAAGGTTTGTTCTAGACCCGGGAAGAACGTGACTTATATTGGGGGATGGGGTTTATGTTAAAAAATTATAATATTAAGAAATATATTTTTTAATTCACAATACTGAAAATAAATAATAATAAATGAACAAATAATATTTAAACCACTTTCCGATCTCTTTCCTCCATGAAATGAACTTCCTTCATACAAGGTAAATACGCACTTTCATTTCCCTCCTGAAATGCAGCCAAACATGTTGAAGGATGGAAACTGGGCTTCCCTTCCATTCCCTTCGATCGAAGAAAAAAGTTAATTGTACTAATTAGCTCGACTTTCATGCTATTATGCAGTTGAATGATATTTTAGAGAAGTTACCTTCTGAGGTCCTCGAGAGTGAAAACTTTAAAGCCATGCATGCTCGGGTTGAGATGTACTTGAACACAAATGAAACCCAGGAATCTGACTTCTCGTTGACACTGATTGCAAATTTGGATCACAAAATGGAAGAACACTTGAATGGTGTGGAAGTTTATGATATACCAAATAATGGTGAAAGTAGAGTGACCATTCTTGATCCTTCATGAGCCCGTCGCATGAAACCTTAACATCAAAGAGTGAAGAAGAGAAACGACTAACTGAGCACTTTGAATCAAGTGTTTATGTCACATTCATTCCACTCCAGAATGGAGTTAAGATATTCAAGCATGTTAGATTCAGGTATGTTGAGATGTTATACATTTTCATTCTTGAGAATGTTAAAAAATTGATCATTATTTTTCTTTCTACCCACTTTCTTTGCCTGAGCAGCAAAAGAAGGTTTAATGAGCACCAAGCAGAAGAATGGTGGAGAGAAAACAAGGAGTGTTTATTTAAGAAGTACAGCGTACATCGTTCCAACACCGGGAACTGCTTTGATCGAAAAGCCAAGCATGTCAACAACGCCGGGAACTGCTTTGACCGAAAAGCCAAGCATGTCAACAACGGCCGAAGTGGCACCCCCGTAACTAAAGTTTTCGTTTTTTATCACAACAGATTGCGAAGAATGAGGTTAGGAGGAGGATAGGGGTGTAATTTCGGCCCGGCCGGGCCGGGCCGGGCCTGCCATGCAAAGTGTCGGGCTGCTGACCACTATTCGGGCCGGGCTGAGCCGGCCCGAACAACCCCATGAGGCGGCCCGAGCCCGGCCTCGGGCCGACCCAAACCATCGGGCCGGGTCGGGCTTTTTCAAATCGGGCCGTGGTGGGTTTTTATTATTTTCAAAATAATTGGCTCTTAATTTTTTTTATTTAAACATTTTTATAACATTTATTTAAAACGTTTCTTTACATTTATTTTTAAATGCATGTTTTTTGTAAAAACGTTTATTTTATTTTTTATTAACATTTTACAGTGGGTGGATATGTTTTTTGTCTAAATATATATAT